>QNUK01000011.1:0-115000 GCA_013621035.1 Clarias magur | reverse complement strand
ATCTGATTCGCAGGAGCCGTTGAAAAACCCGCAGGTGTCAGTTACAGTAACTCAATAAGGCCCCCGGTTTGAAAAGACGGAGGAGAAGAATCCTGCTCTCTTCCCTGTCTGCGCTCCCTAAAGCACCTGATAGAGCTATCAACCCCATTCCTCATCACTCATTTCACTCTATAACACCCTGGTGCTCTTTTGCTCTCTTGCTCAAGTCCATATTTGAAAACTGCATGGGGCAGGTGGAGAGTGCATGTGTGTGTATGTGTGTAAAGTGGTGAACAATGGAATATTAGACATTTCTGACAAATTCGGGAACACCTACAGTATAAGGAAGCTAACTTTATTAAACAGTCAAACAAACCAAAGGGTTTCACTTTGGAGGTAACGATTGCGATTGAGATTAGGTATAGTGTTGCATCACCGTGGCCTCGCATCCCCTCAGTCTTTCATGTGCTTGGTGGGTTTCCTCCTCGTACTCCTGTTTCCTCAGGACGTGCAAATTAGGTTAATTGGAGACAACGTGTGTGTGTTTGTGCGAGTGTGAAATGATGTGGAGGCACCACAACCCACACAGCCAGCCTCTCTGTTAATTTAAAGGACAGGATAATGAGGCCGAATATCTATTTGTTCAGCACAATGTGTGTGTTCGCAGTGACGTTGAAAGACCTGAACGGGTACGTTCGTCACACTGTGCACACACTTGCGCGGACAGTGCGGGAATTGCGTGAGTAAAGCCTGATTTATGCTTCTGCGTCAAGTCTGCGACGTACCCTGGACATGCACATCCCCAGGAACTTAAGTCAAGTCCTTAAGTAACCACACGTTGTGGGGATGCAGACTGGTCCACATGGTACTGGAGCATCACCTTTCTGAATTCTTCTACGCGTCCATTTTTGAATTGAGTTGAACGTCGCACAGAACGGTCTTCTCTAAAGTATTTCTACGCATTGCAGTAATTTCAATTAAAAAAAAACATTGTTCAACTTCTAGTCAGTTTTCCCTGATTTTCTCTCTAATTTAGTCGTATTCAATTCCTCTCCATCACTAGGGGGCTCCCACATTAAGGCTACTCCGACCACTCAGTCGCGAGGGCCGAAGGTTATCACGTGTTTCCTCCAAACCACATGACTGAAGCCGACCGCATCTTTTCGAGCTGCTCACTCGAGACCCCCGGCTGCGAGAGGTTACAGCATCACCCGGGAATCGAACTCGCGATCTCCGCATGATAGGGGAGGACCCTGAACATTTAAAACATTTTTTGCTTTCATTTTGCTTAACATTTGCCTACAAATTATGGATAGAAAGAAATCTTAAGAAATGATCGATCATTTAGCTACAGTACATTTAGGAATATCTCACTTGCAAAGACGCTAAGACTTTTTGCAGTGCTCACATCGCTGGAGGAGACATGCGCAGCCCATGGCGTAGACTTGACGCAGAAGCATAAATCAGCCTTAACCGAGGATGAGCGAAGACCTTACACACATTCCACATGCAAATTTTGAGTAAAGCATACATCGTGTACAGAAATAAAAAGAATAAACACGGTGCATGAAGGGATTCATTTTTTTTTTTTTTTTTTTTTTTAAGTCTCAGGGTGGCTCAGATCTCAGTGGTGTCCTTTAATCAGTGTGTACTTTTCTGCTGTTTTCCGGGATGCAGTGAACACAGACAGACATATCAGCGTCTTTTCCTCACAAACACGCGACTTTCCCTAAGCGCCTTCCTTCCGCGACTCCGAGAAAAATTACAGCAAATTTAAAGACCACAGTTCTTTTCAAGTTTCCTGTCAGAAACACATGAGCCCTCAATGTGTCATGCCTTCACCCCTCACACTCAGGGCTGTTTGACTCAAAATGGCGGTGGCAGATGGACTGCTGCTTCTCTCTCTTGGCCTTAACCGCTCTCCTCCCTCATTGCCATGTGCCCCACGCCTCCCTGTGTAATATCAGTCATGAGCGTTCATTCTAATTATTTGTGCAAATGTTCTAATTAGTTATCAGGTGCCCCCTCCATCAGCCTCCCAAGCATCCTTTGTATTCAAAATAAGCTGTGGGAATTTTACAAGCCATCAGCAAATATTTACCACTTCCATCTCATTATGTTTGGAGTGGCCTTATGTGCTAAAAAGCTGACCGTGAATATCTTAAGGCTCTGCGCACACGCTTTAAACTTTGCCTTGACCTTTCCAGGCCGGCTGACCACACTGGAGAAGCACTGGGGTCCCCTCCCCTGCGGCCCAGTGTGTATCTACATGTGGCTCACTGTTGAACTCTGGGGCTCGCCATGGCCGGACACACAGAGAGAGAGAACGAGAGAGGGAGACACACACACACACACACACACACACACACACACACACATATATATATATATATATATATATATATATACGATATACACACTGTATATTTCAACTATTACAAAGCTGTTAATTTTTCTCGATTCGCATGTAACAAATGATATATATCAGCTTTAATGTGACCAAAGGAAAACGCTGACGGTTTTTATTTCTCAGGCTCAGTGATTAGGAAGCCCGGAGTTGTCAATACAATAGGAATGAATGATTGGGACAAACCTGAATTGGGGCTATAATCTTTTTTTTTTTTCTGCGTTGCTTTGATATTGCTAGTCTGCATTTTTGCTTAAAAGGAAAGTGATTAATCAATAATTAATTTGAAGCCGAGGCACCGACGGAGGTGAAACCCAGGGAAATATTTTTCATAAATCTGCGCTTTATTATGAGTGCGATTGAGCGGTGCCGGCCCGGGCCTCGTCATTCATGTTAAGCACGGTGTTTCTGTGCGGTAAACTTAAACTGCTGCCTTTTAGAAGCTGAACGATGACCACTTGACTGAGGAAAAAAGAAAAAAAAAAAGACGGGTCAAGTACGACTTTTTTTTCTTTTCTGGAGGAAGCACTGAGATTTCATGTTGAAGATTTCCCTCCCAAGGCCCTTTGAGATTTATTTACTGTACAGTACATCCATGCTGAACTACTGAATGCTTCTGATGAGCCATGATCCATGCTGCTACTAACATGTAGAAATTTCTCTTCACATGCAATGCGTGAGGGCTTCACGCTTTTATCAGTCATTTTTCCGAAAAAACTATACTTGAATGCCAGTTAGAAAAAAAAAGAAACATGTGAGCGTGGATGATTCTACGAAAACTCACAGGACGGCTCTGTGCAGCTTAAACAAAAGGATGAAATATCAGCCAAAAATATCTGCCGACATCACCTCGGATATTCTGAAATCCTGCGTGTTGTGTTTAGAGTGCGAACAATTTAAATTTAAAGACAATGATGCTTTGATGTCCATGCCAGCTCCAGTCCTCCCAGCAGTATTTACCCCCCAGCCCTTCCTCTAGCATTGTTCAGATGTACTTCCGAAGATAGGTTTTAAGCGAATTGTTAAATAACGTTCATGCACGACTTCTTTCCCTACAATGAACATTTTCACCATGTCCTTTCACCTGGAAATGTCGCCGTTGTTTTTTTGTCCCGATCGTTTTATGATGCAGACATGAGCACAAAGACACAACATCCTCTTCCTCTGAGGAAGAGAAAGGTGGTGACCGGAGCCTGTCTGGTAACAGTCGCTCTTGCAGATGTCACTTATGTGTGTGTGCGTGTTTGTGTAAAGCTATGAGTTGCAGGTTGAAAACCTGTGCATCCAGAAGGAGGAGGAGATAGAGGAAAAGTAGAAGATTTCGAAGGAGGGAAGAAGAAAAGAAGAAGAGGAGGAGGAGGAAGAAGAAAGCAGCTGTTCCCACACCATCTGGTCTTCTCTCAGAAGAAGGTGAGGTCTGTCCGTCCATGAGTCATTGGCCGTACTTCAGAAGAAGGCCACACTGAGTTAATGAGAAAGGCTTGGGATGAAGAGAAGGGAAAGAAAAAAAGAGGAAACTTGTGTCGCGAGAGGTGATTAACAGGTTATGCACGCAAGCCAGCATGGTTCTAAGCAGACTAACATATAAGTAAGATAAGTCCAATGGTTTCAGAAAAGGCCAAGCTTGAGAGTGGATGGATTTCACTGGATTTCTAGGATGTGCGACGACTTTTTTTTGGAAAAGAGGAATAAAGAGGACAGCTAATAACGGGGCGAGCGAGAGCGGCTGTGGTGGCTTGTGCCTGAGCCAGCGTGTGTGGCAGGGTTTTAATGATGCATCTGCTCATGTCAAATGATTCTGGACACATGGCAAACCCTGGCCTGATGGAAGCTTTGATGTCATCCCTCTCCTCTCACTCACACACACACACTCCTTTGGACTCACACTTAACCATGTTCGGGTGTGGGTTTATACTCGGCCCCCTCTGGTGCTGTGGTGTCAGGTTTTAATGTCCGTGCCTAATGATCTGGCAGACCTCGAAAGGTAAATGATAATTTGCTTTAAGTGGAGCCTTTAGGCGGAAAAGCCTTGTAGGGCTTATCTCTTTCTCTTTTTCTCACTCTCTTCTTCTTCTTTTTTTTTTTCATTTTCATTTTTCAAAAAAGTCCTCAAGAAGCCACAGACAGATTTCGCTTCAAATGTGATTTTTTTTTTTCCTGCGAGAAAAAGCGCCACATGGTCACCCACGCTGTCAGCTCTCATTTCAACATGCATGGCCCAGTGATGAATTTCAAGAGCTCCTTCATGAAGAGATTCGGTGACTGAAGCTGGACCGCCACGGAGATCTCCACAGTAGGAACAAACACTGATCTTAGACCAACCTGGCCCATGAACAATCTTCCTATAGAGACTGTATAAATCACAGTACAGTAGAGGCTTTGTACAGAATATCTGTGAGATTTTAAGTGATTCATCACTGAGAACTGCTCAGCTGGTATCTGTTTTATTTTTAGTCTGACTCAGTAAGCAAAAAAGCCTTTTCCAAAGTGTTGGAGGGTTTTTTTTTCTTTCCCTACTCTCATGAATGATGTAGTGAATGGGCAACCCATTTAATCCAGTAGTGAAATCTGACTGGGAAAACCCTTCAAATGGTCAGAATCCTTAGTTTATTAAGTTGTGACACTGTCTACATTGCCTTACAGGTTTTCCTGAACGGAAATATGTTTCCCTCACTCACTCACTCACTCACTCACACCTAAAGTTCAAGCATTTTAAAAAGCCCTTTCCTCAGATGTGAAACGAAAAAAAAAAAACATTTAAATTTCGCTGAAAGACGCTTAAAATCTGCTTAAGGAAAAAAAAATTTTATGTCACATTTAAAAGAATTACAAGTTTGCTATGGGAAAAGAGTTTCCCTTTAATGTTCATTATTAGCATCATCATTAGTCTCTGTCTCTTCACCTAATGTGAGTCACTCATGAACTCTCATCAGTTTCTTCACGCTTACATCAGTGAGAAAATAATGTCTGATTTGTTCACTCAGGTCTGTTCTGTTGTCTAAATTCCTTTTTATTGACACCTTGTTTTAAATGCTATTAAACTTTTATAAACTTTGTCTGCTACCCTTTATATCGTGTGCTCTGTTTCAGTGATATTGTGGCAGGGCAGGATTACTCATACATACATGTGCAGACAAGAAAAATGAAGTGGAATCTCATTTGAAAATATCATTGACTTACTATTGTAAAGCCTGGCCTTAATTGTATGATTTAATGAGTTTCCAAACTGTGGTGTAAAAATCTTGAAAAACATTGGAATGCTTTTGAAAAGGTGTACGGTATAAACTAAGCACTCCGGTGCTCAAACTTTTTAAATAGTAACCCCCACAAATTGTGAGATCTGTGTCGAATCTACAGTAAGTGACATTATCATAACTGTCAGTGGGTAAATGTGGCAGTTCCGTTAGCGGGTGCAGTAGTTACGGCAGCGGGAGCAGTGGAAGGCACGCTCGGATGCTGTGTTGCCGCGGAACAGAGAAAGAGATGAAAAGAGCCGTGATGGAAGCGAGTGTTTCCCTGGGGGGCGGTAATTGGTCAAGGCCGAGGGGAGTTCAGGCTTGCTTTTGTCCTGCTAGTAATGGGAGATGAGAGCTGAGGTGCCGGGCCTGTAGCGACAGCTTTTTACACCTGATCAGAGACTGATCAGGGTGTCATGGCACGTGGGTGTCCTCTCTTTTATTTTTTTTGCCTCTTCCTTTCTTTCCCTCTACTCCAACAACAGACAGGCAGATGTTCCTAAAGGGATGGAGGTTAACTGCTTGTGGAAATGGTTGAAAATGAGAGTTAGCTGCTCTTTTTTCTTTCTGTGCACTTCCCCTTTGTGTCTCCTGACTGTGTCTATCACTTTCCTCGTTCTCACATGGGCAAACACTGGGGCGTTAAGGATCTCTTATCCTCTCCCTGAGCGAAGGAGCTGCAAACTCGGCACTGCGAGGCAATATTTCTCCCTCTTCCCTTTTTATTTCTCTTAAAGTTGCAGCTTAAAAGGTACTGCAGCTTTTTAGGGTTCTAGACGTAAAGTGAGACGGGAAATGTGATTCCAAAGCATTAGATTTTAACACTAGAGTATTGCTGTGGGAGAGAGGAGGGCGTTTTGATCATGGAGTGATAGAAAGATGGGAGCCCCAGGGGCTATGCCTTAGGAAATGTATAAAACGTTTAAGAGGCCTTTTCCTCTTACAGTAATGGAATGAAAAAGGCTAGATATCATAATGTGTGTTTGCCTCACACAAAAAAAATCCTCATACGTAGCATAAGTGGAAAGTAGTATGGGTGCCCGGTTTTGTCGGATTGTCTTTCGATACGCTGGCGCACTGCCCTGGCTGCACAAGTTGTTGTAATTGATGTTCGCATTAGCCCATAAGCTTTTGAGTGAGTTTTAACTGAACATTTGTGTGGTTTAGATATCTGTCTCTGCCTGGATTTCTTCATTCACCATGTACTGAGGTGAACATCTACCTCTTTTCAAAATGGACGAGTTGAACAGATATCTAATAATCACTCAACTGTACAGTATATTGGATATTCCTGTCTAGACCAACAGGCACCTAATATTTTTTAAGGGGGAAAAAAAGGCTTATATCCTAACAAATTTCAAAGATGACTCTTAAACATTTATCCACGGCATGTTCTCTAGATCTACAGTATATCTGCATCTATGTATGTTACATTAGATCATCCTCAGAGAGTCCTGAAACAACAACAACAACAAAAATGCAATCCTTCACCATATTACACAATCAAAGCTCAAGCTGGATATAGAGTGGGACATTACCAAACTTATTATAAATCGCTTTGAGTTATTGGTCACATTGAAGGGTTGGCACTATAGTGGCATGGGGGATAGTCCAAACACAGTGCATCTTTAAATATTAAAATATCATGAAAAAGTTTCTTTCTTTTGTAGTTTAATTCATAAAGTACAACTCTTATACATTATAGATTCATTACAAATATTAAAAGCCTTTTTCGTTTTCCTTTCGATGATTACAAAATATTAGAATACTGTATGTCATAAGGTCAATCAAAAAATTTAAAACGCTTTTTAAAATTATCTTTACTTATGCATCTTTACTTATGTTCATCACTCTTGTAGCACAAATTACCGTATCAATGTGAAAAAATCTTCTTTTTGACAATACTCCATAGCTTATGTATGGGGTTCAGGTCAGATGAGTTGGCTGGACAATCGAGCGCAGTAATATCATGGGTAGCGAACCAATTAGTTGTAATTATGGGACTGTGGGCAGGTGCTACGTCCTGCCGGAAAAAACTACATTTTGCATCTCCAGCATATGGAAGCATCACATGCTCTAAAATCTCCTGGTAGTTGGCTGCATCGACTGTGGACTTGATAAAACACAGTGCAGATGACGTGGGACCCCAAATCATCACAGACAATGGAAACTACACTTCTCCACTCTTCCCACAGACTCTTGAAATGCGAAATTTGCACTTAAGCAGATACACAGACTTTCGACTGACCAGTTCTTTTTCTCCTTAGCCCAAGTAAGATACATACATCGTCTCTGGTTCAGGAGTGGCTTGATACCAGGAACGCAACAGTTGTAGCTCATTTTCTGAAGACATCTGTGCATGGTGGCTCTTGATGCACTGACTCCAGCCTCACTCCACTCCTTGTGAAGCTTTTTCAAGATGTTGAATCGGCTTTGCTGATCAATCCTCTTAACGTTGCGATCAATTCCTGTTGCTTGTGCACTTTTTCCTATCACACTTTTCCTTTCCAGTCTATTGTCTATTAATATGCTTCAATACAGCACCTTCTGTGAGTTATCATCTATGTGAATGGTGTCAATGATCATCTACTGGAAAACTCTGAATTCTGAATGAAATATTATAATATTTTGCAACACTGGATTTTTTATTTTCATGAGCTGTAAGCTATAATCATGAAAAAAAAATGACAACAAAAGGCATTAAATATTTCCCTTTACATTTAATGAATGCAGACTATATGAGTTCACTTTTTAAATTAAATACCTAAAGAAAATTTTAGTTTTCGATGATCTTTTAATTTTTCAAAATGCACTGTATTAAGGGGCCTAATTATCATACCTAATAAAACATCAGTTTGAATAGTCATGGAATGTAATGTAAATTAATAATCTAACTTTAAGTCCTTTTCTTAGTTTCAAACAAGTATGATTTTCTTCATTATTCATTTATTCATTCATTCATGTTCAGTAAGCGTTGTATCCTGTCTTAGGAACGCTAGGTGGGAATCCCAGGTCATTCCATGACATTATGGACACACACATTATAGACAGCCTGAGCTTAAAATCAACCAAATACCCTGGACCCGTGACTTGTAACTGTGGTCAACACATAATTAAACGATTTTGAAGCTATTACAGAAGATGACACTTTTTAATTTTAATTTTTTTTTTTTTATGGAAATTTATCAAATCTGCACCTACTTCAAAGATACTTAAAGTTTACAAAAAAATTACAAAACCTTTGAAAACTTAAACCATTCATCCTTAAAAACTTTCCTCCATGATGGCATAGTATTACAGTATATTGATGTATTGAGGAATGGAATTAATATTTTGCAGAAGTAATAGAAAGAATAAACAAACATCTGTATATATTCTGATTAGGATATCCGAACACGTGACAGACTGAACCCTCACTAGGCATGGTTCCTGCACTTTAACTCTGCTGGTTTTGACTAACATTATCTTCGATTCCTTGGGTGATCAGCCTTGCTTTGCGCACATCTGCTTGCTTGTTTGTTGTTTTTGGCACAGTGTTAGTACTCCGGCTCCTGGCTTTCTCTAGCCTGCTTAGAAGACGTGTCACATAAAACAGCTTCAAGATTGTTGCCTAATATTCACTTATGGCTTGTATGTGTTACTACCTTTTTTAAATAAGAAAATAGGAACCACAAGTTTGGCTGAAAGTCACTGATCTCGTTGAGGTCCTTTTCTATTTCTCAACATCCCCCGTCTGCCAGGTGCGTTGTGCACGACCTTGAGTGTTTGTGGAGATTATATATTTACCAGCTCCTCTTGATAAATGCTATCTTGTGTCTCCTTCAGTATCACTCACTTTCCACAAACAAAGATGCATTATTCCTGGACTGTGCTTCTCTTCACTACTGGGTTATCCTGGGGCCGGACAACTCAGAAGTGGTGAGCCTTGTGTAAGACGCACCGGTCTGTGTTTGTGTGTGTGTGTACATTTGTGAGTTCGAGATCATGTTTGTTTGTAACCCATGGCAGGCCCAGCACATGCCAGTCAAACGTTTTTGATGGGATGTTGATGTTAAGTCGGTGAATGCGCAATGTGGTAAAATTGATGATTAATTTGATGCAGCCTCAGGCTTTTGGCCAAAGAAACTTTTGGCATGAACTCAGACCAACTGTTTGAGGTGAAACCGTTGACAGTGCTGAATCCCTTGGTTGCAAAAAAAAAAAAAAAGTGTGCGGTAAAGATTGCCTGTGGTTTTGCTTTTTTACGTTCAAGCTGACATTCAGACGGATAAATAAAGGTTAAATAAATTAGAAGGGCGAAGTTAAAATGTCATGCATTTTGAGATTAGATTGCAGCTGGAGTAGCAGTGAAGCACTGTCGAAAGAATATCCGTGCAAAGTTGTTAACATTGAGTAAATTCTGCCTAAATTTCACCTATGCAGCGTTAACTCCACCCTAGTCATGTAGAATTATGTGTAGAGCTCACCTGTGTGCTGTGACTGGCAGTGTTTAGCTGCTGTGCTCCCCCTGTAGTGTGATAATGTGGCTGGCAAATGTGTGATGAGGGGTGTGGGGGTTAGATTGGATGTTGTGTGTGTATATATGTGTGTATGTGTGTGTGTGTGTGTGTGTGAGAGATGGGGGGATGGTTACCACGGAAATGGATGTGTTGGCCTCATCAACGGGCTCCCAGCTGGTGAGGGCTCGGAAGCGCGTCTTGGCAAGCGCACGGTCAGGGGGGAGTTTGCATCTGTGCAGCCTTGGCACTCAGCTGGAAGAGGGTAGGGGGGTCGGGGGCCCAAACGTCAGGTCTTAAAGGAGACCCACCCATCCTTTAAGAGACAGGATGAGAAGGAAAAAGGATGAGTAGAAAAGGCATGGTTATTCAAATGAGCACCCTGCAATGGGTCAGTTGTGAGCTATTTACGAAGTACCCGATGTAATGTAACGCAGCTTGGCCTCAACATTCCATAAGCAAATTGCATAGATACAGTAGCTGGTGCACTATCTAATAAAGCATGACCTTAAATCTTTTTTACAACCAATGAAAGATTAATGTTTTTTTTTTCTTCTCCGAAACCTTTAACTCAGTACACCAAAATGCATGTCTGTCTGTCTGTCTGTCTGTCTGGCAAAGTAAGCAAATAAGCATGTTTACTTTGTTGATAATTAAAATTTGTCTTCAAAACTACCGACATCAGTGAAATGAAAAAAATTAATAAATAAAAAACTGAATTGGAAATGGTAATGAGTTGATAAAGAACTGTAATAAAGGGTTACTCATGTTGGTGAAATCAGGGATCAAAAAGCATACAATATGCATTAAATATGCACTTTAAAAAGATCTTTATTTCTAGGCACACAGATAAGTTTTTAGGGTTAAATATACAGTAGTATTATTCGAGATAAAAAACAAAAGTATGGATTTAACCACTTTGCCTTTGGGCTGGCCGGGTTAGTGGACATCATCCATCTCACATGCGGGGACATTCCTGACTACACATTGTTTGATATACTGTAACTCCAGTGGTGGAAAATCCCTGGCATGGAGATGGAGATGGAGAACTGCTGTTTTCTACACGGAGGGTGAATAAAATAAAAGGAAATGACAACTAGAAGTGTCTTAGTGAAGTGTTAGGACATGATGAGGCACAAGAACAGTTTCAGTGTACCTTGGCACCTTGGATTTTACACGTCCCTAGAATTGTTCATGAATATCATTTGTTGCAAAATATATTCTCTTATTTTGTGGATTTCAATGGTGGTTGTTGCAAAATCTAGTGTCTGTGAAGGCTGTGACATGTGCTTTACGTACTGTAAGTTTCATCCCTAACAAACCCTGCGGATGGAGGGGAATTCATTTTGAAAGAGACAAAATAACTTTCTTGACTTGAAGTGATCATACTCTCTAAGGCAGCAAGTGGACCGTAACAACAAAAGTAGAATTAGTGAGGCGTGATGTTGCAGCAGGTAGCATTGTCACTTCAGCTTCAGCGAAATCAGAAATGAAGGGTTGGTTAATGTAGATATTTTAGGCATATATTGGATTCGTTCTTTGAAGGAAACGGTTTTCTTTCTTACTGTACGTTTCAGTATAAGATTTCCTTTCTTATGTGCCGCTCTCTCACTCTGGAAGTATTTCTGTTATTGTAACTATTTGTCCTTAACATTACAAGGTAGACATATTTGTCTCAGCCCAATATCTAATAATAAAACAATGGGACATTCTTCTCATTGTTGCTAGATGATAATCACAACAGAACACTGAAGCAGAGAGATCTTTGAGACCTTGATTTTGATTCTGGTACTCCTTATCATCATATTACGTTTTTCCCTTCTCATTTCCCACTACGCTATGTCCTGGACACTTATTCTCCCTTCTCTATCTCTCTTTCTTTTCCCCTCCCTGTGTTTTCTATCCACAGTGGCGGGAAGGAATTTATCTATTTAATTTTGTTTCTTCTCACAATTCAAGACGCTTCCTAATCGGAGACATTTGCACACTTTTTGATGTGAGGGTGAGGGCTTCTGCTGTGAACTGTAGGGAGACTTGGATTCCGTTCCGAGCAGCTCCTCAGAGTCGCAAGTGGCAAGTGACATGCCAGAGTGTGAATGGAGAGGAACTCAACACACACCTCCACTCCAGATGAACTGGCGCACAAGGTCTTTGCACTTTTGGCATGAAGAGCATTCGGAGTGTTTGCCCAACTATACTCTGGAGTTTGTCATGATGTACAACTTTTGATCTCTGGCCAATGAGATTGTGGTGACGTTGTGTTGACGTTCAGGTCATTTCTGTTTGCTTGGCTATTTGCTTGTCTACTGTCACAGTGTGAGATGTCCAGTGTTAGATGACCACCAAACCAGTGAGAGAGTGCTCCTGATACTGCTACATGTGTGCCCTATAATGACAAAGTTTTTACCACATGCACAGAGCTCCTGGGATGAGCAATGGACACGCCTCTGATACAGTATGTCCAGGAGGTCTGGTGACGAAGAGGATTCTGAAGATAATGAATAATTTTAAGTCTGTCTCTTTTAAACAGTAAAGAAACAATGAGCACAATAACAAATACATGCTGGTATTACTTTTAGCTATAGCAATAATGTTTTATCTTTGATTTTGCAATTGCTCCAGTTGTCCTTTTTTATGGTTGCTAATAAAAATACCTTTTTTTATTGTTGTTAGTCGTTGCTTGAAGTGGTATTTTCAAGGCATCGCAGATCCTTGTTTCCAGACCAAAAAATGCTTTTGCCGACCAAAATCCAGTTTAGATTAATAATGGAAAAAAAATAGAGCACGTCAAATTAAGCATCAGCTCAGGAACCAGAGCTTGGGTTACTGTCTGTGCAGTTCTCTGCCTGTTTTTGATGTTTTCATGTGGCTTTTTCTGGGTTATGTGGTTTCCGTCTACTTCCTAAAAACATATAATAGGTGAACTGCCTACTCTACTCTAAGTTCTCTCTATTGTGTGAATGTGTGTGTTCCAGGATAGACTCCAGATCTAAAGCGTCCCTACAAAGATAATACAGTACAAGAATGATGAGAAGAAAGATTGAACTGTATGCTAGATGGCCACAAGTTTGTGGTTCTTCTCTAAATTGTGGTTCTTCTCTAAAATATGTGGTTCTTCTCTAAATTGTTTCCACAAAGTTGCAAACACAAAATTGTTTAGGGTGTCTTTGTATGGTGTAGATTTACATTGTCAATTCACTTGAACTAAGGAGTCTAGGCATGTTGTAGCATCACAAGACCTACAGTATGAGCACAAAGTGAGGCTCATGAAGACACGGTTTAAAATGCATGGATTGGAAGAACTCAAAGTTGGTCTTTTTTGGATAACCAAGAACCCTGTTTGCAGGTAAGAACCCGCTCATGACCGCTTGACCTCACTAACGCTGTTATGTACAAATCCGAATCTCCATGCTCCAAAATCTAGTGGAAAGCCTTTCTCAGTAGCATCAAATGGGAACTAAATCTGGAATTGGATGGTCAAAATGTACACATGGGTCTGACAGTCAGGTGTCCACTAACTTTTGTTTATACACTGAGTTAAAACAGTGCCCTTCGAGATTCACAGTGCAGCAATTTATTTGACAAATGTAAAAGCAATAACTCTAGCTACAGTAATGTACTGTAAAAGGAGAATGTCTGGTTAATATTGTTTCATTCTTACACTCTTTAAACTGTAAAAGTCATTCATGCTGCATGAGGCCAATCAGAGTGTCTCGAGGCTGAGGCAACTGACCCCAGAGATATTCTTAATCCCTGGAAATTATTTGTCTGTCCTTCATCATGCCCCTCCCATCTGGTTCCAGCAGCGTGAGAGGTTATGGTGGTGCCTGTCTGCCTGTCGGGCCTTGGCTCTTTCCCCCACACTGACACTGGATGGGACAAGAGCAGCTTTTGTTCATTTTCTGCTTGCACACATCTGCTCATCCTGGACAAGACTTTTACTGTGTCGTCATCCAGAACAGTACTGAATAAGGAGGCTCACCTAGAAATGTTACAAAAGTAATGATCGTCTTCATGACAGGATTTATGTAAGTTCCACTTTCTGTAAACTTTAACTAAAGTCTCTAAAATTCTGCTTTAGGTAATGTGGATATCTGCTAATCATTCTTGAGTGTTTTCACCAACAACATGCCCCATAATATACAGTATATGTTTATACATGCCCCATAATATATATGTTTATACATGTAGGTGTTGTGATGCTGGAACGTGCCTAGGCTCCTTAGTTCAAGTGAATGGACAATGTAAATCTACACCATACAAAGACATCCCAAGCAATTTTGTGTTTGCAACTTTGTGGAAACAATTTAGGGAAGAACCACATATGGGAGTGACTGTCAGGTGTCCACAAACTTTTGGCCATCTAGCATACAGTTAAATTTTTCTTCTCATCATTGTTGTACTGTTTTCTCCTTGTAGGGACGCTCTAGATCTTAGTAGCCACAAACTTCTGGTTGGATATCTGACCACTCTTCGTGCCTGAATTGCTAGTGTTAAGTTCAATTTCCTGGTTGCTTTGCGCTTAGACACACCTTTTAAGCACAGTCCACAAATGTTGATAGGGTTGAATCAACAAACACTAAATGTTTGCCTACTTTATCCATTCCACAACCATTTTTGAGGTGTTTTTAGGGTCATTGTCCTGTTGGATGACTTGACTTTGTCCAATGTTCAAACATCTAGCCAATTTCAACATTTCCACCGAGGGCAAATCAGCCCCAAAGCATCATGCTGCAGTACCATACCACCATCAAGCTTAACAGTAGGTACAGTGTTCGGCACCTTTACGCCTGATCAAAACCCTCCTGCAAGAGGGCTTTTTCTTTGTCCATGTGGTCTGCTATAAACTTCACTCGAGCTTGAAAGTGTCAATTTTGGAGCAGGGCCTTCTTTCTTGGACGGCTGCCTTTCAGTACATGGTGATGTAAAACTCGCTTGACTGTAGACAGTGATATCTGCGTTTCCAGCAGTTTTCAGTTCATCACAATCCTGTGCCTTGCTGGTTCCTGAGTTGTTCCAGATGATCCAAGCCATGTTCCTCTCAACAAATGGTGTCAGATTAGGTCTTCTTCATCCTTGGCAAAGTGGCTACAGCTCCCAATAACTTGTAATTACATATAATTGTTTGAACTGATCTTGGAATCTGCAGCTGTTTAGTAATGGCTCCAAGAAACATTCCTGACTTGTGCGAATCTATAATCCTCTTTCTCAGATCAGCACTGAGTTCTTTGGACTTTCCCATTACACTGTGTTCTGGTCAGTCAACACTCAACACAGTGCTGTCAAACAAAACCTTTTTGTGTTGCACAGAGAAGCTACCAGTTGTAGTCATTAATAGGCATTTAAGGGCTTCTTCCTTTAAATCCCCCAGACTGGGAGCTGGGGTCAGCCATGATATTGGACACCTGGAGGTGACAGGGCTCACAACAGCAGCCTGGTAAAGCTGTTGCTTAAACCAACTGAGCTACCACTGCTTAATACTGCCACATAATAATCTATATGTATGTACAGTACTGTGCAAACATATTGAGGCACCCAGATTTTTTTTGTGTGTCTTTTTAATTGTATTTTTTCTGGATTGGCCATAGGAATAGTTCTCTAGGTTTCCTTAAGGACATTTTTGTGTCTCTCATTTTCAGTCCAGGCCCTGTACCTGAGCAGTTTCAGAGCAATGGGTTTTGTTCATTAAATCACCCAGTGACCTATGAATCATTCAAGCAATAAAATTCATCTACCTTAAGGCAAGAACCAGATGACAGATGATCAGGCCGGTGATTAGTATACTGGAGACGCTGAATGCTGAGTGGTTGGCACAGATGAGAGGGGAAATGAGATTGCTGCTGAGGTTGATACATAAACTACCATTTTTAAAATTGTATCTTCAGGCACTTTGCAGCCTGTCACAGTAAAATATTTGTTCCTGTTTCTTTAATATAATCTGCATAATATAATTACGTTTATTATGAAGAAATGAGGGCTGGCCCAAGACCTTTGCACTGTACTGTGTATGCTTTTCAGTCTATTGAAATATTTACAGTACATTGCACGATCATACTTCCTCAGAAAAAATAATTTTAACCCCAATATTGCTCTGACATTATGATGAGTGCATGCAAAAAAATCATTTTGCTCTCTTCAACAAATAAATGCTTACAACTATCGCCGATAGCACAAGATAAATTAATAAAATATATTATTATTAATAATAATAATAATTGTTTAGTGGTAATCTAATAATAATAATAATATTTATTATTTTATATATATTTTATATATATATATATATATATATATATATATTACATTTTAGATTTGAGGTATTTCCACTTTTTTGCAATGTATTGTTAAAATGTGTGATGCTGGACCATTGTCAGACTTCTGCTGTCTCCTTTCTACTCTACTGTACGTGTATAAGTGACTGGGCTGACTGGTAAGATCTGTACTGTGGACAGCGTGTGGAAGTAGTGACATCTCCATTTCCTGCTCTCATCACTTAGTGTACTGAGGTTTCTCCTCTGTTTGATCTTTGACACCACTGTCACAGTCTGCTGGAGACTCAGTAGCTCTGCACCAGACTGCATTAAAGCTCAGGCTGCGTGATGCCTGTGCTGTCTCTGTCTCACTCTGAGATGCTGTAATAAAAGATCAAATCTAGAACCCTTAAGTGATTTCTGGCTGTCCATCTGGAGAGAACCGTAAGAGTTCTATATTGAACATTACAGCAGCGTGTGTAGCTTGAAAGGGTTCTCTTTCAAGGAATTGTCAACCCTGTAACTAGAACATCTTGCATACTTTTTCTTTACAACTTCCTGAGATTCTTTCTTTCTTTCTTTCATCTTGGCACATTTGGTTGGAATGTCTTACATTTTTTCTTTCTTACTTTCCTTCTTTCCTTCCTCTTTTTTTTCTTTAATTTCTCTACATCTGGTTGGTATTTCTTTCTTTCTTTCTTTTTTCTTTTTTTATCTTAACACAGCTGGAATTTGTTTCTTTCTTTCTTTCTTTCTTTCTTTCTTTCTTTCTTTCTTTCTTTCTTTCCTTTCATTGCTCTACATCTGGTTGGTATTTTTTTCTTTCATCTTGGCACATATGACAGGAATTTCTTTCTTTCTTTCTTTTATTGCTCTACATCTGGTTTGGATTTCTTTCTTTCTTTCTTTCTTTCTTTCTTTCTTTCTTTCTTTCATCTTGGCTCATACAGTATGGCTGGAATTTCTTTGTTTTTTATGGATCTACATCTGGCTGGGATTTCTTTCTCATCTTGGTAAATTTGGCTGTAATTTCTTTCTTTCTTTCTTTCTTTATTTCTTTCTTTCTTTCTTTTATTGCTCTACATCTGGTTTGGATTTCTTTCTTTCATTTGTTCTTCTTTCTTTCTTTCTTTCTTTCTTTCTTTTATTGCTCGACATCTAGTTGGGATTTCTTTCTTTCTTTCTTTCTTTCATCAGTATGGCTGGAATTTCTTTGTTTTTTATGGATCTATATCTGGCTGGGATTTCTTTCTTTCTTTCTTTCTTTCTTTCTTTCTTTCTTTCTTTCTTTTTCATCTTGGTAAATTTGGCTGGAATTTCTTTCTTTCTTTCTTTCTTTCTTTCTTTTATTGTTCGACATCTGGTTGGGATTTCTTTCTTTCTTTCTTTCTTTCTTTCTTTCATCTTGGCTCATACAGTACGGCTGGAATTTCTTTCTTTCTTTCTTTCTTTCTTTTTTTTCTTCCATCTTTCCTTTATTCTTCTTTAAACTTATTGCAGTTACTGCACTTTTCTCCTCTTGCCCCCACCCAACACATACACTCACACACACACAGCCTTGCACTTACTCTCTTTAAGATGGGACTCTGAGGACTTGCCTGCTGATATTTAGCTTACATATTGTCTAAATTTATGATTTTTAATATATTTTTTAACTATTTTGCTTGCTGCCCCAGTTTAGTTGTCTCCAGCTCCCAGTTATTGCATGCCTTGTGTTTCTCTCTGCACATGGAGTGGGAGGCTGGCTACTGCATGTTTCCCTATCAGCTGCCACATAAACACTGCTGACTCTATTGACATACCGGGGGAGAAAAGTGCTAGCTACTTGATTTAAAAGACACTAATCACTCTGTGAGGTTGAAAAATGGTTTGTCGGTTATAAAGTCCCCACTGGATACCTCGGTGTCATGTCCTTTAGAAAACAGTCTCATTTCGTCTGGACTCTGAGCAGGTGAGTCTGAGAGTCTAAGTCTTAAGGTAGTCCTGACAGTTTATAGATATTTTTATGTGCCCTTTTTTGTTCTTGAAGATGTAGGCCAGCCGAAAGGTACATGCTATTATATACATGTTTGAGATACCGTTGATACACATTCAGCGATCTTGTCTTGAGTTAAGAACTATAAAGAAACACTTAAGTAATGAACGACTAAAGACACATTTGTTCATATTCTCTGAAGGCCGTCTTATTCTTGCCTTTAGTTACCTTTGCTTACCATCAGTTTGCCATCCCCCTCCCTTTTCTCTCTCCATCTGAGCTGATCTAATGATTCATGGCGCTGCATCGAGCCGCTTGTCGGAGATCAATCATCTTGGTCCGAGCATTCTGCCGACTGTTTGAGTAGGGGGCCATTAGAGAGATCTGTTTGGAAGTGTTTTGTGAACCTAAGCTGCTTCAAAGGTCAGGGTTTCAAAAAAAGGAGGCTTTTTGAAAAGTGCTGTTGTACGTCTGTAAGCCAAACGTCTGCAAGTGCGTATGTGTGTGTGTGTGTGTGTGTGTGTATGTTTGTGTGCATGTGTTAGAGAGGCCTTGTCAGCCTCATCGTGACTCCGCTGCCCTTTGTTAGTGTGAATGCTTAAACAGTCCGCCACGAGCCCTGAACCTGAGATAAATAATTTCCACTGTCTGTCATGCTGATTTGAAATATGCACGGCTCCGGCTCGGGAGGCGAGATGAGACGAGGAGAGGAGAGGAGAGGAGAGGAGGAGAGCCGGGATGTGATGCTGCCGTGGAGAACAGACTGTACAAGGAGCCTTGTTTTATGTGGCTTGTCAATACTTACTAATGAGAATCTCCGCTGTGATTTGCATTGTGTAGCATGAGATACAACGTGTTGCTAACATCTTGTGAACACGGGCTCTTGAAAGCGTTCAAGCCCTGGCTTTATGTGCTCCCGAGACCTGTGGAAAATCGTGCTTAGGATGCGTCAGAGCAGCACTTTCATTGTTTTAGACCCAAAAGTTTTTCTTTCAGTTCGTAGTTCCAGTCCCCCCCCCACACACACAGCAGTCGATCAACAGTTTTTTTTTTCAACCAGCAGAACGCTGCCTTGTGACTGATTTAAAGCTGATGTTCGTTCACCACAGAGACCCATTAAGAGTGCAGAGGAACACCCAGACTGCTGCGACTTGACAAAACTTCATGAATCACCCAACGTTGTCACGTTTTCACTCTTGCTCTCCACTTAAAGCCGATAGCCGCAATGAAGTGTTCGTCATCTTCGTGCCCAGAAGTGTCACTTCGGAGTAACTTTTCCTTCCTGACATTGTGGTGTGCCAGACCTCAACTCCATATGTCTTTAATACGCAGTAGGCATGGTGGAACTTGACTTGAACTTGTCACGTCCTGGCCAAAAATGACTGCTGGAAATGTTAACATGTGATCGCTGGTTTAAGATCCAGCACTTTATCAGTAATTGGGTAGCTGGCACGGCGACGGCGGGCTTTTTTGTCGACAAAACCACTTTTTCCACCCCACAAAAGGGAAGCAGAATCGAAATCAGCTGGATTCGGTTAATTTAAGGCGCCTTTTTTTTAGAGGATTTCGTTTAACCACATATAAAGTGGCTGCATCCTCACCATCAAGCGGCTCCTCGCCAGAAACGCAGCACTGCCCGAGTCACGTCCGCTAAATCATTTTAAAACACTGAACTGTTTAAATGTCCTTATGAGCAGAAGCGCACTCTCACTGTCTCTCAGAATTGGACAGAAAATGTGGTTGCTCATAAAATTATCCATATGCTGATAATTATCTTTCTTTTAGATCGTAGTTTCCGTCCATAACGACGGTCTTAGATGAGATTTTTTAAATTGATATTTTTATGTATCTCTCTCCATGTACAGTATTCCTTCTTCCTTTCAGAGTTTGTTGAAACTAGGACACACACTTAGCGATTCTTGTTTGCTTTCTTTTTCCCCCCCCTTAAAGTCACTGAATTATTTTAAAAAATAAACAAACAAAACTTTCAACTGGAAGAATATTTAATTGTTTTTTGATTACTTAGGATATGACCATGGGAATTCAAAGTCTTAAATATTTAAACACGTGCAATCTGGAACGAAACCGTATTTCCATTTACTATTAAATGCATTTTCCCCCCCATCCTCAATAATGGTCGGTCTCAGAAAACAAGCAAAAAAAAAAAAAAAGCATAAAAAAGATAAATATTTGAATTCCAGTACAAGGGAGGATCCTAGATTGAAACAAACCTCTGGGATCTGGGCGAGAAGAAGGCGTGCCACTCTGCCAGAGGGTGGCAGCAGCGAGTGGCCTCCTTCACCGAGCTCTGCCAGCCAGTGATTATAATTTATGATCCATTTCTATTATAGGTGGGGTGTGCGGAGATAGTTACAGTAATAATTATCAGGACTGAAGTGTTTCCTAGGCAACCGGGGCCTTTTTTTTCCCCCTCCATTCATGCGGGTGCAGAGGGGGAGAAACAGAGCGCCTGTGTTGCATGACATGGCTGGGAGAGAGGAGCCACGGACCGTGTTGCTGCCGTTCGCCGGGTAGCCTAGCTGACGTTCTTCCGACGTGATACACGCGCTCCAGACACTCGCTAAATCAAAGATTTCTTGTATAGCTCCAGTTTTGGCATCACCGCTTTAAATTGTTACGCTTCGATCTCACTTTTTTCCTGGTGGAAAGACGTGTTACTTTAATAATCCGGGTTGAAAGGTTAGGTGGATATGTGGGATATGTGGGATCTCACACCCAATCACTGGCACAGATGCTGACTTCTAAAAAAAAAAAAAAAAAGGAAAAGAAATAAGCCTTAGTGTACATACCTAATAACTGGGTGTCAAGCCAGGTCTGTCACTGATTTTCACAAGATCTCTGACTGTGTATGTGTGTGTGTGTGTGTGTGTGTGTGTGTGTGTGTGTGAAGTGCTGATATATTTTGGGCCGTTTCTCTGTTGTGAATTGGCAGTAGCTCGAGCACAAGCCGCCTCATCCACGTTGTCCTACGAGGCCCTATATAAACCCCTCGTGCAATAACAGGATGGCCCTAATTCCTTACCATAAAAATCTAATGGTGGTGCTGTTGGAGAAATCGCCGTGTTGAGGCCAAGCAGTGGGGAGAACGCACTCGGATCTGTGCCATTAAACTCAGCATGCTAACTCTGATGTGTTCCTTAATTCGGCTTGTTGTGGAGAGAGGAAGGCAGAGTGAAGGAGAAAAAAGCGGCGAGTCAAAGTTAGTCACCTTCAGCGTGAACCCGTGATTCTATTTTCACGCCTGTTTACGTGCACTTCGGAGACCTGTTATAGCAATAACCACAACTTTGCTTAAACAGAACAGCAAGACACCGGCAGATTTACTTTCTTATTGCTACTGAGACAGCGATATTTGGAAGGCTGCCTTTAAACCAACGCGGCTCTAATAGCGGACCTATTGTGGGCACTTAGCGCCATAACTACACGCCCATCACCAGTTAGCATCGCCAGACGAGCACCACAGAATCGGTTTGCTTAATTTCAATTACAGCTGTCCAATGAAAAATGAAATTGAACAGGCGAAGGAGGGTTTTTTTTTTTTTTTTTAGCAAGCGAGATTGGAAGCAATCCTGGTTATTGCAAATAGCACAAGCCCCTGATACCCATAAATAACTGTTGTGAGAAGCGGGATCCTGTTGCTCTGTTACACTGGCGGAGGGTGCAGGAGCGGGAGCAGGTGGATGAGGAAAAGCTAAGCTAGCAGAGTAGCGGAGAAGGCAGCGGAGGCGACTCTGGGCTCCGCTCTGTCCCAGAGCAGATTGTGCGGTGGAGCTGGTGGCTGGCATTAGTGCCGCTGGGACTGAATTCGAAACGAGATCGGAGACTCACGTGGGGTTAAAACGCTCTCCGCACCCCCAGAGTCTGTCATTGATTGAGGTGCTCGGCTGATATGTCACCACCAGGCACACAGATGGATGAAGGCAAAAACACGCTGCTCTCGCAAACACCTTGGCGTCGCCTTGTGTGTGCATGCATGTATATTTTATTGCGGTAACATGAGCGCCGTGTGTTTTGTCTACACATTTCCCGTAATCTGTTACACACAATTCTCGAGTGTCTTCTCTTCAGTCTCTCTTTAATCCTCTCACCTATCTCTGTTTTCCTCTCCTTCGCTCCCTTTTCTTTCGCCTCTCACCACCCTGAAGTGCCCTCTTTAATTGAACAGTCATCTGTTGGCTGTTTTCTTCTCTTCCAGCCACCCCTCCCTGATACCAGTCCATCAGATGGCTACAACCAGCCCTGTCTCCCTCTATCTCTCTCTCTCTCTCTCTCTCTCTCTCTCTTTCTTTCTCCTTCCTCCATCATGCCATCTGCTTCTAGCCCAGCGACTGGCGAAGGGCTGTGCCATGCTTCCCTCCCTCTTTCTTTCCCCTCTTTCTCCTCCTCCTCCTCCCTTCTTTCATCCAGCGCTCCCTCCCTCCCCGTTAGCATTGTTTGTTTGTGAGGGGATACTGCGCCTTTAAGAGGTCTGCCTGCTACTCGGGCCTAATGTCATTAATCTGTACAAACTTGGTGTGACAGAAGCAGGAGGCACCGCAGATTGATGACATTTTATTGTTATTGCAGTGCTACTATTAACTGTTCGACAGTTCTGCTCACATTTTCCCCCACTTTACCTCCACACATACACATCCAGGCACATAGAGACCAGGGGAAATGAGCAAGCCGCAAATTGAACACATCGCTAGCCTGATACAGAGACAAACTGATTAATTTAAGTGTAAAATTGCAATTTTGATGTTATATTCTGGTGGCATTTATTTGCAAATAAATGTGACCGAATCCTCGGCGTAGTCATTTCCAAAAGCTCGTTATATCTTACCGTAATGCTTAAGACGCCCCGAATTTAAACCTACAGATGGGAATACTTGCATTTTTTCCCCCTTTTCCTGTAGTATAGGATTGATTTTTGTTCTGTATATGAATTATGTATACATTATGTGGTATGTTTATAGGATAGAGAATGTATCTTGATGCAAGAAAAGGTGTTTTATCGATCCTTATTGCTTCAGCATTCATTCCATGCTTTTAGCAGGAAATCTTTTAAAGCACTTGAATAGTTTATAGTTCATTACGTCACGTGATTCGCACAGAGTGCCGTACCGATCACCCGAGCAGTATGTTCCGCTCAATATGCGGCGTTTAAGTCATCGTCATCCTCAGCACCACCATCCGTCCTGCAATACAGTAAATTTTACAGGTGTAGCAACAGTGTGGCAGCTGCAAATTTGTGTTGCTGCAGCAGCTAAAATGAAAAGATATTCAGTGCTGATTATGGATTTCTGCCAGTTTCGAAAATCTAATTCTTTGTAGTAAGTAAGTCAGTGAGCTGAAGGCTCCAGCAATCTGTCATGATTTGTTTGATTCGAATCCCCACCTATGTGAAGGCCCTGTATGTAAACCTACCTTTGTAGAATGTACATATGATTAAAGAGTTTCATGCAGAATAAATAATGCACGTCATGTACAGTCTGTATTGTTACCATCTCCATTTCACACGCATGCGCACTCTGAGCAGGTCTGTCTGTCTGTGTGTGTGTGTGTGTGTGTGTGTGTGTGTGTGTTTCACTGATATGTACAGAGCTCAGGGTTGTGCCAGGGAGCGTCGGCTGTACAAGGTCAGACCCAGAGCTCATTAAGAACAGGGGAAGGGGGGCGTCCCACTTGTCCCATTCTCACTAACCTTATTCTGTAATTAGCCATTGTTTCCTCTTAACACTCAGGCCAGGCGGGAGGAGGAGTGGGGGAAACCTATTAAAGAACACGAATCCCAAACCCACTACCAGCTCACAGGTCACACAGGAGCTCACACACACACACACATACACACACACACACACACACACACACACACACACACACACACACACACACACACACACACACACACACACACTCCTTACAAACGGCTGCTCCAACCCAGTTATGGGCCACCAATGCCGAACGATCCAGGAGGTGATTTTATTTAACCACTTATTAAAATGTAATTCAAAGTTTCATCCGGAAGAACTTCTAAAACCTGACATCATTTAAATACAGATGCGTCGCATTTCAGATGCCACAGTATATAGGATATTTAAATCTATCTAAATATACTGTAAATCCATAAATGTGATCTCAATGAGAGGCCGGGTTGAGTTCTTTCAGAAACTGCTGATCTCCTGAGATTTTCATGCACATCAGTCTCTAGTGTTTACACTAACAATAACGGTGAGAAGAACAGAAAATATCCACTTAAGCGGCAGTTCTATGGGTGGAAATGCCTCGTTGATATGAGAGATGTCGGAGGACAATGACCAGACCGGTTTAAGCTGACAGGAAGCCCATGCCGCCTCAAATAATACTCAATCATACACTTTATAACTGTAGTGAGCAGAAAGGCATCTCAGAACCGAACAAACATTGAAACCTTCCAGGTGGATAAAAAAAAATAAGTATGCTAAGTAGAATAAACCCTTGCTTTCCAAAGCATACTTAAATTGCTTAAGATACAGCCAGACTAATGATTATTTATTATAATATATTTTTTACAAGTTTTGATTTATATGCTTTATTTATATGCTTAGTAACTAGTAACTTGTGATCAGCTCTTGTATTACCCTGTGTATACTAACTATATGTAAGATATATAGTCCGCAATCACACCTACAACCTGTCTTTGTGTTACTGTCCCCATTTCTGATGGAGATTTGGAATTTCCTTCAGGATCAATAAAGTCTAAAAAAAAAGAAATCCATCCATCCATCCAGCATTCTTAAAGTTTGCTATTTTGGAACAACTAATTTGGTACTAAGTATATTTTGTTGTGATTAAATAACGCGAAAGCACAATTTTATGTGTCTTTAGTGTACTTTTATGTGTTAAAGTGAAACAACTGTAACTTACTGAAATTGAAGTTGCTTACTGAAATTATCGTATCCCTTTAATGTATTAGAAGTACATTACAGCAATTATTACTTTGTTAACAAATGCACGAGTAATATACTGTACCACAGATATATTCTTGTTGCATGCTTTTATACTTCCGACCAATTTTAATTACTAAAAAAGTACACTTTCTGGTTATAAAAATATACTTTGTTATATCATGTAGTATTCTGTACTCCTGTATTGCAAATGTGTTATTAGTACAGGATTTAGGACTTTATTTATTTATTTATTTTTATTTTTACAAATGCTGAATTAAAATTGTCATGTTTTTAAAGCCATTGAAACACATTACATCAGCAATAACGAGGCAGAATTAAGTCGTGAATTCAATAGATTTAATTTAACGGCACATGGTTACTAAAAAAGAAAGTGTAGTTTATTTGTGTCCTTAATAAAACTTTGACAAACACACACACAACACCAAAATATAAACTGTTGTCTGAACATATACAGGCATTATTATTGGAATATATACCGAATATATATATATATATATATATATATATACTGTATATATACTGCATATATATATATATATATATATGCAATAATAGAATATAGAAGCAACACATTCTCTAGTTTAACCTATGTACTTAAGTTTAAAACATGAAATTTACCATATGCTGATCAAAATAAAATAATACTACTATAATGCACACTATGATGAAGCATACTGAACCAGTTGTTAGAGGCAAAACCATAATCAGGGAACTATGGAGCCCATCAGAAACAAGCAGTCAGAATGAGCACTCCACCAGTTTCTGATTGGCTGGAGTTACTGTATAATGCTGTAGAACACAAAAATGAGTTTGAACACAAGTTTTAGTGCTCAGAAACAGGTTTGAGCATGTGCTAAAGAGAGAGAGTAGTACACTGATACAAGCATGAATACTGTAAGTAGATTCAAATTTAACCGAGATTATACTAAGACCGAGTATAGTAAAATTTATATTCTAAAATTCCGAGTATAGTAAAATTTATATTCTAATGTACAGTATGCTTTTTGTACGTTGTTACAACAAGTATTTTAAGCATTTTTTAAGTATAGCGCAAGTAAATTGAGATTTAAATAAGTGTGCTTTGGAAATTATACAGAAATTACACTTAAATATATTTTCTGTATATTTTTATATAAAACCTTTTTTTAGATATATATAACTGATCGTAAAATATTTGTTAGTATATTTTCAGTGTACTATAGATGATTTAAAATATTTGTAATACACTAAAGAGTATTTTTTTTTGCTAGGGTTGAGGGAAATAGGTTTTCTCTTGCAGAAGACTACATCAGGTCCCACTCCTGTCAGTTAAGAATAATAATACCAGGCGATGATTTTCTTCAACTGTACAGTCTCAGCTGTTTAGATATTGATCACTGAGACAAATATAAACTTACTAAAACTTGAATCACTTTCAGTAAATAATATGAACAATAAACTTTTATTTTATTTTTTTTTAACTTAGAAATGATGTAATCTTATTTGATAAATATAATCTGACAAAGTGCATTCATTTTTCATAACTGATAAAATTAATACCATTCTTGGCAGACAGCTTATGGACTCATAGACTTTTGGACGCATTTTTGAAGCATTAAATGCATTCTGTTATACATATCATATTGCAAGTGAACTTTATATTTGACAGGCTGCTTTCTCTCTCTGCTTTCTGATGCAAACAGTCTCTGGCTGGTTTTGTCGGACCTGGTTTTCAGGGTTTCGTGTGAGTACCGAGCAGCGTTGGTTTTAGGAGGCAGAGATCTATGAGAGATTGCTGTGTGGTGGGTTCGTGAGCTCCAGAGGCAGCAATGACAGTCAGTTCAGCTTAATGATGATTGATGAGAGCACCCAAAACACTTGCTTCCTCTCTCCAGGGCTCAGGAATTAGGGAGGAGGTCTTCATCTAAGCTGACCTCCAAAAAAGTCGGTGCTCCATTGCAGTTTTAAAATTAGCAATATGTATAATGTGATTCTATGTGTGTGTGTGTGTGTGTGTGGGTGGCTGAGCAAATCGGAGGAGATGCATAGAATTACCTGTGTCTGTATGTTAGTCGTGATATTATTGCTTGTTGACATTTTTGACTAAATATTATTGGATATATTCACTTCTTTCGTCTGTTCCCCTCTGTTTCTCTTTGCTCTCCGTCTCCCTCACCTTAAAATTTGGCAGTAGTCCATAATTCCTTTTCGTTTCTCCAATTTAGCCTGTCACCTGTCTGTCACTCACTTTCCACTTCACATCAGTCGCTTTCTCGCTTGCTTATGAGCTCTCTCTCTCAGTTTTTGCCAAGGTACAGTAAACTGCACCACCGTTCACCATCACCGCAGCGCAGAAGTTCGATTCCTCGGTGCACGGTAAACCACTAAACGCCTCAGCAGAGACTCCGCTTAATGCAATCTCTTAGCTGATCCACGGGCTGCAACATTTACCATTCTGTCAACCTGCAAAGTAACATATCCGCCATGTTTGGGCAAACTTTGTCACCAAATTGCTGTTAAATTGCATCTTGCACGCTGTGTATTGCATTGGGTGTTGGTGTCATCAGCGTAGAGGCCTGTCTATCAGATGAGCGAGTCTTTATGAGGCTTAAACAGAGAAGTGGAAGGCCATCGCGTGGGAGTAGAGACACGGGCGTGAGCGGCAAGAGCGACAGACTTGATGGGATTGCGGAGACCTACGAGGACCATGATGAATGTCTGAAATTGGTTTGTCTGGTGCTTGATAAGCCATTTGTTTTCATTAGCCCGATGCTAGTTTAAGTCTATGGAGTAGGACTGATTGGCGAGGTGCTTGAGGGGCCCCTGCATCGGAGACGAGGCATCTGTGGTGCACCCCGGACCTCCTCCGCCTCTAAAAGAATTAGCCGATGCCGCTCAGCTCGGGTCCCTGTGGCCAGCTGCTGATCAGATAGGCTGCTGACAGCAAAATATCATTCACTCGCTGTCGCCACCACGCTCTCGTTGAAGCATGTCCATTAAATATTGACGACACGTTATCTCCGGGCACCAAGGGAACGTAAAAATAACGCAGAGGATGGAGAAGGGGCGGGTGGTGCGAGATAAGCTCGGATGTGAGAGGTTCACCTTACAGAAGCGATGCTGTTCTTCTTTTCAGTAGTGGACAAAGGAGTTGGCGTGCCCTCACACAGCGGCTTCAAGGATCAATCCTTTAATCGCCGGATCTGCCCTACTGTACAGCGGTTAATCACTTCATTCAAGGCACATTTTTAATGCTTTGAGTTTTTTTTTTTTTTTACTTTTAAAGGGGCAGAAAAAATTTATGATTTTTAATAACCTTGCAAAGTGTCACTTGTGTGTGTTTGTTGGTATAATGCAATGAGCTGTAATCACTGTACTGAAATGCTAGTGTTTTTTAAAGGCGTTAAGAGCTTGATATTGCCAAACACAAATACACAAGGCCTGCTCAATGCTCAGTGTATACACACACCTTCACACAGCCTGCAGTCAAATCAGGGATATACATTCAGTCTTGTCACCAAACTAACATTCCCTACTGTGAGAGGAAATAATTCAACAGGCAGGATGCCCAAACTAAGCCTCTGGCACTTACAACAGGAACAGAACAGGAGCACAAGTTTGGGTGTGTTAATGAGTATGTGCATATGTGTAATGTATGCATGTCTGTTTAGGGGTTATATATATAAAAAAAATGCACACTAGACAGGCTAATGAGAGAAGAGCCACATGGTGGTGGTGTTGGGGAGCCATGTGAGGCTCATCCAGGTCTTGACTAATTGGAAGCTTTCACTATTGATTAGGAGACAGGGCATGAGCACACATGGCTTCCATGTCAGAGCACACAAGCAGCAGGGAAGAAAGGGTGTCGGAAATTGTGTTTATGTGCGGTGAGACATAACGGCGCTTCAGCGCTATCTACTAATACAGTTACGACAATTAGCTGTACTCGACTATACACATTTTCTGACTGTCACCTCTTAAAACACCTGATCTGAACATTTCAGCAAGTAAGATGGTTCATAACAGGGTAGAAGATAATTTGTTGGTGTCACCCGGGCGTTCTGTACTGTAAGTGTACGTTAATTGGATTATAAAGGACATGACAAGTAGTCTTATTTGGAGAAGCCGCTGCTTCGGACGGGACCGAACGGGTTAACTGCATCGGCCATAACAGAATAAAAGCAAGCAAAATCAATAGGAGGAAAAATAGGAAAATGACATGCCTCTCCAGTTGGGAGATCTAATCTCCAATATCCATTTACAACACTAGGACTGGCTTCAGCAATTACAGGCCATCTCTACTGGCAGCCTCTCCTCCGGAGCACTGTACAAATGCCTTTAAAAATGCATTCAATACAGAAACACTTTATTTTTTTCATTAATAATATTAGACATTGTGAAATCAGTGCATCGACATGCAGCTCGTTCTGCTTTGAATTTAAACTTGCAATCTCTATAATATAAGATTAAAAGTCTTATATGTATTATAATAATAATAAAAAAAATAAAACAAATAAATAAATAGAAGTCAAATTATCTTAATTTGCTCTTGTTTTCCGAGATATTAGCTCCTTTTCTGCTTGATATTAAATTCAAATATTGCTGTCTGCAAGGTTATCCGGTCACATTAATAAACATTGACATGGCGGCGTTAAAGCTGTGGCGCATTTCAATATGAGAACTTGGACCCTCTTGTCTTTCTTTTTTTTTTCTTCTTTTTTTCTCTCCACGTTCTCTCATCTCTACATCCTCTTCTGCTTCCTCCGTCCCCCTTTTTTTTTGTTTTTTTTTTGTTGCCTTCTTAAGGAGTGCTTTTTAGGCTCGCCGTCTTTCTTATCAAGCCCGGCGTGGAGCACTTGCCTCTGTCACTGTCCTCATGTTCGGAGCGAGCTGCTGCCATTGTGCTCTCTAATGAACTTTGACCAAAATTAGACATACACTTCAACTTTTAAAGCAGGGCCCCCCTCAATGGCTCCTTTGTTGCAGCGGCGGCCCGGCACTGGGCGGATGAAGGAATGCTGAACTTCTCTCTCTTCCTCCCCCTCTCTGTCTCTGTCTCTCATTGACATGTGGAATTTGGGCCTCAGTCTGACGAAGAGGCACAGAGAGAAACTAAGAGAGAGGGATAGAGAGAGAGGCAGAAAAGGCTTAGAAGCCCCTCGGGCGCTCTGGAAGGGCTGCTGAGCTCTCTCAGGCCAGAGACTGACACAAACCGTTCCTTCTCTGTCTCTGTTTCTGTGACCCCGTCTACAGTCTTCTGCTCTCTGACTCACCACATTGTTCCTTTATTTTTGTGTCAATCTTCCTGTCATTTTCCCCATCTGTCTCGACTTGTCAGTCAATTTGGCTTTTTGTTCTATTGTCGGGTTCCTGATTTTGTGTGTCTTTTTCTTTTACTGTTTTTTTTTTTTTTTTCATTTAATTTTTTTCCCCTTTTCTATTCTTTCTTAGTGTTTTCACACTTTCCACCCGGGACATTGTCAGCATCCGTTTACCAGCTTGCATTTTGTGTCATTCACATTTTTAATATTTTCCCAAAATGCAGACATTTCTCTGAATTTTTCATCATTTCTCAGTACACAGGATGTGATCTGAGGAAGGAGTAAAGCAAAACATGGATGGGATGCATACTGTTATGGGAGAATAATCAATGAAGACGTGGAACGATGCAGCTGAATGTGTCTTACAGTATTTTATTCCCTTTGTACCAAGTCTAATGATATTTGCTTATTAAAGAACTATATTTTATTTATTTATTTCATCTGTTTAAAGTTAGTTTCAATTTTGTGGAGCATCCTGTTATCACATCTATTTCCCCTTAAACATTCCCTTATCAGCTTTAATCTCTCTCTCTCTCTCTCTCTCTCTCTCTCTCTCTCTATGTTAGTAAGACACACAAAACAACAGCTCATCATGGTGCAGAGAAACCGGAAACTTCAATTTCCTTTCTTCTCCCATGGCGGAAAACTTGACTGACAATGGAGACTCCTTCCATAAATATTCAGTAAATGTGTCCTTCCATAAAGCTTCAGTACGTCAATCTTATTCTTTGCTAAATAATGCATTTTGTAATCTATTTATCGTTAGACATAGATTATTAGGAGCATCCATCTTGCAAATCCGTATGAATGAGTTGACAATGTCAAAATGAAAAAAGTTTCTATTAATACAAATTTGTGCCTTGCTCTTCCAGTGTCACAAATGAGACACACTTCAGTACATTTGCTAAAAGTATTTGCTTGCCTTCCTTGACATGCATATGAATTTGAGAACCATACAATTCTTAATCCATAGGGTTTAAAATTATGTTGACCCCGCCCCCTTTTGCGGCTATAACAGCTTCAACCTTTTTTTTTTTCAACGATAAGGCGTGGCTCGCAGTCTCCGCTCTAATTCATCCCAAAGGTGTTCTATCGGGTTGGGATCAGGACTCTATGGATCATGGATCTTGCTTTGTGCACTGGTGCGCTGTCATGTTGGAACTGGTGTGAGGTTGTTTTTCAGGAGTTGTGCTCAGCCTCTTAGTTCCAGTGAAAGGAATTCTTAATAGTTCAGCATGCCAAGACATTTTGGCCAATTTCATGCGCCAATTTTTGCGGGAACACTTTAGGGACGGCACCTTCCTGTCTCTTGTTAACTATCCTGAACTGCGCCTTTAAAAATAAAAAAAATTGTTCACTTCTAGATTGGTCCTAATCTTTTCCTAATTTCTCATTCCATTCATTTAAGGTTTCATGCTTTTTCTCATTTTTGTTTCAAAAATTGTGCAACAAGTCTATCATCCCCTTTCCCAGTAATGTACTGGCTTCCGTTCGCACCAGTCCATCTTATTACAGCATGTCCTTTTTTCACACAAAACCCTTTGCAGCGTGTTTTATACATCAGATTTCAACCGAAAAGTGATCAAGGAATAAAATGGTGTTTCTCTTTTTATCATTCTCTTAATCTTTTCTCTCTGTCTCTTTGTGCATGCAAAGGATTATAAATAAAGGTAAACTGGGCCCGGTTAGCCTCGCTAAGATGTCATCCCTAGCTGTGTGCTCATGCTGTTTTACGTCGTATTCTCATTTGCCAGGTTTCATCACGATGCTGCTTTATTGCCCTGATGCTTTTTCTCCTGTTCTAGCTGTCACAGTTTTTTTTTTTCCTCGCACGCAAAAGAAAAGTCCTCGAAAGATGATCCAGAAAGCTTGCGGCTTTTCTTACACACACACAAACGCGCACGTTTTCGATTGTGCATTAGCCCCGCCCACCGAAACCACCAATGACATGTCAGTAAGTGTTGCTGCCAGGGAGTGATGGGTATCAGCCAACGGAATATGACACGCAGAAGAAACCTGTCCAGTTTTACAACGCAGACACACACATGTGACATCTAGCAGACTGAAGCAAAAGCCGGACGCACAAAGAAGCAGTCTATCCTGAAAGAGGAAAGCTGTACATCCTGTGCTAAAGGTGCATCGAGATAGATGATGAATTTGGTTCGATTCATTAGCGTGATGAATGAAGGAGTGTTATCAGGCACTGAGCAGTATCAGAAGGTCTGACTGATGCGTGTGTGTGTGTGCGCATATGTGTGTGTATGTGTGTGTGTGTGTGTGCTTTTGGAATGTCAGTGCGAGAGCCGGGCCCTCAGGTCATTGACATTTAAAAACCCCAGACACCAGGCTGCCCTAGAGTCACAGTGACACACACACACTCACACACACACTTACACACACATTGCTGTAATACAGAGCAAAATTCACGCAGGCTTACTGTCATATTATTGTGGGCCGTTTTTAAGATGGCCCCATGGTGGTGCAGCAGGTGGCGGTTGGTGCCTCACAGCTGCGAGGTCCAGGGTTTGATCCTTAATCGGAAAATCCTAAATTTCAGCGTCTACATACTGTAATGTAGGGATTCCTCTGGGATTCCTCCGCCTCCCAAAAAGCTGACAGCGGGTTGATTGGCTGCCTTTAGGTGTGAACGCGTGTATAAATGTATGTTCCCTATGATGGACTGGCGTCCCAGCCAGGGAGTATTCGCGACCAGTTGCACCCAGTGTTCATGGGATATGCTGTGGATCTGGACACCGCAAAGTGTGTTAAAATCGTGATGTGACCTCGAGTTGTTCCTTCTACAAGAGCAACAGTATTCCTGCTTTCTGTTTCCCCCAAATGAGGATGGGTTCCCTGTTGAGTCCGGTTCCTCTCAAGGTTTCTTCCTACTGCCATCTCAGGGAGTTTTTCCTTGCCACCGTCGCCCTCGGCTTGCTCATCAGGGACAATCTGACCATTTTGATTCATACACATTCACATTTCATACAAACTTGAACAATTCTTTTGATGGTGTAAAGCTGCTTTGCAATGATGACAATTGTTAAAAGCGCTTTACAAATCAAATTGAATTGAATTGAACAGTAGCAATATGTGATAACATTAAATCCTTTGTAATGTTGTTGCACTAGTTAGTGGAAATAATATTTATCACTATGAGGCAACTTATCTTACTTTCACAGGTACTGTTAGCATGTAATACCGTACTCTACCACTAGAGGAGGGTAGTAATGAGTTACATTTAAAACGTTACATTTACTTGAGTAACTTTTTGAAAAAAAAAAAAACGTCTATGAGTAGTTTTACTGCAGCATACTTTTTACTTTTACTTGAGTAGCTTTGTGAAGAGTTAACTCTACTCTTACTCCGCTACATTCGGCTACACTCGACTTGTTACTTTTCTAACCGTTTATTCTACACACGCAGCCGGTGGATCTACCGCATGACTCTTTCACCAATCAGATGCAGCAACAATGATCACATGACTCCGTTGGACCAACCAGGTCTTCAGCTGGTGTTTTATAAATTCATCCTACGTGTGAATCCGTCCTACATAAGCTCACAAACAAAAGCTTCCGCATCTTTCTCTAATTTTCAGGAAGGCCCATAAATCCATGCTGCTACTAGTGGGATCTTGCGGTTAGTGTACAATCTTGCGGTTAGTATAGAATGCTTTTTTCATGTTTGTGTGATTATATGTTAACTTTAATTGTACATATAATGTTACTGTAACAGTCTATGAATATACAGTATAAGTATATTTCAATACAGAATTAAATCACCAACACACATGTTGTACATTTTTATGCATCCCAAAAAACATGATGCATCATATACAAAGCATGTTTCGCTTGCAAAAGAACAGCTTCACAACAGCAGTGTCTTCTCTACAGTATCTGCCAAAACAGACACACACTACTTACTGTATATATATATATATATATATATATTTAAAAAATAATAAATTAATTTAAAAATCGGCCAATGTGATTGAAATACTCAGTACTTGAGTAGTCTTTTCACCAAATACTTTTTTATTCTTACTTGAGTAATATTTTGGATGACTACTTTTTTACTTCTACTTGAGTAATATTATTTTGAAGTACAGCTACTCTTACTTTACATCTTTTGACTACTTTACCCACCTCTGTCTTCCACTAATGATAATGTTTGTGCTGTTTCCGGGTAAAGAAAGCCTTAGACAGGAAAAGTCCTTTAAAAAAAAAACTTTCTACTTTTTTTTTTTGTTTCTTTTTGAAAGCTGACACGCCTATCTTCCTACACCTACACATCAAACTAAAAAAATGCATCAAGGTGCATCTGAATCTAAAGCATTTTTCTTTTACCATTTCGCGAAAAAAGTTGTTGGGAAATACGAGGCTGTTCTCTCTCTCTCTCTCTCTCTCTCTTTCTCTCTCTCTCTCTCTCTCACACACACACACCATAGTAAAGTGCAAAAGGCTGCTGCCTACTGCACGTCAACTTTATCCCTAATTATATAGTGAGGTATGGAGATGCGCATCATTAGCATTGCTAATGATAGAGCCTCCTGAATCCGACACACCTGGTCTGGACAGAAACAGCTGTGGTTGCTATGAAACATGGACGCAGGTGCACCATTCATACACAAGCACACGCACACACACACATGCACAGACACACACACACACACACACACACACACACACACACAAGTACACACACACGAACACAAACACACCAGTGGCAGTTTGACAAGCATATTGAGTTATATGTGTGCTTTGAACAAAGTTGCATTTCGGTTACCTCTCCGCCGGTTGATGTGTGTTAAGGTCGTATGTTAAGGTGAAAATATTTTGCTTTTAACTTTTTATGTAGATGCGGGTCATTGTCTAGTTCTCTTCCAGGCCTTAAACATTTGCATAATGATGCCAAACGTCGAGCGAATTTGAATTTTTCTGGATTTAGTTTTCTTTTATTATTCCCGGTAAAAACTGCAGTTTACCTTCATTCAAAGACGCACATATTCGGTCTTTCTTTATCATGAGAGGATGAGAGGATGCACAGACAGATCTCTCTCTCTCTCTCTCTCTCTCTCTCTCTCTCTCTCTTTCTCTGAGTGTAATGGCTCTTTCATGGTGGCAGAATGCTGGCTGCAGCCGCCAGGGCCAGGGGCACCACTCTCTTGCTCTCTCTTTCTTTTTCTCCTCATGATGAATGGTCCTATCGCTGGTTTAAATTATTTCCTACAGATCTCATTTAGGCCCTTGAAGAAGAGATCCAACCTGTTTATTCATTTCACATTTGCACCCGACTTCAATATCTTTGTCTATGCCTGCAAAAAAAAAAAAAAAAAAAAAAAAATCCATCCCCCATCCTGCTCTAAACACACCCCAACCCCGGCAACAAAAAAAAAAGAGAGGGAAAAAAAGCAATTTGCACAATGTACATAAAATGATGCTCTCACAAGTTTGATAACCTGCATAAATTATAAAGCGTAATTAAATATTATGCCATACCCTGTGAGTCGCCAAGGAGAAAAAGAGGATGGGAGGAAGAGGGAAGGAGAGAGAGAGAGAGAGAGAGAGAGAGAGAGAAGGAATAAATAGAGAGAATGAAAATAGCAGAGAGACACAGAACGAGTGAGCCGTGTGCAATCGGTGGGCTCCTCTGGCTCTCATAATTGTTTTTATTGATTCTTTCTTAAGGTGAAATGGTTTAAAGATAACACCAGGCAGGGGAGGTAAGAGCAGATATGAGCGCTGGATGCCAGGCTTTTGTTTCGCTCTCATAAATCAGACGAGCTTTTGGCATTGTGAGATTGCCAACAGGGTGGCCCATATATTTAAATGGAGTATGAAAAATTTAAATTGTTCTGCACATGGAAGGCGTGGAAGTGTCTCTCTCGAGCGCACGATTGACCCAAAAATATATTCAAATTACCACAGCTAAACATCATCTGCTCCACCCTCAGTGTCTGTGTGTGGTTGAAAGAAAGAGAGAGAAAGAGAGAGAGAGAGAGAATAAGGATGTATGTACTGTAGCAGGACTTTATTCAGAGCTGAGAAGAAGAAGAAGAAATAAAAACTAAAAAAAAAAAAAAGCTTGAGATTGATTTAAGGTGCTGTCTTGTTGGTGTTATTTATTTACGTCTGTCTGAGCTGTCTGATCTGCCAGGCTGCACAGGTAAAAGCTACAACTCTTAAACTGCACCCGAAAGCCAGAATGACGAGTGACCTTGTGTTTTACACGTAATCCGAATTACTTGCCATAAAGCCCGCCGTTTACTCTCATAAGCATGTCATTGTAGTCCATGGTGCATAGCGTTATAATATGTGGCGCCACACTAAAGTGCCAACCGTGATACGGCACAGATTTACATCCCCGCGTGTCACAACTCTTAGCACGACTCTTCTGCTAATGCTTATAAGCTGTTATGTCACGCATATGGCGACATCATTAGAAATATTAACGGGATCCGCAGCAGATGGCTCGGGCCGTGTTGTCCCTGCTCACCAGCCGCTGGGAGAAAGCGGCCATGCTGCTTTCTCCCTGTTGCGGAGGGATGACGACGATGTTGCTTTCGCCCGCCTTGGCTCCATCCCGGAGGTTTCTTTTTCGTCCGCTGGAGGTCTTCCGTCGTCAGGACTTCCCACATTTAACACTCAGCTCCCCTGCCAGGCATGCGTGGGTGTCCTGCCAGTCACTCTGTGTGTGTGCGTTTCAAACCGTGACTCAACATGTGTCATGGTGTGATATATGTAACCATGTGTGCGGACGTGGGCGCGTGCGGGCCGACGACATTTAAGCGCGTACGTTTACAACGGGAGGACAATTTACAACTTGAATACCGTTACGGCCGAAAGTTCGCATGGACTCATGATAAACGTGAACGCGGTGGTAACGTCGGGCTTGCAGTGATTTCTTTTTCTGAGGCTGAATGATCGTACAACCCCCAAGAATTTGGTGCACAAGATTGAATAGATTTTTGACGCTGTGTATAATTTTAACCGTGTTTTATTTTCAGAAAATTAACTCAGAAAACCTTGATTTTGTTCGTTATTTAAGATGTATCATGAGCAATCAATCTTCCCGAGAAAAAATACAAGTTCAAAGTAATCAATGGAAGCCCAAAATTGCTTTGACATTCATGTTCATGTCTGTAAACCACAGGCATATATTTATTATATATTATAACTGAGAGACTGAATGGACCACCGAATGCCAGGAGTCTACGAGTCACTGGCCTGGGTACACAAGAAGATATAATGTCCTTATAATGTCCTTATAGTGTCCTTATAATGTCTTATAATAGCTACCTGCTGGAAAGGGTAAAAGCTAACAGATGTTTCCTTTAAGGATGCACTCTCTCTCTATGAGATGAAGCACACAACCTGGTACACTTGACCCGAAAGTGAGTAACACTTTCCCTATTGTGCCCCTGGGTGGATCAGCATACAATATGACTCGAACCAAATGTGAAAGCCAACCGTACAGAACGTATGGTATTGTATTGTGTTGGTGCTCCTGTTTGCACATTTGCACATGCACTTTATGTTGTCCTTTTTGATGTCTGTTATCCTTTTGTATAGATACTTATATAATTTTGTTCATTTATGTTGTACAATATGTACTGTACAGTATGTAGCTCCTTAGTCTTGGTGGAACGTTGTTTCGTTTCACCGTATATAGTTGAAATGACCATTAAAGCCTACTTGACCTGACTCCTTGTCTTGTCCTGACCTCCACATGGACCTGGACCACTCTTTAGAAACCGACATCATCAGCACCGTTCGTCACCTCTGAAATCTCTGTGTGCGGCCAGCACTCACCGATCTCATCCTCTACCCTACATATCCATCACTGATAGAGTAGGAAGGCAAGAAAGAGCACTGTTATAAATATAATAATAAATAAATAAAATAAATAATATTATGCACAGTAAGAGGGTTGACGTCCTTGTACTCTTCTTCTCTTTGTGTTTATTGGCAGCTTGCAAACCAACTAGGTGCAAACCGCCACCTGCAGAGAGCATAAACACGCAAGAGTACCCAAGTACGGACAATACAGTACAAGTACTGCCCTCATTTGCATACAGTACATGAGCTTACAGATGACCATGGTTGGCTAATGTCACTTTGTGCCGGTCATTTTGCTCTCTAGACCCCAGTCCATGGATGACAGTGGCATCATTAGATGATTTGCTGTTACTATATGTGCTTGTTTGTCTATCTATCTATCTAGAAATAAATAAACCCTTCTTCCTATTGAGGTTTTATCAAGGTGTGTCATGCTATAAAGATACATAAAGATATTTATAAAGATAATAAAACTAACTCAATGCTATACCTAAAATCCAGTCCCATTTTTTTCATAATCAAAAACACAAAGGTATGTGAAACTATTTGTACCAGCACAGTGTGTAACCTTGCAGTTAAACGTATCAAGAAAGAATAAAGACACTAACCTGACATAAATCATTCTTTTACTTGTGAGACGCGTGGCAGCTCCTAACTAAATACCAACAACCAGTTGACTTTGTTAAGGTAAAAATCACAATGTGCTCCATCTCAAACATAATCATGCGAGTGTAAGGATTATGGCTAGTGGAAGGATTATGGATACCATCCTCATCCTCTTTCAGGATTCCATATACTCATTCATTTTCTTTGGTCTTTATTAAATTTCTTCTTTAAAAAACAAAACAAAACAAAAAAAAAATGCTGCTTTAATTAGCTTGTTATATATTAGCATATTAGCTACTACTTTTTAAATTAGTGAGTTAATGGGCAACCAAAACATCAGACTAGACAGCTAGGACTTTTTAATAAAAGTTAATAAAATGATTTGTCCAGGCCTTGCATAAACACTCGAGCTGTCCGAATAGAACAAATAAAAAAAATTACTATCCAATTTTTAATTAACTTGGATACAGTGTGATACTTAATATAAATTACTTAAAAGTATTAGCAAGTTATTTAAGGGACTTAAAACACAGCAAGGGAAATTAGCTTGTTTTTAAATGCTTCTTGAAAGCATTGACTTTATTCTCTTCACATAATGTCTCTAATGTAGCATGTCACATTTGGGGCATGAACAAATCCAAAAACGATAAGCAACAGGACTTTGGCTACATTTTTTTTTTTTTTTTTTAGCTACGAGTTATAAGTTCTTATTTTAGTCATCTATATTTGACGTGCTTGACGTGCTGTAAGTTATTTAACTCCAGGGTGGCTGTACTGTACCGTACATACTTCATTTACACGTACGCAATTATTAAGTGTGTGTGGGTAATTATTAAGAATGTCTATCATTTGTGAAAACAAATTAATCCATCTAGTAAAAATAGTTTTACTGACATTTAGCTCATGCCACTCATCGATGTGTGTAGTGCCGCAGGGCCTCAGAAATGAGCAGTGATGCAAAGCAAATCATGGCAGTGATCATTTTATGAATGGGCTGGAAAACATTATATTTCAATGTGCATATCGAATTAAAAGTTGCATTTGAAAGTAAATAGGCGATTTAAGATTTGTTCACCCGTACCTTGGATTTCGGGTGCAAAAAAATATAAAATAAAAAGTTTGAATACAAAATTTAAATCCATGTTTATTATTATAATTGTTTAAGAAAAAGAAAGACTGTTAAAACCTGACCTAAATATAACAGCACCAGAGCCTACGTCAGCAGTTATCCTTTTAAGCAAGCTCAAAAGTTTGAATCCCTGTTGACTTGCTCTAATTTATTTGTATGTGCCTAATTATGGTGTGTAATGACTGAAAACAGTGACATAATTAACTTTATTTAAGGCGTACAAAGTTGATTTTTCACAAATGTGAAAACTAGAATTCATACATGGAGGAATCAGACACTCTACAATAAGAGTGGAAGAAAAAAAAACGGACCTGCTAGAAAGCTTCTTAAAGGGAACTATGTAGGAAAAGGCTTGCGTTAGAGAGGGACCATCACTAAGTTTTATCATTATTTTTTTATTGGAAAATATATATTGGAAAAAGAAAAAAGAACATGCCTCATGATACTGTAATTTTTTTCATCTAAGCCTATTGAAACATCTGACTCCCAATATTTTTTTTTACTTAGTGACACTTTTGTGTCCTTGATTTTCCTGCAAACTGCAAATTATAGCATACTTACATTTCAAGTAATTTTTCGAGTCATGAATAAATCTCATGTCACAGCAAAACGTATTGTACACTGTTTGGCATTCTGGACTGATGTGCTATACATCGCTCTCCATTACCATCGTTAAAACCCATGAGATGCCTAAGACAGCGGAGGTGCGTCACGTATTTACACTTCCATTTAAGTCTATTTCACTATAACACATAGATAAAGCATCAAAACGTGAGAAAATCACACTTTAGCTAGCAAGCTATCTTTAGCCAGACTGACAGCATTAACTGCTGTGTTTGTTAAACAACGTGACCTGTACAGTCAGACGCTAAGCCAAGGTTAGAAAGTGACCTAAATGAAAATATTTCCATGCCTTTTTGGTAACATATGCTCTTGATCTAGAGTCTGACAGAAAACTTACTACAGTTTTTTTCAATCTTCAATTCGATGGTTGATTATCGGCTAGCATGCACAACAAAGATACGTGGACCTGGCGATCCATTGTGGCGACAAATTGTAGAGGAAGAACCTGTGGAAAGCTGTTGCCCAGTGAAGTCTTAGATTCCCGTTCTTGGCCGACAGGAGAGGAACATGTTGTGATAGTCTACCATTATGTACTTACACTTTATTCAAAGCTGATTTTCTCTTTAACACATTTGTAAAAAGCTAGCCTGTCAACTCAACCAGACTAGACATTCTCTTCTGACCTCTCCTATTAACAAGACAAGACATTTCCACACACAACTCCATAGACCATTGTGTGTGGAAATCCCAGGAGACCAGCAGCTTGAACCATGTTATACTGTTAGTCACGGAGATCATATTTTTGCCCATACTGATGTCTGATGTGAACATCCTGTCTTGTACCTCCATGATCTTGACTGATGAAAGAGCAGATGCATAGTTGTAGTATATATAGCAGTATACTGTATATACAGTACTATGTAAATGTGATTTTTATTCAAGCCGCAAAAGTCCAGAATTAATGGCGATTAAGCAATTGACGTTTTCCAAACATGCTTATAACCTACAAGAACCGTACATTTATGTTTAAGGCAGTCTGAGACAGTGCGTTTAAGCCTAGTGGAAAAAATGTGACTGTTTGACTGCAATAAGATGCTTAAACTAACTTTAAACCAACATGTATTCAAGTGTCAGAAAGATTCTAAATATGTTCCAAGATAACGCAAAAGAAATGCCACTTTTTGCCTGCAAATTGTTGCTTGTCAACCTAAACAGCTGAAACTTTTTAGGATAGAACATTTTTTCAGATGTTTTGGGGGAAAAAAAATCTATAATAGAAAATCCTCCTTAACTGATGCTCATGCCCAAACAAACTAAATTAGCAAAGTGCATTTGATTTGGCTTAGTGCTTAGCACTGTTGCCTTAAAACTCCAGAGTCAGGGTTCGATTCCGGCCTCGCATCTGTGTGCATGGAGTTTGCATGATGGTTTCCTCCAGGTACTCTGGTTTCCTCCCAGAGTCCAAAGACACGTGGTCTTCCTAAATTGCCTGTAGTGTATGGATGAGTGAGTATGTGTATTTATGTTTGTGATGGATTGGCACCCCGTCCAGGGCATACTTCGCCTCGTGTATCCCAGTGGGTGTATCCAGGCCTCTCTGAAATCTTGCATACAGGATAAAGGAGTAGAGACAATAAGCGAGTGAGATGAGTGAGTATTTGATTTGATACCTGAATAAACTGATTAAAATAAACTGACCTTAAAGGACAATACAACAAGACACTGTAATATTAAAAAGATTTAAAATCTCTTGCATTAGCTCTGCTACTGCTTGGTTTATTTGTGGACAAGAAGGGAAGATGGTGTTCGGGTACAACCCATTTTTCGAAGACGAAGGAAACACAAAGAGTTTCACCATCTGATTCAGGAGGACCGAAACAGTGATTGAGCACGAGTACAAAAAAGAAGATGTGACATGTCAAAGGCTCAAAATACACAGCAGGGTCTGGGTTGACTTGCCATGCAGTCCGATATATAGTATAATATGAATGTGCCGGATCGCTATATACTGTTGATTTTGGGTATACATACATTCAGAGAAATGAAGTGTCCATAGAATGAAACATTGTGAGCAAAAAAAGATGTATGATGTCCTTGAAGTGCCAAGCCCTGGTTGTGGCCCATAAAATCTCGACCACTAAGCTACTGCAGGAAAACATACAAATCATCTATTGGTGAGAAATAGCGGGACAATACCGAGATGATTGATGGCTGATTACATTTAATGCCCTCGTCTGCATTTAAGCTCATGGCTTTCGGTCACACCACTTTAAGATCATTGTGCGTTCTAATCCGTGCTTCTTGATTACTCTGAAACCACGGCGCCGCTGGTGTTACGTTCTAGTCCAGAGCGCCGACTGAATCCGTATCAGTTAGAGATATTACCGAATTGGCTGGAGAGAAAGACGGATGATTCGGTGGAAGCGTTTCATTAACAAGCGGCACCATCTCGTCTTTTCTGCCACAGCAAACCCTACTGGAGCCGATGATATTCTCCTGTCTTCTGCTCGTGTTTATTCAAATTTTACAGACGGAGGACTTTTTCCAGTTCAGCACCTCAAAACACTGCAGCGCGAGAAAATGCATTATGCTGGTGTTATTATGCAATTCATCACCAATAATAGATTTGTTTACGGGGCCCCGACACACTGCGCTCTCAGCGCTGCTTTTCCAAAATAATAATAATAATAATAATAATCCTAATAATAATCCTAATGTTGAAGAGAGGCCTGGGAGTGGATGGGAGCTTTGAGGGCTGATTGAAGAAAAGTTTGCGTGTGTGCGTGTGTGTGTGTGTGTTTGTGTGTGTGTGTGTGTGTGGATGGCATGTGTGTGGGTGTTTGTATGTGTAGGTGGCTAGGAAGTCTAGTTTAGGAACAGTGCTTAAAATTCTGGTGGGTGTCTGGATCAATTTAGAAATAAAACAACAGTTTTTGTATAAAGCTCATTTATCATTAAAATTGTTTATATTGTGCATGGTTTTTACTCTCACCCAGTAAAATATGTATTCCATCCATCTAGGAACCTCTATAGTCTAGTTTGGGATTAATTTATTATTTATTGTATTTATTCCCGTTTTACGACCATGGTAGGACCTCCAGTCAACACTCATACACACACACTCACACACTACAGGCAATTCGGGAACGCCAATTAGACTAATCTGTATTTCTTTGGACTGTGGGAGGAAACCGGAGAACCTGGAGGAAACCCATAAAGTGCACAGACCCCAAGGTGGGATTCGAATCCGGATCCTGGATGTGCAAGGCGACAGTGCTAACTGCTAAGCTACTGTGCTGCGAAAATGTGTATATATTAAATACACAAAAAGCTCACACTAACCCTCTCTCTCTCTCTCTGTATCTTTCTCTCTCTTGTTCCTATACAGACACACACACACATACATACACACACACACACACACAAAGCTCCCTGCGAGAGACTTTGCTGCTGATATGAATCTCTTAAAACCAGCCACTGCTCTTTTGTCTCCTCTGAATAAATCAGTGCATTAGCCTGACTTTAGGAGTTTAGCGACAGACTAATTTCTGCATGTCTTCCCTCCTCCTGTGGTCCTTCGAGGCCTTAAATGAGTTCTCAAGCTGCCGTTGAACATAGCATAGGGTGTTTAAGAGATCACAGGGCGATTAGCTTCTCTGTGCTGCTTATGTCGTTTAAACAGGCCCCGTTCATCCCTCAAATCCCGAAGTACCCGCCTGACCTGAGCTTCTTCTGAACTGCTCGGAAATATTCCGAATATTACAGTGAGTTTCACTTGTTTGTGTGTGTGTGTGTGTGTGTGTGTGTGTGTGTGTGCACGTGTTGACAAAAGTGTATGGCTCCTTTACCGCTACTGTCAGAATGCTAGCTCTGGCGTGACATAATCAGGTATGACAAACTCATCAGTTCAGAGCTCCACCTGCCGCTTACACACATACGCACGCACACACATTCACAAAGGTGCACGTGGATAGGCCATCAGTCTCACCATGTGTGAAGTGGAGATATAGATTACATGAAAAAAAAAAAAGGTTTGCTATTTTTTTGGAGGTGAGAGTTGTTCGCAAATGCAAAGACACACATCGGGTGTTATAGAGTGAGTATTTTTTTCGCCTAGTTTTTTGTTTTTAGTTTTGACCATAGAAAATATACAAGAAAAATAAAATTAATGAGGTAACCCGCAGGTGACCTGGTTTTATTTTGTGATCAACCAGTAACCCATAATTCCAAAATGTGTTATTCTGCTCATAGCACAAAGATTTGTTAATAGAAAATCATAAGCTATACCGCTTTGTCCTGCTTTCAGGGTCGCAGGGGGCCTGGAGTCTATCCCAGGAGACTTAGGGCACAATGAGGGGTACATCCTGGACAGGGTGCCAATCCATCACAGGGCACACACATACGCCCACACACTAAGGGCAGTTTGGGAATGCCAGTTAGCCTACTCTGCAGGTCTTTAGACTGTGGGAGGAAATTGGAGAACCCGGAGGAAACCCAGCAGGCACAGGGAGAACATGCAAACTCCATGTACACGGGAATCGAACCTGGCCAGGAATCGAACCCGCATCCTGGAGGTGCGACAGTGCTAACCACTACACCACCGTGCTGCCCTAACAATGACAAATCTAAATTTATTAATGAACAAAACATACATTATAGCTATATACAGTACATTTATATATTTTTTATTACATTTTTTAGGTGACTTATGTTATAACAAACAGAAATTAAAAGCCCCACAAATTGTCATGTGACTGAGAATTTAAAACCTTTATACAGTACTCCTTTGTTCTGATGACTTTATTGTACTGGACAACTTGCTGATCGCTAGACTGCGCTGACATTGAAGACTCCTTCCATAAATGTTATTTAAAATTTTTATTTAAGAAAAATCTATTAACTGATTATAATAATTGTTTTTAAGAAGATCACAATTTGAATCCATTAATTAAAAGGCATAGATTATATAAGTGTTATAAGCTGTAAATAAATTAATTCATACATTTATGTATTATTCTAACATGATAATGTATTTTATGGTCAGAATTATTGTCAAGTACAGTGAAAAGTTTAATGAAAAGAAATGTACACATTCTGGTTCAAGAATTCATCCACAATGTGGCAGAAACGTCAGTTTGTGTCATTGCTGCTTCATGGCTCCAGGGTCCAGGGTTTGATCCTGAACAATCCTGAGTTATTGTATGGTCTGGACATGTGAATAATTATTTCAGCGCTCATACAGAACAGTAAGAGTATATGCGTGTGTGTTTGTCATGCCTTGTGATGAACTGGAGTCCGATCTACAATAAATACACAATCTGTGCCCAGTATTTCTGGGATAGACTCCTAGATCCACCATGATCCTGACCAGGATAATTTGATTACTGAAGATGAATAAAGTAAATTGAATGACTTTCGCTTTTTGACTTTTCCAACATAAAGTTGTCCCAGCTGTTTCAACACACATGCACTGAACTACTCACTGCCACACTTGATTAAGTTAACGTGTGTTAGTCTTATACTTGTTTCAGTACCAGTCAAAAAATTGTACACACCTTCTAATTCAATTATCTTTCCTGTTTTTTCTTTCTTTCTACATTTTAAAACAATGCTGAAGGCGTCCAGAATACGCAATCATCTTATTTGAACAGTTGATATTGAGATGCATCTGCTACTTATGGTACTTAAAGCTTCATATCGGCTCTAATCTGAGGTGCTGTTTGTTAGTTGGTGATTTCTGAGGCTCATAAATCTAAATGAACATCTCCTCTGCAGTAGAGGTAAGTTTTGGTCTTGCGTTCTTGAGCCAGTTCCGTGATGGCGCTTGATTGGTTTTGCAAATGCACTTGACAAGACTGTTCTTACAAGAACTGTTTCAGAACAGCTGACCTTCGTGTCTTAAAGTAACAACTGATTGTTGAGGTTGTTGATGTTATTTAATTCCATAATAGGTGTTTTGGACTTTCCAGTGTTGTTCTAGAAATTAGATTGAATGCAAACTTGAAGTTGTGTTTAAACTTTTAACTGGTACTATATTCAAAAAAAAAAAAAAAAAATCATTTCACATGTACATTTACTGATCCTAGCTGCAGTCATTTGTATATTCCTGTTCACCTTGACATCAAAGTAGCGGATATTACCAAGCTAATGTGGACACATATATGTTGTAACATTTAAAGCATGCAGTGCTTTAATGTACTGTATAAGCTTATTAGTAAGAAACTCTATTAGTTAACTAGATAATATGTTGAATACTTTTGATACATAAATTTTTACATAATGGACCGAGACAGTACACCTGTTGTCATCACTGCTGGGGAATATACTGTAGTAAACAACACCTGGATGTTGCTATGATACAGTATGTTGACTCATTTTTTATGCAGAGCTGCATACAGTACAAGGTTTGTAAGTACCTGAAGACTAAGACTATGCTTCTAAAAAATACGCTTTATGTTGAGGAATTCCGTAACGCTGACTTCCCTGTATGCCTTTTAAACCCTGGTTGCACAGATCTATGCCGGCAACACAGCATACTGTAGGTCAATGAGAATAAAATTTTTTTTTTTAAGTCCTTATATGGAAGCCTTGCTGGTTTGTGTTAACAGGGAGGCGTCAGGCACCAAACTGTGCATTTGGGTTTTCGGATATGTCAGGTAGAACGAAAGTTATCATTACTTTTATAACGTAAATTTTACCACTACTGAAATATAGGAATGACATCACAAAAATGTACATTTACAGTATGCATTTGGCAGACACCCTTATCTAGAGCGACTTACATTTTTATTTCACTACACATCTAAGCAGCTATGGGTTAAGGACCCTGCTCAAGGGAACAACAGTGGCAACTTGGTGGTGTGGGGTTTGAACCTGGAACTTTCCGAACCGTAGTTTAAAAATGAGCATATTACTGTATTTAGTTTTGGGGTTATCGACTGAAAACAACCAGAAGAAACATGTGGTCTCTGCTGTGTATCTATTTCTTTGCCTGTGTGGCCCATTTTTTAATATTTTTTCTGCTCAATCATGTTTGTATAGTTGGTTAAAATGAAATAAAACTCAGTTCATCATATTGCCTACAGTATGTTGTGCTGAAAAAACAAGGACATGCACAATCCTGAGCCCCATGTATGTTTATTTAAAAAAAAATGCTTCCGATTTTAGGAGCTACAATGAAAGCAGCTTGTTTTTTTTTTTTTTTTTTACTTCCTTATTAATGTAGCATTGAAAGCGGGAAGAGGGGTTCTCCATCCATTCCTCTACTCATACTCAAATAAACTTCAAGCTCACCCTACAGCGCCCCTGTGCACAAGAAAGGTGTGCAAGCAGAAGGAATTTTAAAAGATATTTGGCCATAGAATAACATCATAACTATATATTTTGCTTACACTCTAGCTAGAGGTATGTTGTGCCCTGAGGCCTACAGGAAGCTCCCGTGTGAATGTGTGTGTGACACAGAGTGAGAGAGAGAGAGATGAGTGTACATATTTGATAGGCGGTAATGATTGGGAAGATGGTGTGAACAGGTGTCTCTGTGTGTATGTGTGTGTGTGTGTGTGTGTGAGACAGCTTACACTTCTCCATATGTGGCCAGGTGCTGTTTCTGACCCCACCTGTCCCACGGCACTACCATAATCAATTTAACAGGACGGATTAATAATCACATATTCAAATGATGATTGCTTATGGATTAAAGCTAATCTCTTAATGCCAGTGACCTCATCATGCTGTTGGAGAAGGTGTGGTGCGTGTGAGGGACTTTATCATTTGCAGAGTACCAGCTGATTTCCTGTCATTTACTAATTGTGTTTTACTTTATCAGGGATTTTGATCGTGTCTTAACGTCTACCGGTGTGCGTATATACTGTGCATACGTACAAACGCAGTTTTATTAGTGCATGCATATTGCTGCATATGAATCAACTGTGGTTCATTTGGATTTTAAGAGTGTGTGTGTGTGTGTGTGTGAGATTGAGGGTAAGGGGGGGGGGGTGCGGGAGTGAAGAGGGTGGTTGTAACAGTCCTCTTCAAGGCATTATCAAATGTTTCTCTTCCACAAATCCAACACGCCTTTCAATATGGAGTGGAAGAAATGGCCGTGTTCAAAATCTCACCCTGCCTGCTGGAATTAGTCAAAAGACCATTTTTAGTAATAAATTATGCATTGAAACAAAAGGCCTCTCTTTTTTTTGTTCTCCTTGCGCCGTGGAACGCCTTTAAAAATCTTTAAAATTGTCCATTCAACTCAAACTTACTGAGTGTAGCAAAAAATGTCAAAGGCATAAAGTCGGCGAAGATTGAATAAAATAATGTGAGGAGACAGATTAGTCATGCAGAGAGCCCACACGGTCTTTCAGCGAGGCACAATACCACTTTTTATAAGCGCTCTATCTGCACAAAGGCGCCGTTCAATATATCGAGGATGATACATGGTCCGACGTGTAATCTCCCTTTGATTCCTCGCACTCATTCATCCAGGAACCTTTTCAGGACTGGAACTGATGAGCTACGGGCTCCTTCGAGTGCTCGGCGCACATGGCACTGCTTTTAAGAGTTCATTACGGGGGGGAAGACACAGGCCAGGTGAGATGTCTGTCCCTTAGTCGGGTCAGTCTCAGGCTGTCTGATGATGTCTAATTAGAAAATAAACTGATTGCAAGGTCACATGTTTGACCTGGAAAATGCAGGAGCTTCAGATATAATCTATTTTTTTCTTTGTTGAATTGTCAATAAAAAGAGGAATGACGTTTATTATGCAGATCCTGAAATCAATCAAAGTCAGTCCTACTCTCTAGTAAATGAATAAAAAAAAAAATGAAAACAGTTCTTATACTGTTTAACGTGTTTTCCTGCATTCCTCCATATCTGGAACGTCATTGTCTTTGATTGTTTGGTGTATTTTAATGATTTAACCCCCTTTCATTTAAATGAGCAGTGAGATTAATTAATATTTAAGAATAAAACGTCTGATAATAATAGCGTGTCTCGGTTTCAGACGGCTCGTTAGGAGAGTCGTATTGTTGATTTTAACTCTTCAAGTCCTGGCTTGTTCCACGGTTATTCATCTTAAAGCATATTATTCGGTAATTAGTATGAATTATTTAGTATCTACAGTCAACTCATAGGAGGGATATGTAATTAAGGGAGGAAGGAACGTTAATCTGGATGCCGCCGAGAAGGTTAAGCGGTTCATTTTAAGAACGCAGGCAGATTCCAGGATGATCTTCCATAAACAACTGTTGTCATGTAAATAAGTCATGAACAACGACAACAACAGCAAAAAATAAATAATAATAATAATAATAAAAAGCGAGAGTGATGATGAGAGTAAATTAGGCATCACTGGCGCTATCTTGACTTGGCGTTATATTGAGGCTCCGGTACACGCCCTTTGCGCAGGGGATTGTGGGTAACCTCTCACAGAGATGCTCTTTATGGAGATACCGCTTTTGGTTAAAGGTGGAACGAGTTGACATGACACAGAGGATTCAAAAAAATCAATCAACACAGTGAGTGTGTGTGAGACTGTAACACTGAGGGATTTCACACATGACCAGGTCTGATGTGAACATGTCAGAGAAGGAGACTGACAGACGTATCGATTCGTTCCATGTGAGAACATGCGCGTGTGCGCGCGCGCGCGTGTGTGTGTGTGTGTGTGTGTGTGTGTGTGTGTGTGCGTGTGTGTGTGTGTGTGTGTGTTTTCCAGCTGGGTATATGAGCAAATGATATATGTATACGTGTTTGTGTGTGTGTGTGTTTATATGTGTCTCATGGCTGATAGAGTTGGGGGAGGAGTGAATCAGTTTCCCTGGGAGATAGTAGGCTGCATTACTGACGCGTTTGTGCACCACTTAACCTAATCTAGCATATGATTATGAGACTCAGTCAGGGGCGCCTCCCTAACACGCCTCAGTGCCAGCCTCTTTCTGCCTGCCGGGTGTGGCACACACATACACACACACACTCACACACATACACACACACGCACACTTACTTTTCCTAAAAATAAACAGTGCCTCCTTGGTAACTGCCGGTGTCTGTGAGCCTACCTGAGCGCAGTGAATGATGTGCACTAAATATTATGACTTCCTCATGTCCTGGGATAATTGATTCCCCCTCCTCACACACACACACACACACACACACACACACACACACACACACACACACACACACACACACATGCCTACATGCACACACACACACACACACACGCTCACACGCTCACACTGCCATTTACTGTCTCCGAGCTGTTCATTTTACAAATTCTATAACCTTTTAGAATTTCTTTCTGTGGAGAAGATTGCCGCCTGGCCTCAGATTCATTATGGTGATTGAATCCTCTTCAATAGAAAACTGTTTAAAGAGAGAGAGAGAGAGGGAGAGAGATGTGTGTGTGTGTGTGTGTGTGTGTGTGTGTGTGTGTGTGTGTGTGTGTGTATGTGTGTGTGTGCAAATGTGTGCAAGTGTGTGTGTATGTGTGAGAGAAAGAGACTAAAGGCAACATGGGTTAAAAGCTTGTCTGGTGACATAATTCACTGCCACTGAGGCAAACAATCACAGCACATTGTGACCTTCATATGATACAAAAAAAAAAAAAAGGAGCTGCGTTTCTTTCTCCCTTCCTCCTTCCATCATTTCCTGACCCTCCCCTTCATCTTGCACCATTTTTTGTCAGTTTTTTTGCATCACAGGCAGTTTTGAATAACGAATTAAATCTCTAATTATTAACACTGAACAGAGAGAGAAGAATTGTTGAATAAGCCCCTGCATTAATCACAAACCAGAGTTTAAAAGCAGCTTGTTTACAATGGGTGATGATATACATATATTATTCTCTCTCTCTCTCTCGCTCTCTCTCTCTCTGTAGCTCGCTCTCCTTTTTCACACTCATAGCACCTGGACCTACACTATTCATCATGCGGATGACTCGGAACATGAATTAGTTTTCTTTTTTTTTTTTTTTATGTAGGAGATGAGAGGGCCAGATGGTATAAAATAAAAAAAGGGGGCAAAAAAAGAGAGAGAAAGAATCGAGGACAGCCTGAGCTGTATGTTATCATAGAAGCACATGCTAGTGTGGGATTAGCCTGGATTTTTAACGCTGTTTCACTCTGAATTATAGCTTTTCACATGCCCTCTATTGTCATTTCTTTATACTTCAAACAAGAAATTGTCCAACTCTAATTAGTCGATATAATTGCCCGCTGGATGAAGTGGCGCCAATCGGACCCGGTCTTGTGCAAGGTGGAGTGGTTTTGTTCTCTCCCTCCTCTTTTCATCCACAGCCTCTGTTTTTTTTTTTCCTCCCCTCATTTGTCCTCGTCTTTCCTGTCTTCTTAGTGTCTCTCATTCACACTCTCTTTTAGTGTATTTTTTTCTTTACTTTTTTCTTTTTTGACAACTAAAGAAGGGGCCCTCTTGAGAGGTCTGAAGGTTACTTGCATGCTATTAGAGCATCACTTGAAGACAATTACAAACCCCTTCAATATCCTGCTACCTGCTGCATGCTTCGCTGTGTGAGGGACAAGTGCTGGCATGACAGAGACATTTTTATCACTGCATATTCTGTTTTTGGTTGTTTGTCAGACTGGCTCAAAATGTTGTGTTTGTTTGCTTCTTGTTTCCTCCCCAGTTTGGTCCCATCCACCAGCCAGCTGATCGACTGGGGAGGGTGAAAGCTAACACACGCTTCCTCCGGGACATCTGAAGGCCTGCATAAACATCCTCTCAAACATCTGTCTGTGTTGCACCGCGGGGCAGCGTAACAGACTTGGAGAAAAGCGTACTCGACCCTCTTCTGCGTGCACGAGCTAACAGGTGCATCAGTTTGCTAGTGCTATTGTGATTGACAGGGGAGAAAGTATTAGATCCCGTGTAATGAAAGAGCATGGTCAGTTTTGCTCTCAGGTCATGAACCTGCCTCCTTTGTATCAAACATCGCATTGGATAAATCCTATTGTGAAATGCCAAGAATACATCCTGAGCTCATCTGGTGTGTGATATAAAGAGTTGTAGTGGTGATTTGGGGGGTGGTGGGGGGTGGGGGGGGGGTTGGGTGTGTATGTGTTTCCGATCTCAGAGGTGTCCAGGATTGACCTTAAACATTATTAGACTGTAGATGTGGGCCCTGTCTATCCACAGGGGCCAATCAACAGCCTGGCTGCCACTGTTACACCATCAGTCATCATTACTAATTTTGCCATGTCCTCATTGCATTGGTCTTGATTTCAGCTATCTGAATTTCTACATAATCGCCTGCAATCTAATGCAGTTTCATTGTGCATGACTGAAGACTTGCTTGAGGAAAATTGGCCCTCGTTTTAAAAATCCACTTGTAATAATAAATTGAACTATGTTTCAGGTGGACGCTGGTGTCGTGGCATAGTGGTTAACACCACAGCACAGTGCTTCGAGTTCTACCACCTGTTTGAGTGTGTAGAGTTTGCGAGTTCACCCCGTGCTTGATGGGTTTCCTCTGGGTAATCTGGTTTCCTCCCACCATCCAAAGATAAGCAGACTAGGCTAAACGGTTTTACCAGATTCCTCATAGTGTGTGTTTGCTGTGTGCCCTGTGATAGATTGTTCATCCAGGGTAGGGTGTACCCCGCCTCGTGCCCCGAGTCCCCCTGGGATAGGCTCCAGGCCTCCTGCAACCCTGTACAGGATAAGTAGTATAGAGAGTGAGTGAAATGAATTATTTTTATTGCATCTCTAGTGAACATAATTTCTTATTTACATATTTAAACATTTTAGCAGAATCCCATATAGTAGAGCAGCAACGTTTATTTTTACATCTAAAAAAATATGTCAAGCATATAATTGCCCAAAAGTGGCGCGACTGTAAAAGGATGCATTTAAGAAATTTTAATCCAGAACCTAAGGTGTTACAAAAGCAAATAAAGTCACGTTATCTAATACATGAGCAGACGTTTTTACTGTAGAAAAAAAGTGTCAAGTTCAGGTACTGTACTGTACTGTACATGTCATGGCCTGATATATACGTGGCCGAAAGTGTGTAGGTTTTCTGACTGTCCTTCAACAGCATGCGAGCGCCCACTGATTATCAATCATTTGCTGTGTGGGTTTTTATATTGTTTGCATTGTAAAGCGAGTAGGCTGTCAAAAAAATGTCCAGTACGTGTACGGTTCAGATGTATAGACCAACATCCTGCTGTCAGTCAGCTGTTGACAATAACCCGCTTTTAGGTTTGGACCAGATGCCAATGACGACACTGGGATTTAAGGAAACACAGCTTCTTTCGGAGTGATTACAAGCTGGAGGAAGTTAACTTTGGCACAGAAGGACGTTAAAGCAGGGATTGGCAGAGAAAGAAAGGGCCAACAGAGACATGCAGTTCCAAATAAGAAAAGTTTTTGAAGCATTGTTTCTGAGGCTTAACAGAGGCTGCGACATGGAAAAATAATTTGCTCTTTTTTTTTATTTCCTGTGTTTCTAAGCACATAAATAGCTATTTTAACACTTGACATTATTTTGAAAAGCGCTTGGTCCCTGAGGAGTTTCAGTGAACGAGGCAATTTGCTTATGAACAGGTGGATTTTAATGCTTTCATACAATAACAAAAGATTTTGCCTTCAGACAGAGGTATTTTTGCCGTTTCCTTTTTTTTTTTTTTTTGATTGCCCTCTTCCTTTTATGCTTATTTAGGACTGATGTAACTTTTCTAATTAAACTTGGAAGAAAATGTTAATTACCTAACAAGGTCACCTCCTTCTATCGTCAAATTTACTATTGCTCCCCTATACTGTTTTTTCCCCTTCTTTTCCACACTTTAAAGGAGAGTTGAAGAGCGGTGTTAATTGCCTACCCTCGATTCCATTTTAACTTTAACATCTTATTCTTCAAGTTCCATATTTAGCTTGCAAGGCGGGATTATGGTGGCATTATGCTATTTTCCACTGCTCTGTCTCGCACATGTCCAGTCATCTAAAAAAAAAAGCCCTTTGCTGACAAGAGTGAGAGAAAGGGTAGAAAATTTAAGGCAGCAGAGCAGCTGGAGGAAGAAGAAAAAAACATATATTTGGGTACTTTCCTTTTGGACGGAATAACTGAACCTGTGTTTGGTGCTAATATGCTTTTAGTAATATCTTAAGCACTCAAATGTTTTTTTTTTTTCCCCATACAATGAACCCAAGATGGTTTATATTTGTATACATTTTTTAAATGGTGATTAAGACCAGGAGGTCCCCGGTTTGAGCCCTGATGTTACTGGATTGTCACTGTTGGACCCTTAAGCGAGGTGCTTCACCCCCAAGTACTCAGATAAAATCGGGCATTGAGGTGGCATCCTGACCCTGATCTGTTGCCCGATGATTGCGCGTAGATGGAACCAACCAACCAACCAACCAACCAACAAACCATAATGCATCCAGCATTACCACAGTTATATTAAATAAGCTGGTATACTATAAGTGAATCACAGTAATTTAAATAAATTTATTTCATATATTAATCAATATATTATGACGCTAGTGCTTCCTGGATAATCCTTAAATTTAAGACCGAGAGAAAATAGTCTTTACTGTGTTGTTACTCTTTACTAATCGTCTGGCTCAAAACCTTCTCTCTCTTCCAGCACTTCACAGCAGGATTCCATTCAGGAGCACCTTTTGAAAATGCCCAACTTTAAACACTCTTTCATATCACTTGACATACAGTAAGAAATCTATGTCATAACATAACCATTACACTGTACTTCCACATGCCAGAAGCCGACTATGGTGGAAAGTCAGGTTGTCATAATGTTCTAATGTTGAGTAAGTCAGCCCATGGAGTGTGAAATCAACCTGATAACAACCTCTAGTGGATTTTTAGCTTGATAGTAATCTCAGTCTCTGATCTAACATGTGAATATATATATATAGTATATACAGTAAATTTTTCTGACAGACAATAAAGTGCATTTTTATAAGTCACTTTGCATAAGTAAGTCTAATAAATGCTGCAAATCTAAATGACAGTTGGCACCTAGAATTAGAGGTTGCATAGGGTAGGCAGCATTTGGTATTCACCACTGGGGGGTTATCAACGAGTCAGTGGTGGCGTACAAAAACAGCGAGACAGATGGTAAGAAGAAATGCAGCAGGTAGTCATGAAAGCCGGATGAATGTAATGAAAGGGTGCATTTGGGGCTTTACAGTACATGTTCCACTTTACTATTTAATCCCATTCAGCTAGTTTAAAGTCAGTCCAGTTGTGCATGCCAGCTCAAAGAGGTGAATCAAGGCTTGTTTTCAGATGCTACAAGGGATTTGAAGATGGTGGATAAACCATTCAGGAACTCCTTCAGACATTGTATCCCTTATTCATCTTGAAGCTGTAAGAAGCTTTTGTCGTGTTGCACGCTCAGACTAAGTGTCAGACTAAGGGCTAAACCACCAGGATGGCTTTTTTTAACAACTGTAAAATGGTGTAGAATGATTTATTATTGTGCTCATTTATTGCATCAGTTTACTCAGTTTCCTCTTTCCTCTTTATCCATTCCACAACCAGCTTTAATATGTGCTTGGGGTCACTTTCCTGTCTAAATACCCAATTTTGTCCAAGTTTCACCCATTTAGCTGATGATTTAAGATTATTCTAACAAATTCTGAGATGTTCCTCCTTTTTCATTATTCCATCCACTGGCAGCAAAACAGCCCCAAAGCATGGGAACATTACCATTGTTACTGTATCATTTGGTACAGTGTTCTTGAGGTTGTATGCCTCACTCTGGTCAACACCTTCATCCAGAGGACTTTTTCTTTGTCCAAATTTGAGCTTGAAAGTGTCAGTTTTGGAGCATGGGCTTCTTACTTGGACGGCAGCCTTTCAGCCCCAGGTGATATAAAAACACACTTGACTGTAGACAGTGACACTGGTGTTCTAGTAGCTTCCAGTTCATGGCAGCTCTGTGTCCTGGTCTTTACTGTTGTTTTTGACTAACTGAACCAATTTTATCTCAGCTGCAGGTGACAGATGGGGTTTTCTCCCAGACCTTGGCAAAGTGGCTACACCTCACTTATGTTTAGAAATGGCTCCAAGAGACCTTCCCGACTTTTGTAAACCTTCCATCCTCTTTCTGCATCCGATCTGTACTGAGCTCCTGAGCTTACTTTCTTGTGTGTTGTGTGTTGGTCAGTCCAATAAGTGCTGTCAAACAATCCTTTTTTATGTTGGCACAGAGAGGCTACCAGCTATAGTCAATCATCACTAAAAGAAAGATGCATTGGGTTTGGCAATTTACAAAACATTTCAGGACATTTAACATCACTGAATTAATCTGTGTAGGTGTCTTATTATTCATGACCCTATTATTTTAAACTTAAGATGTATGAAGATGTAAGTTGTATAGTTGTTCTCACTCACTCACTCACTCATGGTCTGTCATGTCTACAGGGTCGCGGGGGGCCTGGAGCCTATCCTAGGAGACTTAGGGCATGGGGTGGGATACACCCTGGACAGGTTGCCAATCTATCGCAGAGCATACACACATACACACATACACACACTCATTTACACATTTTGGGCAATTTGGGAAGGCCAGTTAGCCTAATCTGCAAGTCTTTGGTTTCTGGGAGGAAACTGCCTGGAGGAAACCCACCAAGCACAGGGGGAGCTGCAAGCCATTATATATGTTTAGATACTAAGAATGCTTGATGTAGATGTCACATGGCTATATACTATTAATCATATTACACATCTGGAGTATACACTGTACATGCACATACGTAGCTACCAAAGGCTATAAGTGATAAGATACCGATTAAGACGTACCCTCATCTGTTAGGGTGCACGATTTGTTGATAATGATTTCTCATCTCCAGTCTTCAGGATCCAAACTAAAATCAAAATAGTTTTTTTTTTTTTGGCAAGAAAGGGTTTATAAAGAACTCGTAGTACAAACTGGTTATGCACTATACAAGGTAATATATGTAAGTATTGTATGCAAATAAAATAAAATGCAAATAAAATAAAGACGTGCAATAAGCGTTCGTCACAGTTACGCTAAGAAATTAATCATATGTGTCACTAAAAGATGTGTGTAATTAATTACGTTTGTAAATGACAGACTGCATCTGGCTAATTGTTAAAAAACTTAACTATCGTGTAGTGTAACTCATGGAATGGTTTTCAAATTGAGTTGGCTTTATTTCTTTTGTGCATGTTCTTTTGATCAAATAGATCAAATGAGTAGACCAAACACAGATAGCAGGTAGCATTAGCGCACAGCAGCCTAGTATATTACTTCTGTCTTTTCTCCCAATTAGGATATCCGTAAATCCAGCCTAATGTAATCCAAGCAAATTACATAATAGTCTCTGACCACATAGCTCAGATGACTCAGAAGACTTTTTTGTTTGTAGTTTTTCTTAAAATCTAATGTTAATCTTAGACCATTATATAGGTTCTGTCAGTATATTTACATTTAGGCATTTGGCAGACGCTCTTATCCAGAGCGACTTCCAAAAAGTGCTTTGAAGTTTCCGTCATTGGATAGATCCTTATACTGGGTTACTAGGTTACCAACTAAGTGCCATCAGTCAAACACTGTTCGGAAGGGATTATTTTTTTGGGGTGCGGGAGGATTAGTCAAAGTACTAAAGAAACAGATATGTCTTGAGTCGTCGTTTAAATATGGCCAAATACTCAACTGTATGGATACGTACTGTATATAAGTCCACTGTTTCCATTTTGAAAGCTGTGCAAAAAGTTACATTTGTATTATCAGAAACAAGGACCAATTTTAAGTTGCAGATCTTATATATGCAATGCTTTGTGATGCAAAGTTTAGTGGGATACAGTGTCATTGTAAAAAGCATGACCTTCCTATTGACCCACATCTATATGCTTTGGACCTGCCTCTGACTCTGTACACAATACCCAAGAAAATTTGATTTGCATCAAAAAGGATATGCTTTTCCTTAAGCCAGTGGCCCATGTCAGACGTCCGCATTGAATAGCAATATGCCTAATGCTATTGTGAAATGGATCTGGAGCCTAATAACACCATTGATCGTTGTTGTCCAGACTGCAGCCATGATGTTTCCAGATGCATGCTTGCTCTGACCTGTCTCCTGGACATGCTTGCTCTATTGAGGCGTGTTGGCATGAAGGATCCTGCCAGTGTGAGCAGAGAAGACTTGTGGGGTGCACGTGTGTATGTGTGTGTGGAGGGGGTGAAATTAGGTGTGTAATGTGCAGCTAAGGTGATGAGATTATGTGCTGACCTTTTTCTCCAGGTTTTCTTTCTTCTAGTCATTTGGACCTTTGCTTCAAAACAGTCTATTTAAGCATCTCTCTCTCTCTCTCTCTCTCTCTCTCTCTCCGTCTCACGCACACACACACACACACACACACACACAGACACAAACTCTTACACACACAGACAATCATATTGTTCCCTCAATCTGTCTCTCGCCTCCCCACAAGCCTCCCCACCCCCCCTGGCTAAAGAGATGCAGAAAGACAATTATTGAAAACACAATTAAAATCTGTTAATCAGATTATTTATACTGGATAAAGCCTTTAGAATGACATTGAAAGCTTTTTCCCTCATGCCCTCATCACTGCAAAGATTAAAAATATGTTGATTATGATATATGACCATACTAATGCTCAGGTTCCAGGATTTAATCAAGATTTTCTTAAACAAAACTACCAAAGAACATTTTTGAAAATTTAATAGGACTTAGTATTGAACCCTGAGGTACAACTGCCATTATCCAGGCTGATGTTAAAGGACCTTAGTGACCTCACTGTGACTATATATTTTCTGCCCTTATGTTTTTGAGCTTAAAGGGTTTTCTGATTTATTTAACACTGAAATTGAATGAATCACCTATTTTTATGGTGTCAGTCATTTTCACAGGAAGCGAAAAAAGGAGAGGAAAAAAAAACATAGACCTCAGCTGGATACTATTTGGGTTTAAATTCATGTTTTATTTTGAGCAGCTGGTAATTGCATATTATGGAACAATTAAGTTATTTAGCCTCAGCGAGAATAAGCCAGGTCAGGTACTCTTGCCCTCTCTCCTATTGCTATCAAATCAGCCTCTCTCTCTCTCTCTCTCTCTCTCTCTCTCTCTCTCTCTCTCTCTCTCTCTCTCTCTCTCTCGTGTGTCTCCCTTTTGTATATTTATTGCCATATACATATTTCTGCTGAAAAGCCAGCCTAGTTCATTTGCTAGGCAGTTGGGCAGAAAGGTCAGCTTCCCTTATGCTTTTATTAACATCATGGTCTGCACAACAACAGCCACTGAATCTATTATTCATTAAGTGTAACCAATATAAAATTTAAAACAGTGTGTGTTTTTTTCTGTCAAATTATGTACGATCAGCATAATTTTCTGCTTATTACTAATATCTATATCATCTTTGCCTTAGTCAGCTCTATTTAAATTTGCAATCATTTACAGCTTTTGACTATATGTGTGTGTGTGTGTGTGTGTGTGCGTGTGTGTGCGTGTGTGTGCGTGTGTGTGCGTGTGCGTGCGCACCCAATTTCCAATATTCCTCTACCACACTTTTTATGCTGACATCAATGGCAAGCTATTAAAGACAGTATTTCATTATTGGTTCCTCGTCCCCAGTGGTTATTTACAATCCTATATATACTAAGCACTGATATTAAAGGAGACCATTTTAATGAGGTGCTATCTGCCTTAGCAATATGTCTTTCTCCGAATGAGATTGTGTTTAAAGATTTTATCAAGAAATGGCTGTTCGCTGGGGTTATGTTTTGTCCATGAAATATGCATTTCATATCTCTTTCATTTCATTAACATAATTTAATTTGTGCTTTGCATTCTGTGCATAATACATATTTGATTTACAAAACAAATATTTCCATTAGAAAATGAATTTCATGCAGGCAAAAGGCAGAACTGAATGATGTATTGTAAGGAAATAAGAAAAAAGGAATTGTATTATCCTCTGACTAGGAGAAAAAGTGCCTTGGCAAGGGAAAAAAAATACTCAATAGACTTTTAGTGTGTGTGAATGTGTGCATGCTGAGTGTGTGCATTCATGTTTGTGTGTTTAAGTGTGACTCTGTGTTTATAGATGTGTGTATGTCTAGGGATATGTAGTTATGAATGTGCGAGTGTGTGTCTATGTCCCCGGTATGCAAATGAACATTAGAATAGCTATGGAGGCGCCTGGTACATTGCATTAAGTTTAAAGCAATATAACTCAGATTGATTTACTCGGCTTGCCATGGCTGCCTGTTCTCTGGGTTAGCTAAGTGTTCCAGTGAAAATGTGGCACGGCCTGCTTTTTATTATTGATAAAATATAGAGGATATTATAAAGATATATATCTCAATGTTCAATAGCACAAAACAAGGGTACACATCCATTTTAATTTGGTGTCACTTTTTAAGAGGAAGCTTGGTCACATCGGAAAATACACTTTGATGAAGAAAAAAAAAAAATATATATATATATATATATATATATATATATATATATATATATATATATATATATACAGAATATAATATTTCACTGTTTAGTGCAGGCCATATATCACAGGGCATCGTCATCGGAAAGATCCAGCGTTATTCTCCAGGCACATTCGGAAATGCTCCTCAAACATCATTTTAGGGCGTATTAGCTTTAGTTGCTCAAATCTTTTTCCCCCACTTTCTGTTTAATGCACACATGATAAATTACGCAGTCCGTCCCTCTCCATTTCCTTTCCTCATCTCCGAAGGGACTGTTACTAGTTTTAATTAAAGGACTGCACCTTGGTAGTTTAAAGGCTATCAGTGGCTGCTTGATAAGTTGCGAGAGCTCAGGGCTTTGGATAACAAGAAGCATTTAAACTGGCCCTAGTGAATTCGTATTAATTTGGCTTATCGCTCGTATTAAAAGGAAAAAAAAAATATCCAGGTACTGTTAAGACCGATCCCCCAGCATTAATAAGCTCGGAACGTAAAGTTGGTGTCAGAACACTCCGATTTTTTTTTTTATTATTTCAAAGGGAGTGGGAAATAACTTGTCTGAGCTAAAAGCCAAACAGTGAGATCTATGTTTCAGAGGTAACTAGTATTAGAGGGGATTTGGGGCTTGTCTGACATGCCGTGTGCTAAGGAGGGCTTAAAATAGAAGACCCAGGTATGTTGGAAATGGGGCTTATACCTGCATTTAGAGTTTGCCTCCTTACTTTACTGGAAGAAGGAAAACGATGAGAGGATCTCAGAGCTTTCAAAAGAATAGAGTAAAGAAAAAAAATTCTTTACTCTTTCTTCTTTCTATACTTCTGCCAAAGAGGTGATCGTTTTTTCTGGCTACCAACTCAGCATTAGCTTTGAATCCCTGACAGGTGGTTTTTTAAAGTTTCTGCTCAGTAAGACATAGAAGGAGGCGAGAGAGAGAGAGAGAGAGAGATCTTGAGATCTTGCCTCAGTGCTCAGGAGGTGATAAGAGTCTTAGGATGACTCTCCGTAAACTTAAGCCTCCTCTCATCTTCATTCTCGCGGTTGTTCAAACTCTCGTCACACCAAATCCTGTAGGAATATGCAGATGAGCTAGAAGTATTAAGTGAAGTCATTACAAGAGGGCCATTTGGGTTCCGTTAAGTAGAAAGTTTAGCGATTACCCAATCGTGCGAAACTGCACACCCAAGACATCATTTCCTGTTTGCATAATATAAGCCTCCCTGTGTCAGGGAATATCAACCTGACGGTGCTTAATAAGTGCATGAATGAAACAGTTCTACATTGCATGCAGATATAGTAACCAGTGACTTTTTTAAATTTATTTTATCCACGGTGCCACTGTAGAAAAATAAATAAATAAATAAATAAATAAATAAATAAAAAGGAGTCTGACCTCTTCCTCAGCGAAAGTACTGTATCAGTGGTACAGCCATTTCGAAACAGCAATGACTCTTGTGCTTTTTCAGGAGACGTTGAGGGAGGTAACAAGCCTTGTTTGTTAACAATTGGAGGAAGGGAAAGAAAGCAAGAGGAGAGGAGAGAGAAAAATCAATCTAATACTGCAGAACTATCAGATCATATGAGATGATGGATTCTTAGTCGCAGCATTCAGCCCCTGTCTGCCGAGCTGTGCAAATCAATTCAAACAGACACAAAGAATAAACACACGTCGCGCCATACAATCGGAAATTGAAGCAGAGCCTCCTTTAAAAAAAAAAAAAAAGGAAAAAAAAGTGCTGCTACATATTTGTTTTGTAGATTACCATGCTGAAATGAAATTTGAACAGTTACTTAAAATAATATGCAAAAGATATTTCCTGTTTTTGCTGCCCCTGCACCCCTCCTGCTCGTGTGTTTGTCAGAGACAGGGGCCAGTGCGGGCATTGGCGTCAGTGTAAACACTGTGTGCGTGTGTTGTCCCGGTGATTATTTTTTATAAACATTTTTGGGGGGCTTATCCTCGTTGCAGAAGGTTTAGATTTCATATTCTATTTGCTCTCGCTCTGTCAAAATATATTTTTAGAAAATCGACGCTGTCTGGATGCTGTGCCAGTGACTGCTGTGTGGTTGGGAACAGATTTACGAGCGTCGATTTGCAGCGTGGCCGTGCTTTAAGATAATTATATCTAAGCTTAAACAGCCATATGCTTTTGTTTAACTAAAAGATGGTTTAAATGCATGCGTAAACAATAAATAAAACGAATCTCTATACAGATAGCACGATATACTGTATGTGTGTGCTACTGTACTAAAGGAGTATAAAAGGTGGCATGTCATAACTAACTATAACGTGCATACACCAGTGGGCTCGTGTGTTTGTCACTGGCAGGTCAGCGATGTTTCCCAAGCTGATGGAGTCAGCAGCAGCAGTAGGGCTTTCTGCAATCTGCAGCCCTCATAAAGCCTGTTTAGTGTGGCACATTCATTTTTGCCAGGCACTCCACCAGTCCTTCGTCTTCTGTGTAATTGAAGAGATTCTTATGCTTGAGTGTGAAGGGCAGGGAACAAAAGCAGATGGGTGTTTTTTTTTTTTTTTGTCTTTTCGCTTGTCAGGCTGGGGCCAGTGCTGACTCCATGAGCCAGGCGGAGCAGGAGAGAGAAGCCCTGGCCCTGTGTTTGGGATGTGGAGGGCATGCAGGTGTTGGGGCTTAGGGCCTAATGAGCCTTAATTAGCCCATTGAGGTAATCAGAGGCTTGATTGGTCCTGTGTGCTTAAGCAAACCACCACATACTTAGAGTGCTAGCAGGATTGGGGCGTTTCGAGAGCAGTGTCTGACTCTGAATGTAATGTAGATTTATGGAAATTAAGGTCAAGGGAGGGTCTTGATTTTAGTTCATAAACTGTTTCAACAATGGCATTTCCTACAGGTGTTATTTATGTTATAATTCTAGCTTGTAACTCAGAATTTCTCACCGCCGAATGATCCGAAATCAAAGAAAAAAACACTTTAATTCATATTTCCGACCTGGAATGTCAGGAAGCTTTCCACAACCTGGAGTTCAGGACACGGCGTCGTAGCACTTTTAAATAGGTTATTCCCTATACATAATAGTAATTGCTTTAGAATTGCTTCCGGTGGAACGGTGGTGAAGTGGATAAGACTTTGGCCTTGCATGGGTCAGGGTTTGATCCTCATCTCAAGTCTGTGTGCGTGGAGTTTGCATGTTCTCCCTGTGCCTTGTGGGTTTCCTCCGGGTTCTCCTGTTTCCTTTCCCAAGGACGTGCAGCTAAAAGACATTTCCAAATTCCCTGTAGTGTGAGTGTGGCCCTGTGATGGTTGGCACCCCGTCTAGGGTGTGCCCCGTCTCATGCCCTGGAATAGGCTCAGGTTTCCTACAACCCTGAACAGATTACATGGTATAGAGAATCGAGGAGGAGAATGCTAAATCTATAAATTAGCTTGTTAAGTCTATAAATCGACACATGTTGCTAGTTTAAGGTGATAAATTCTCACCAATGACTAATCTAAGCTCGCTTGATGAACACAAAAGTGATCATGTTTTTTTGTCATCTTGAATGCACGGAGCTTCCGAGCTAAGTCAAACTCAGCATACTGTAAGTGGACTGATTATAATATATAATTCCACATAGTAACCACATACTATTTACATTTATGTCATGCTTGTTCCCATTCTTTTCTCTAATCAGGCAGATCACTTGAGTTACTTTTTCTTTGATGGAACTTTTTTTTGCTGCTGCCACTTCTTCCTGTTATGCTTCTAACAAGATGCCCATGTCCACCTCTTCTGTCCCCCTCGACACTCAGCCCTTCATTCAAGCACCACTCGTCAGCCCGCAAACTTCACAATCCCGCATGACAGACATCACTAGGGATGGACACTCTGGACTCCATCTCCCATCGACACGCGACAAAGACATCTGGACGATTGTCACGGACGTCACCGTCCTTCATAGTTGACGTCTCCCATGGGGCACCGGTAGGAAGAGGAAGGAAAGGCAGTCTTGCGTGATTTCGAACATTAGGTTATAATCGACATGCATGATGGAGTTTCTTTTGAATGACTTCAACTTAATAGCGAGATGGAAATATCCTTATTGTTGCTTTTTTTGAAGAACGCTTCTGTCGTGTTATTCAGGTGTCAGGCTGCTGCATTACGCACATATCAGATCGCATCATGGTCTCGCAACAGTATGGAAAGAGTAACCTGAGAGAAAATTTACACCCACAGCGTCTTGATTGTCTTTGTGTAGCTCTTACACTGAATATAATAAATCAATGAGCTAAAGGTTGGTAAACTAAAGATTTACCATTATAGCCTTTTTCAGTTAATGTAATTTTATGCTTTTATCCAAGAGCATGCACGACTTCTCGAACATATTTCAGTATAATGGTACTGTATATAGAACAGTCATTACACTCTTAAGCAGTGATTCATTCAGCTGTGTGGTAATCATATTGCTGTAATGACCTTTATTTGGGACTCCATTTTATAGTTTTCCCAAAAAATCATTAGCCAATTTACTCATGAAATCAACTTTGAGTATGCACGTACGCATTCTCCCAGCCTCAGTGGTGTTACGGTGTATTATCTGAAGCCCCAGCTGGTTGAGATGGTGGTGGCTGTGGCAGGAGGACTCTTGTAAGAGCCATGGGTAAACAGTGAAGATCCTGGCTGGGTTCTTCTGGCTCGGGGCATTGCCCTGTTTGCCAGAGCTGCGATAAAGCTGCTGGAATCAAGAACTACTGCTGTTATGTATCCAGCGATGGAGTTGTGTGTTTGCACTAAGCTCTGTAAAGTTTGTTTTCGAATGTCCTGCATGGAAGCCGGTGGCTAGAAATGAGACGCCAGTGAGATGGTTAAGTGAGATGAAATCAACTGCTGACACTTAATTTATTGCAATTCTTTCTTCTCCTTTTGTCCCTCTGATCATTCCTTCATGCATTCATCGTCTGTGACTGCTTCATTCTAGTCAGTGTGGATCTGGAGCCTAGCGCAGGAACGCTGTGCATGATATGGGAATACACCCTGAATGGGAAGCCTGAGTGTGGCAGTGACCCATTCACATACAGTTAGAGCAATGAGGTGGCAATAGTACTCACTATGCCACTGTGTCACTTTTGAGAGCGGGTATGGCAAGCAACTCCCCTCAACACACACACACACGCACGCACACACACAAATACACCAGTGTCTGCTCTCTAGTCTTTCAGCTGCAGATCGCTGTGGGATCATCGGGAGAGTTCGAATATGGTGAACACTTCCAGTTTGTATTTATTCTTTTGGCAAGCAATTTTATCCAAGTGACAAAAACCCAAGCTGTTGTAAAGTGCTGATTCTGACATAAGTTTGAATTTTCTTGGTCGATTCCGGTTTCTTTAGAAGTCTGAATCGGATTCTATTTCTGGGCAATGGTGATTTTTTTTTCTTTCTTTATAAGAACCATAATTTAAGGCATTCACCAAAATTTTTAGACATTTATTTAATGGAAATGTAATCCTATGTTCATGATACAGCATGTATAATTACAAGGGTGAGTCAAAAATTATCCGCACTCTGGTTATATTTAAACTTCTTATCGACGCTTTCTCTTCAAGGCTACTGTTTTTCCAGTCACTGCTGCGCAGGTGTGAAGGTGTAACATCAGTTCATTTGTAACTGCGGTGCGAACAAAAGTTGTTATTACTTTAAAGGGTACATTTTTACCAATACCGTAATATGGGAATGATGTTACAATATGTGGAACTCTCAAACTAAGAATATTATTATTATTATTTTTGGGCCATGGAAACAACCGAAAACAATAATAAAAGATGTGATGTGTATCTGTGCTATTTTTTTGCCCATGTGACCTATTTTCAAATTTTTTGCTAAGACATGTTTGGGTAGTCGGTTAAAATGAACTAAAATTAAGTTCACCATATTGCCTATTTAGTGCTGAAATAAAGGATACTGTATGTCATTCTATACTGCACAATTTTGAGCCCTATATATGTTTATTAAAACAGCAAAACAAATAATGATGGCTAAAATGCCCTGAGCTTTAAAGGCTTCCCCTTAAAGGGCATCCTCCCTGTATTTTGCTCCTGATCTTGATCTTGATCTTGCTCCTGATTTTGCTCCATTGGACTTTTACCTGTTTGGAGCCCTTGGAAGCAGCCCTACAAGAAAAGTTCTAATAAAAAGTTTGTAGTTTCTAAAAATTCATTAAAGGAAATTTGAAAGTCAGAGTCGGATCATTTCTTGTCAATCAATCTATTCTCCTTTCATTATTGCATTACGTTTTAACAATTTGTGTAGTAAAAAAAAATAGTTCAAGGTAGCGTTAAGGGGTAAGTGTAACTACAGACCCACATGACATTCGTGATTGCACGTTTGTAACGCATGTATTCACAGTGTTCAACTTGTTTGAAAAGTGTCAGATGTACTGAAGTAGATTTTCTTCCCATTTTATTTTTATAAGAACCTACACATTTTATTCTTCCTTTCTTTCTGTGTGCTTTAAGTCTACTATCCTTATTATTCTTATTCATATGGTGGGAAAGCTCCTCAGCCATGGCTCATCTCTGTGCTTTTTTAACAGCCTCTATGTACAGTTGAATCCGTGAGACTGCTATCGCCCCAGGCTGTGTGGCATCCACTTAGGCGTCGACAGCTCCAGATAAAGCTGAGCTCCAGGGGACGTGCCACAGGCCTGATCTAATGGGTCTACAACAGCTCAGGGCTGGAGGACAAGTGTCGGAGTGTGTCATGCTGTCTCTTAGTCTCTTTAAACCAGCCTTCAGAGCGGTACTCAGTGAGAAGAGCTGGCAATTTGCTGTGCATGGAACGGAAAGGAGACTGTGCGCACATAAAAGAGGAATGGAATTGAGTACGGGTGTACTGTATGTGCGTGGTTGACTTTCTTTTTCTTTTGGTGCCTAGCTGGTGACCTCCTCAGAGATGATACTCTGGGTGATTTCAGACAGTACATCTCCGTGCTTGGAAATCAAGGGAGTTTCTTATTGCTCAGGTTGTTTTGTCCATGTCCTTTCTAGTGCTGATTGTGCGCTCTACGTACACTGGGTGGAACGCTCCAGTGCCTCCAGAGAAGCGTCTGTAGTAGCCAGCTGCTACTATGTGGCCGAACCATAACAACCTGGATTTCCTGCTTAATCATAGATCTTAGACTGATGGACTTGTTTCAGAGGCAATTGTGAAGGAAAACGTCCAAGATTTTCCGTAGCATTTGGAAGACCACAAGCTTGTTTATACTGGATTTAGGCAATGTTCACAGTTTCTCATTTGTACATCATTACTGGCAGGATTGGTTTTCACAAGTGGTGCATCTTGATCTTCATGGATATGCTTGATTTCTTCCTTGATGGATATTGATTTAATTGACCTAATAGATTTTGGTGATAACTGGGCAAATGAGAACTTGTGTGTCATGCATTTGGTGTTAGGAGAGTAAATGTTTAAATATGCACAATGCAAATGCAAATTATTTATTTGGAGAAAACACAAGATTTAGAGTTTTTTTTTTTTTTTCATTTCTTACACAACATAAAGTACTGTATATACAAAAAAGGAAAAAAGGGGACCCTTTGCACTGCTGGGTGAGTGTATATAAGTGCCTCAGTCTCACTGCCTGATATCCAGGCTTTAATGGAAAAGATACAGCTCAGCCAAAGAGCTGAAATCATTCTTCTGATAAAGTTATATGTTCAGCCTAGAACAACTGAGAGATAATGTTTGGTCTCATTATAATTCCCCGTGTGTTTAAACAGGCAGCCCAGAATGCAAACAAAAGCAGATGAAATTTGAAAACTATTATCAATATTGCAGATAGCAGATGCCCTTTCCAATCAGAAAAAGCCTATCTCTCACAGCAATATTTATGGTTGACTAGTTCATTCGTTTCTATTAGCTGGTTGTATGTTTCTCTTGTTCTCATACGTATTTATGGAATTTATGGAAAGGCCAAACAGAGCACCATTAGATACTGACTTAATTCACTAACACGGCCTGCTAAAGGTAGCCAGGTACATTTAAAAAGCATTACTTCCCTATGACTGATCTTTTTCTGTACTCTTTCCAAACGGGATGATTTGTCACGTGCCCTCATCGAGCCGACGCACATTAGTTGTGCTGAGTTTTGCGTTTGTGCATGTGTGTGTGTGTGTGTGTGTGTGTGTGTGTGTGTGTGTGTGTCTGTTTGCATGCAGTCCTCATGGTGGCCATCCACACACGTATGCTGAATGTATTCTTTTGGTCTTTTAATAGCAAGCTGCTGGAGCAAAATAATTGTCATTTTCCAGCCAGTGGGTCTAAAGTCATACAACATAATGAAATGTCTAAAAAAGAGAAGGGGCGGAGTGGTGGTGGTGGTGGTGGTGGTTCAGTAGACAGGCAGGATGCTAAATCAAATACTGTGCCATCTGAATAATTTAGTTCAGGGGTGGGGGTGAAAACGGCAGCGAAGTAAAATGTTTAAGTGTCGTTTATGTCCGTGCCAGTGTGTGTTTGTGCACGCTGAGGCATCTATCCAATTCCCCCTAATACGATAATCAATAAAAATCCAGCTGGACAGATTGGGCTGTGAGCAGTGGCAGCAGCCTGAGGTCTGTTCCCCTGTACTAAGCATTCAGCAATGGAGTGATAGGTTGATTTAAACTCGGAAGGCTACAAGTAGAGATAAATGTCAGTGATGCTTCTCCCTCTTTTTACCACTCCCTTATTTTCTCTCTCTCTCTCTCTCCTCTACCTCTCCAGCAGATCCATCACTTGCTATTGAGGATAATGAGCAAGGCGTGGAGGTGAACACATTACAGAGGGCTGACCTTGCCCAGAGAGAGTGAGCGAACGAGCGAGAGAGAGTGAGAGAGGGAACAGTGAATGAGAGCTGAGGTTCAGAGGCCGATAGATAGCCTAGAGGAATCCAGAAGTTGCTTACCTGTAAACAACAAAGGGCGTGTGAGGTAGGGAGTTAAAAGAACCCTTACTCACACCATGCCATCTGTACACTCTGTCACACATTCACCATTAGGTATGAAAATCATATGGGTTTGCATATCATATAGTAGAGTGACAATTAAATAGCATTGTAACTAAAACGTATTATAGGTAATCATATACAAAAGCAGGAGTTATTTTTTTTGTTATATAGAGTGACATAAAGTGGTAAACATTGTTTTACAATGCAGATTCCAATTAAAGGTAAAAAACAACAGAAAGTATATTAAATGAGACAACTTCAACTTAGTGTTGTTACTATACCCACTTGAAATGTACTGGAAACACAAACACCATCCTTGCAAAATAAATAAATAATGATTAATAATATGATTACTAAAATGCTTAATGGTTAGCACTGTGTTCTCGCACCTCCAATTCCTGCCTCTGGTCCGTGTGCATGGAGTTTGCATGTTCTCCCCATGCTTAGTGGGTTTCCTTCAGGTGCGCTCGTTTCCTCCCACATGCAGATTAGTCTAATTGGCGTTCCCAAATTGCCCGTAGTGTGTGAATGAGTATGTGTACGCGTGTGCCCTGTGATGGACTGGCACCTCGTCCATGGTGTACCCCGTCCTCTCCTGGGATAGGCTCCGGGACCGCCGGGACCCTGTATACAGGATAAAGCAGCATAGACGCTGAGCGCGAGTAAAACACTGGCCTAAAACGTCCAGTTCTGTTGAGTTCTGATCTGGTGATTGCGCAGGCCATAGCATATGATTTACATCTGTTTCATCCTTATCGAACCATCCAGTGACGCATTTAAGGACCTTGTTTTTGTCTTCGACCCATATACAGTAAGTACGAAAGCAAGCACGTGTTTTACTGATCGTTTAGCCATTTAAACAGTTGTGTCATGTGAGAAATTTGTAAGAGTTTCATGTTCTAGTGGTGTCAGGTTTGTCTGCAATTAGACAGTTCAGTTGCATCTGCAGTGAGCCGCTTCTCTGGGTGATATACTGAAGCCAGTGTCTAGTCAAGGCTGACGTATACCATCTAACTCTGACAGGAGCAGATACACAGAGAGAGACAGAGAGAGAGAGAGAAACACACAGTGGCCTGCTAGTGTTAAACAGATCAATCCCGTTCATAACATCATCACGTCCAAAGTGAGTAATGGAAAATTCCATATATGAAATAGTTTTATGAAATCTGTCTTTCAGTCTTACAACACATCTGTCTTCCATATAGTATAATCTGAGACGAGCAAAAGCACAAAACTGTAAACTGTAATTGCTATCAAAAAAGCATAAAATCTGGTTAGGATCAGACTTGTTTGTCTGCGAGTATGTATGTCTAGATGTCTCACTCTGAATAAAGTTTCTGTATTTTTTTTTTATACGCACTTGGGTTCGCTTGCTATTTATATTGACGCTGCCCACATTAACAGTCGCTAAGTCAATCAACAGTCACAACAATTATTCTTTCAAGTGCCTCATGACATGCCAGTGTCTGGATAAGACAGCTCAGTATAACAGACGATGTCAATAAGAGAGCTAATATTTGATCCCCACTTGATGAGCATGTTTTCAGGTATGTATGTTCTCATTCTTTAGTTAACTTTGATTTAGCTGAATGTATTCCTTACTTACGGAGCATTTGTTAAAATATAATTCTTTGTTAGACATTGTTAGGGGTGTCAATAAATATTCTTATGTCATGCTTGTAAATGTATCAAATTTGTATATAAATTAAGTTCTGAATCTGAATAATTTATCCTTTCACAAATGTGAAGAGTTTTTCTTTTTTTTATTATTATTATTTTTTACAGTGAATAATTCGTGGTTTTGCTTTAGCAAACTTGCCTGATTGTCCATGGTTACCACACAACCTCAGGGAAAGTGTAACTAGCCAGACTTGCCTCTACTGTATTGCTCCATTGTTCTCAAATTGGCTAAATTTTGGTGAGGCATTTTTGTCTGTTTGTATCATCCTAAAACATTATTGTTAGTGCACTTTTTTCTTGTAATCACAGAATATACATGTACACTATATGGACAACAGTATTTAGCCAAACCTATTTCAATCAGGCCCTTTATCCCCAGTAAGAGACAATCTTAATGCTTCAGCAATGCTAAACTTTGTTTGGGAAGACGCTTTTCTATTTCAACATGACCGTACCCCAGTACAGAAATCAAGGACTATAAAAACATGGTTTGATGAGTTCATTGTGGAAGAACTTGACTGGCCCTAACACAGAGCCCTGACCTCAACCCTATTGAGCACCTTTGGGATGAACTGGAACAGAGATTGCGAGCCAGGCCATTTTGTCCAACATCAGTTCCTGACCTCATAAATGCTCTACAGAATGAATGGACAGGGATTCCCACAGCAACACTCTAAAATCTTGTGGACAGCCTTCCAAGAAGAGTTGAAGCTCTTATAGCTGTGAAAGACGGACCAACACCATATTGAAGTGTATGTATTTGCATACAATGACTTTGCATGTTTGGCCAAATTATTTTGTCTATATAATGTACAGCTTACATTTACTGTATATTACAAATGGGTTTTAAGTAAACAGGTTTATTTTCTCAGTACAAAGTAAGATTTTGAAATGAATGCTCGTGCTAATTGTCAAGAGTTGCTTCACACAACGGACTCAGCAAATCTGAGTAGAATTGACCCTAAAGTCTGGTATCTTTGTGTCATGTGAACTCTCAATACTGTCCCCTAGTGATTTACCCGATTATGCAATCTAATCAATTAGCTGGTTGATTCAATTAATTGAATCGTTGAGACAGTTTTCAATCCCAATTTGTTTCATACTTTTAAAAATGAGTAGTTAAACTTACACATATTACAGGGTCTTAAACGGACAAGTTCCTTAAGAATATATTACGTAGCTTGTCCAGAAACTAGAACTCACTTGCATCTTCTTCAAATACTCACATTTTGTAAGAGAGCCATCTACTGGACTGGAGTGTGGAGCAGAAGATTGGCAGGAAAAGATTATTGCTCTGTATGAGACAAGACACTTATACACTCAAAACACAGCTTACACAGCATTTTATCTTCTATTACTGCTTATCTTGTACAGGGTCTGGAGCCTATTCCAGGAGAGGGCACATAGTGGGTACACCCTGGTGTGGCATTCCATCGCAGAGCACACACACACACATACACAAACACACTCCGTGGGCAATTTTTGGGAACACCAATGAATCGAATCTGGAAGTTTTTGGACCGTGGGAGAAAACCGCAGTACCTGGCGGAAACCTACCGGTTGTTGCACGGTGAGAAGATGCAAACTCCCAACGCATACAGACCCTCAACCCTACGCAAGACCATCGAGCTAACTACTACGTCACATTGTCCCCCATCAAGTGTTTTAAAGATACTTTTATCAGTTTTTAATACTTCAATACCTGAAAGAAATATTGCTGCTTTAAATAAATACGACAATAAACGTTACTGATGTTGAACTTGAAAATTGTAACACCTAAAAAGCAATTTGAATGAAATGGACAGTTTAAGTATGATTCACAGTCCACTCTACCATGTTACGGTGTACTGGAGCATGGTTTGATTTAAATATCAATCTCATCCTCTAAAGTGCACACCCCATAGCTGATAAAATAGCACGAAGGTTGACCAATTTTTCTACTATTCTTTGTGTTTATTTGTGGATCGCAAACCAGTTAAGTGCATACTGCCGGCTGCTGTATCAGGGACTGTAAATGGGTACAATATAATATTATACAGAACAATATAATTAATGTGAATGCTGAATGGTGAGGGATATCAACAGGGGGTAACAACTGTGCCTAGTATGAAAACTCCCTCTCACAAGGGGCTGCTTTCACACTAAGGACTCGAATCTGAGACACTTGACCCTGAAGACTGGTAGCATAGACACCTTGTACCTTACCCAGGCATGGATTAGTCTATTGTGCCAGGGCGCACTTGAAAAGGTTGTCTAGTGAATGGTACGGTGAACTCAGGAACGATTTGAATCAGGTATGACAAGTAGCTGTATCTAAACATGGAAACGGACCACTGTTTAGTCTGAGACGTCACCTGTGTCCTCTGAAACCTGTGTATTCATGCACATGCCAGTCTCAACCTCTTAACTGCATGGAAATAGCAGTAGGCAATTGGTATGTGCATAAAGCTAAAAATGATCCCGGTAGTTACTGTAAGATATCTGTGATTCTTCCGAATTAAGGAAAGTATAATGGCTAAGTCTTTAATACTAGGATGTCCTTACTGTTTCCTTTGTCACTTCCAAGCTACAGTATAGAAACATCTCATAGCCTCCTGTTCATCCCGTGTCCTGTTCTGTGTGCATTCTCTATCCTAAATTAAGTATTTGCAAGAAGAATAAAGACCTACTTCCAAGAAGTATTAGTTTTTTTTTTTTTTTTTTAATTTAAGCATGCCGAGGAAACCGGAATTTAAATGAAAGAATCGGTTTCCACCCAGCTAATGGTAATCCGTAATCCAGTCAACGTGTCTTAACCACAATGTGGTTGGTCTGATTAACTTTAATGCTTTCCCTTCTAAATTTTTTTGAAACGTTATAAATGCTGCTTTTGGTTTAGCACCAAAATGACACATCCCTTTTCATAGTAAGAGAAGGAGAAAGAAAGAAACAGAGAGAGAGAGAGAGAGATGGGAATATAGGAAACAGGATGGGTAGAGACTAGATGGAGCTTTAGAGAAAGGAAAAAAGTTTGAAGAGAAAGAGGGTGATTAATAAACGTTTTATTCCTCTTTGACGACAGGGGGTATATTGGCCTATTAAAAAGATGTGTTTTAAGGATAGCTTGTGTGTGTGTGTGTGTGTGTGTGTGTGTGTGTGTGTGTGTGTGTGTGTGTGTGTATGTGGGTGTATGAGGAGGATAAAGGAGGGGGGTTTAATATTTTGACTGATTTGAAAGCCACTAGCAGAAAAAAGGGCAAAGAAAATAATTAAATGGGCGAGTTTCATTTTCTGCCACACTTCAAATGAATTTCTGCAATGATTCCAAAACCTTGCAAAGGCAAATCCAATCAAACAATATCTAGTGGGCCTCATTTTCTTCCTGCTCAGCAATGACCTCCTTTGTCAAAGGGTGAGTTGAGGAGACTGTGGGTCGCCATAGTCATACAAATCAAGGGGACAATTTAGTGTAGTTAAAGCTATTATCCTGTGTGTGTGTGTGTGTGTGGATGCTGTAGCTTTAACACTTCACAGCTATGATATGAGTCATTGTAAATGATGCCACAGAAGGTCAATTGCAGAGTTCAAAATGGCCGTTGATGGAGGAGGGCCGAGGAATAATCGGCTTGTTCGGATGCGCGGCGGTGTTTATTTCAACCCGTATCCCGCGGCGTTTTCTGTTTTGACTGGCAGTATCAAAATAAATCCCCGCGCACTTTATATCGTAGCCACGTCGAGCCGTTGCTTTTTACATTCCTTACCTTTAACCGTTAGCGAAGTAATCATGCACGAGGAGTGGGAATAAAGCACGAGCGAATGAGCAGGGATGCTCCGCTGACCTTTTCTCGCACATTATTGGATATCTGATGAAAGAAAAAAGACTAGTGAATCTTTAGGGAATTGTGACTCTGTGTGCTCAGTGACCGTAAGCTCCTTTGATTTCTTTGAGCATTGTTTTTTTTTTTTTTTTTTTTTTTAGGTGTATGTGATGTGCAGATACATGTAGAGCGGGTGCTCGGTGTCCGGTGGAGGGCTACGTGTCCGGTGGGGTCTCACAGAGGGAGGCTGTCTACTGCATTTGCCCTTTTGGCCTGCAGGTGTGCAGTCCCTTAACACACATGCACACACACACACACACACACACACACGCACTCAACAAGATGTTGGGAAATCTCCTCGGATATACACACTCTGGAGTTACTTAAATCTAATGATGACTAGACATGTGTACACACACACACGCACACTCACACAACATGTAGCTACTTAAATCTAATGACAACACACTTTCTCTCTCTCTCACACACACACATACACACAAAATGTGCCAAACAAGCATTACTCTAATCACTACTTTGAAACACGGAGGCTATTTATATATTATGCATTGTGTGCTGTGTGCAGATCCTAGGAGAAAAGACAAAAGAAATATGATCGTTCGGTGGAGAAAAAAAAAAAAAAAACATCGAACACTTTTGCTAAACCACTTTAAGTGTGTTAGACTTCACGACTGCCAACTGGGACACCCCTGTGGCAACTAAAATGGTCTCTTCCACAATTAATGTGGCGCACCTGTGATGCTTGATAAAGACCGCAGCACTGTGCACAGGTGTGGAACATTAATTCTGGGGGTGTTCCTTGAAAAGATGAACCCCCCCCCACCACCACCACCCCTCCGCCCCTCTCCTTGTCTCTCGTTCCAGCACCCCCACCCCCCTCCACCACTGGCATCACCATCACACTGCCATCTCCTCTTATCCTCCTCCACCCCCTCACCACCCTAGACCACTTTTGGAAGGTATGCAATAGGTGGGGGAATAAACCCAGTGCCTTTCATTCACAGTGATCTGTGTGCAAAAGTATGCAAATGAATATGCAGCATGCTAATCAATCCTGTCCTTCACACAGATTGAAGGAAAGGCAGGAAAGAGAGAGAGAGAGAGACAGATTGTTGAGCAAGGGGAAAAGTGGGACAGGGAAACTTAGCTGGGCTCCTTATTTTTGCCCGCTGTCAGAGAATGAAAGAGCGAGAGAGAGAGAGCAAGTAGATGAATGATATGGGTGTGATTAGAGACAAAACGGTGCACAGATATATAGTAGGTGTACGGCTGGATGGAAGAAAGCGAGGGGGAAAATTGTGGGGTTTGGTTGTGAGAGGGGTTTTGTGCTCGGGCCAGTAGGTGTCCCCTTATATCAGGACATGGTGGCTTAAAACCTATCATGAAGACCACATCAGTCTGCTATCGGGTGCACGGCAACAGCAAAGTTTGGGCTTTTGCGCAAGAAAGCTATCGACTTTCTCTCATGTGATTGATGGAGGAAAATATCTGGGATTTGACATAAAAGGGTGTCCATCATCCAAACAAGAAGTACACTGTTTTTTTTTTCTTTCTTGGCAGCAGAACAAAAAGTCAGGTATCCTTGAAAAACGTACATTAACATTTAGAGCATTTAGCAGACTCTCTTGCATCCAGAGCGACTTACAGAAGTTCACTAGGTCAGGATCTAAATATATCATCTGCGAAACGCTGATAGGGAGATGACAGTAGAGCAAGAAAACACATTGAAAGATTTGATTTGGTGAACAGTAGTATTGAAGACATGGTCTTGCACACAATCAGACCTTTTAAGAGTTTTAAATTAAAAGAAAATAAAACATTATTACAGAACATACAGTATTACTTACATAGATGCACATTTCTTGTCATTTTTTCCCCCAGAGAAAAAGTACTAAATTGTACAATTACTGTACGAGTAGCTTAGTCAGTCAGATATTAATTCAATAACATAAATACATAAATAGATAAATAGATAGATAAATAAATACTGAGTTTAATGTTAAAATTGACACATTGTTTCCAACTGAACTCCATGAGAGTTTCATGAGTTTCATTATGGTGCCCGATGTGTTTTGTAAATGCACTTGACAATACTGTTGCTGCAAGAACTGTTCCAGAACAGCTGACCTTCATTTTTATTTAAAAAAAAAAAGAAAAAGAAATGCTGTACATATTTATGGATTTTGTTTTTTAAAAATTGCTTTGAAATTTTAATGGTTTTATTCTCACACAACCTTTATGCAACAAAAGCAAAGAACAAAACAGAAAGTGAGATAGAGATCTTAAAAGCAGCAGTGATTTATTTTCTACATTCTAGAACAATACTGGAGATTTCAAAACTACAAAAAAAGACCACATATGGAATTATGTAATTAAGTAACAACAACCGTTATTGTAAGACATGAAGGTCAGCAGTTCTGGAACAGTTTGTGCTAAAACAGTATTGTCAATGCATTTGCGAAACCCATCAAGCACCGTGATGAAACCGGCTTTCATGAAAGCAAGATCAAAACTTAACTCTTCTCCAGAGAAGTTCATTTAGCGTTACCAGCCCTGAAAATCACCAATTAACAACGAGCACCTCAGATTAGAGGTGTTGAGTAAAGTTTGTTTTTAAGTTAAGTTTTACTTGTCACAACTACACATTGAAATTCTTTCTTCATGTATCCAGGCATAGGTGGAGTCAGAGCACAAGGGTCAGCCATGATACTGGTTATAGGGTTAAGGGCAACCTGAGGAAGCTGGGTCTTGAACCGGCAACCTTCTGATCAGTAACCCTCTGAGCTACCACTGCCTTATGGTGTTTATGAAAACTTGACAGGGCATAAGCAGCAGGGACATCTTAATATCAACTGTTCAAAGGAGATTATTGCATATTTTAGATGGCTTCAGCAATTTTTTACAGTGTAGAAAGAAAAAACAAAAAATGAGAAAAGACCCTCGAATTAGAAGGCGTGTCCAAACTTTTGACTGATGCTGAATGGTTAAAGTCTAAACCCTGATCCAACAGTGTGTGGATTTTATCAGACGATCAAAATGAGAGTATCACAGTGCTTTCCTCTTACTGTACAGACTGAATGGTGTGAAAGTGGTAGTAAATTACCGTGCAGAGAAAGGTTATGCATGTGTGTGTGTGAGAGCGTACGAGGACGAAAGGCAGAGGTACGGCAGTGATCTCTGATCTCAGAGCAGCTAACAACATCCTGCATTACTGCCTCTCAACCTCCCGTCTGCTCGTCTACAATATTACAAATGCTAATATAACACTAAACTGATTAATAATTAAACAATTATGGTCATGAATCAATAACTCGCGCACATATTTTTTTCATTTGTAAATTGCAGCAAATAAACAAGGACGGTGAATTACCAATTCTAATTTGAAAAGAAAAAAAAAGAAAAAAAGAAAGTCATATCCATTTGATTTATTTCTAAAATACATAAATGCATTAAAAATGCTCTTTCAAAAAGTGATATTTCTTTTCAATTAGCAGAAGTAGACCAGAGTGTGTACTGTTTTGAACACGGCTGTGCTGGTTTTGTAAACATCAGCTGGAACTTCCACAGTATCTGTCCTGCAGTTGATGTTTCGAAGTCGTCTTCTGATTTAAAAAAAACTGGGATATCTCGTCTGCCTTGGCAAGATTTTTTTAGAGACATAAATTGGTTTGCCATTACTAGCTAGATATAATATTGCACATAAATAAATAAACAAACAATAATAAATAAATAGAAAAGAAATACATAAAGAAAGGAATCATTCGTTTCACTGCTGTGCTCTTTGGATGTGCATTTTATGCAATATTTATCTATGTAATATCACTATTATTCTTACGGTGCTGTGAAAAATTATTCTGCAAAGAAAAGTCAGCCAAAATTCCTCCACAGCGATGTGATACAGTAGACTTATTGCCAGTTATCGCAGACACTTGATTGCAGTTGTTAGTTATTAGTTTGAGGGGGCGATTACTTTTTCACACAAACCCAGGCAGGTTTGAACATTTTTTTTTTTTTACACCTTAATAAATGAAATCGTCATTTAAAAATGGCATTTTGTAATTACTCGAGTTGTCTTTGTGTATTATTAAAATTTGTTTGAGGATCTGAATCATTTAAGTGTGACAAATGTGCATGAAAAAAAAATCAGGATTGGAAATAGGCAAATACTTTTTCACAGTACTGTACTGTTCTGTATGTTTGCCCATATTTGATATTTGCACCACTTCTTAAATGTAATATGTGGTCATCTCCATATTACAGAGAAAGGTTTTCATATATGTTACACAAATGGTCATATATGTTAAAAACCATCACATTAAAACCATTAACATTAAAACCACAGTGGTTCTGGGTTTCCCTTTTGCCAGCGGGGTACCTCTTGCCCATCACGGCATGTCTCCACACGGCCTCTGGGGGTGTGCTGTGGTGTTGCCAGTGGATTTTTTGGGTGCTGAGGGTTGTAGGGTGGGGGTCACTTGATTGTGAATCGGACTTGATTGTCTGGTGCATCCCATGGGTGCTCGTTTGGATTGGGATCTGGGGAGTTTGGGCATCTGCGCTGTGCTGATTCAATTGACTTTTTGGGAGGGGGATATGTGGTTCAATACTGTAGCTTTTCTCTGAATCAGACTGGATGGGCTGGATTTTGGTCCCTGTGGGCATGGGTGAGCCTTGGGTGCCCATGATCCTTTCTTCAGTTTTCTCGTGTATATTGTTATATATTTGAAATTCATATATGTTAATATATTACTTATATTTGAAATTCATACAGTATATATAGCCATATATCACCTTTCTGTGTGCACAAGCATGAGTTGGAATTTCTTTCACTAAAGTTAGGATTGGATATAAGCATTCCAAGATTATTAGATTTTTTGTTTAGTTTTAAAGTAACGAGACACAATATTAAAAAAACAATAAACAATGTATGAATAAAGCACACCTCTGCAATGGCAATGCAGTTTAGTGAACTTCTTTGAACTTAAATCTTAACATTGGAAAAGTTGACCACCACTACTACTACTACTACTACTACTACTATTAATAATAATAATAACAATAATAATAATAATAATAATAATAATAAAATAATAAAAGTTGATGTGAAATGAAAAAGTTCTCAGGATTCACTGTAGGTCTATTTCATCCAGCTGAGGTGAAATTAATGTTACATAATGTTAAATATCCGAGAATATGATGGACAAACGCTCAATGTCTCGAGCCATATGTGTCTTATTTATGTCTTCAATTGCACTGCAAAATGTGATCCTATCTACGATATCTCGAATACATAATGGAAGTAATGTCATTCTCCTCATTAAGCAATGACAATTAACAAATATAAGCTTAGTAATCATATTTATGTTTATTTTATTTTTTATAGATATTAATTTATTAAATAAAAAAGAACTTCTGTAGTAATAAAAAAAATTATTATTATTATTATTATTATTATTATTATATTATTATTGTTATTGTTATTATTATTATGTTGTTGTTGTTGTTGTAATTTCAATGAAACATATTCACCACTATTCAATATGTATTCAGAATTGTTAAAATCTATTTATAATATTTTATGATTATAATTTTTTATCATCACTATTATTTGGGTGACATTAGTGGGGCGGATTCTTGCCGATATCCTCTTTTGCGCCTTCCTGGTTCTTTGAACATGAACAGTGTTCAGAATTACATGTGAAGAAGATTATCCCACCGGACTAACGTGCTTAACATGAAGTTACTCATCGCGGTGTGCTCATTATCTAATATGTCATGTGTATTAAAGACTTTGCGGCTTAAAGATGCGTATGTTTGTACAGACCTTCTGCACAACCTCAGATATTAAGTTTTACAGCATTGCAAATGAGACCAAGTCACACATTACTATGTAGGATACCGAGTGTCGATAGGAATTGTACTGATTATTATACCAGTTTGGAGATAAAGCCCATAATCATGTATGAGCTTTCTGATGTGTTTACAGACTTCTTCCTTTATCTCCGTCTCTTTTTCTCTCTCCCACTTTGCCGCGCCGTCTCTCATTTGCCATCGCTGTAAGTGCACACACTGAGGACAAGGATAAAAGCATAAACAAATCTCTGATAAGAAATACGACATGGATATCAGCATGCGGGATAAAGCCGAAACCTGGGAGTGCGGGCAGGCAGATTAATGATAAATTATGAGGACGGGGCCATGTTTATTGCAGTAATCTTCCCTCAGCGCACCTGCTTGCTTGCTCCTGGCCTGGAGCTGACACTCCTCTGCTCTCTTCCTTCGCAATTTCTCCCCTTCCGTCCCTCTATCATGGCCGGTGACATCAAGTTGAAGTGGCACGCGAGAAAGCCCGGCTCGAAGACGGATAATTGAGGTAATCTCAAAATGTCTGAATCGCTACAGACATCTCACGAACGAGTTAGAGAGCGAGGGGAAGGAGCGTGGCTGAGCTCGCGCGTGAGCGTGAGTGTGAGTGTATTTAAGCATGCACATGTGAGCGCTTGCACCAAATCCTGTAATCTGTAAGCAACGCTTATAATAATAAACCACTAAGCATCAGTGAAATGCTTCATTTTAATACTAATTACATGTAGCTCGGTGCAACGTGCAAATAATGTGAACAATCACTTTGGCCTGGAGTACTGTATTAAATGCAAAGTGGGGCTAAGGGCAAGAGCAGTCAATATGAAGTACCAGAGTCCAAACCCCCACACCTCATTATGCCAATTGTGAATGTTAATTCTAGTGGGTTTATTAGTTAGAATTAGAGAGAGAGAGAGAGAGAGAGAAAGGGAAAAGGAGGGGTTTGTGCATTGCCATTGTTCATTACTACGGTTGGTTGTACCTGGTGACTCGCAGCCATGGAGTTTCACAAAAACGGGGAACAGAAGAGAAACGGGAAGGAAGCGGTCTCAGAGTGGCTATTGTCAAATTCACAATTATATTTTTATTATAACTGAGCTCCGGGCCCTGCGCCCCGTACAAAGCAATTTCCAGTAAAGAGCGCTACAAGGGGAAAGTGTTTACATACAAAATGGTAAGAATGCACTAACAGCGTTTGGTGTTAATAAGCTATAATCACTCAGCTAATTTAATCTGGTTGCCATGGAAAACAAATGCCACTTGAGGTCTAAAGAGTAGGTGGAAGAGGAACGTAGGTGTGCCCCAGGCTTAAAACGACATGATGATGAAGGATGAAAGAAAAGCACCGCCTCATGTTCACTTATGACTCCGAGACACCTGCCTCATCTTTCCCTTGTGTGTGTGTTTTTGAGTGTGTGTGTGTGTGTGTGTGTGTGTGTGAGACAGAGAGAACGAGAGAGAGAAAGAGAGAGAGTTGTGTGTGTGTCCAGGACAGCCGTCTGTGTAGTCAGCATGGCCATGCACCTCAGAAAGCAGAAAATTGAGCAGAAATTGGCCTAATTGTACGGAATGATTGATGCCAGTGGAAACCACATTAAAAACACAAAATGCACTTCCTGTTAGCGACGCACGCTATTCTTGGAACAAATTTACTCCCAAGAAGACAAGAGTCTGTGCTTTTAAGTACATGGAAGAGGGCAGGAGGGCGCTGTGTCCTACCACAGGCTTCCGCCTTTGAATAATAACACAAGAAAAGCTCGGGCCATGTCAGGAAGAGTGCCCAGCTGTGTGTGTGTGTGTGCGTGTGTGTGTTTGCGTGTTTTCTTTTTTTGACCATCTGATTGACAGGTACAGGCAATAGTGGATGTCCATCCCTGTATCTGAGAGCAAAAGAGCGTGGTGAAAGGTGTGAGATGATAATAAGAATCAGACAACACACACACACACACACACACACACACACACTTACACACAAACACATACAAAAGAGCTCCTAATAAGCTGTGCTTTATTCCTAGCACACAACACATGCAAAAGAGAATTAGCTTACGAATTGAGGACACGTCCCGAGCATCTGTACGTACACGCTGATGCTGTCCTCTTCTGTAGTGCAGTAAATATAGACTTTCGTATTATTTTTTATTGCTAAATGCCTTTGTCACTTTCTTCTCTGCTACATTAACCCAGATGATATTATGTACGTAACCATGGTGGATGGGAATATTAGAAAGAGACCCCCCGTGAACCCGAGTTTCAGACAGCAGTTAACGCCAGCGCGGCTTCTCCCCGAGGGATGACTGTCTACATACAGTTAATGTTCAATATATATTTTGCTCAGGTATTGCAATAACTCGCCGGATCGATACTCGCAAACGCACGTATCAACCATATGTTGTCCGGCCTCGCATTGACTCTGTTTGTTTTATATCTTTTTTTTTTAGGTGAAGACAACAAAGAGCGGCATCAGGCTAATCCAATTCCTTTATTCATATCTGCATCTGGAGACACATATTAAATTCTCTAAGGAAAAAAAAATAAATAGAGGCGCGGATGTGGATGTGGATGTGAAAGAAAAAAAAAAGGTGAGGGGGGGGGAAACCTCAGCAGGCCTTTTGACCAGCATTTCGGTTCACTTCTCTCACCTTCCTGCCTCGCGATGCCTATCGGTTCTGACGCCAGTTCCTTACACGCTGTCTGCTGGCTGTGCAATATACACCACGTGGCATTTTCACGTTTTCCTTTTTAATAATTATTACTTCCACGAGAGACTTTGGGCTCTTCTTTAGGGAAATGCAAGTCATGGGCATTTAAAATGACTTTTAAATCAGACGGGAGAGCTAGGCTTCATTCGGAAATAATTGTGTCAAACCGCTTTTCACCTTTCGCCAATCAGTATGCACACTTATTCATGAACTGATGACTATCCATCATAAAGCGGCGCTGCTTTTTAATATACGGTACATGCTTGCATTTTAATGGGCTATTTTAGCAACAATGCGGCAGACAACAATATGACGGCGTGCTATTTTGTGCTCAAAATGATGATCCGGAACCTTTTGCAGGCCTGCGTGTTCAGACTAGCAGCTCCTCATCTCTATTTGTCCTGCTTTGCACTCTAGCACATAAAGACACGCACACACTCACTCACTCGCACAGTCATATACACACATTTATCCTTCAGTTCGTCTGTAAAGTGATCGTCTTAGTGGGCGTGATCGCAGTCGCTCTGTTACGCGGTTAACACACGTCTAAACTAGATTTCATGTGTGCTTTCGTACTAATTTGATCTTAAATACACAACCTCGGAGATTTCACGTCTTTCCACAATTAAGGCTCGACCGAAGCGTCTCACGTGTAGTCTTCTTCTTTTTTGATTAAAAATATAGCCACACATGTGGGACTTTGGGGTTTCTATTAAATAATGCATTGTTTTATAATTATATAGAATATATAGATTTTAAATAGGATACCAGGCAAAATGGTGACTTTAATTAGATTGCTGTGTAAAATATCTCCAGGGTATGATAAATCTCACAAAAGATGTAATATATGTTCAAACAGATAATGACACAAATAGGTTCTTATTTCATCAGGACTTTTTTTTTCTTTCTCCCTTTTTTTATCGAATTTCACAGTTTATAAGAGAATCTTGGGAGAACATATTAAAATGCTAAAGATGACACGAATTACAGCGCTTATACGTTTTTTTTTTAAAACAATTTCAACTTTATTAATTCTGTATAGCAAATGTTATTATCCACTTATTTGTCGCATGTGACATGTTTTCGCAGCATCTGTGTTTGCCTAAGCTAACATGAAAGCTCATCTTTCCAGTGTTGCATAACATATACAGTACAGCGAAACGGCTGAATCGAAAGCAAGGGATTTTTTTTAAAAACACAATGCTGCCGAGAGTACGAACACTAAATCACCGAATTAAATTCATAAGACTTTTACATTAATAACGTTGACCCAGTAATAAAGATCTGGCGTGCATGCACATCATGATTTATGCATCTTTCGAGCAAATCGAAAAGAATCTCGAATCCATAACATCGTGTTCATAAATAACACGCAGGTACAAAGCGCGGTTTCGCTTAATAAACAGTCTAAGCAGATCATTGAGAGTTTGATATTCAGGCAGAGATGAGCTCAGAGCTAAGATTATTCGCTAGCGTTTAAGAGCACTTGGCACGGCTGAAAACAGTGAAGGAGAGACGCTGCGTCTCCGGCAAATGCAATAATAGGAGAATTAAAAATGCTCCAAAACACATGACTTTGCCAAGCAAACAATGCCTGCAGTCTTCTTGAAAATTACAGCGGCTAATTTGAAATGAAACACAAACAGTTGCGTGTTTGTTTCGGAGCCCTATTATGATTCCGTGCATAGATCCGACCCCCCCCCCACACACACACACACACACACACCCTTTTTTGCTATATATAAAGTATGTAAATGCTAGCTGCAGCAGTCAGATACATCAATGAAAGTTGACAGCTGAATTATTAGCATAGCTGAAAGCATCAGTCTTTTGTTTTAACCCAAGAATGGAGCATTTTTAAAACTCACAATGGCTCTAATCAAATTCTCAAGGTTGTTCAGTTTAGCATTGTATTAATTTAATAGTTTCTGGTTCGCCGTTGACGTTAATGACACATTCCTATGTAAATATAATGTGCCTCTGAAAAGCCATCAAAACATTTTAAGGTCCAATGAATGCAGTTTCATTTCAGTGTTCTTTTCTCCCCCCCCCCCCCTTCCCGTGAACGAGAAATCTCTTTTTATTTAGCAATCTCAGCTGCATTTACAGAAATAATAAGAAGACCGGATTGATTAATGAGGAGTTTTAAAGAGTGATGCAGTGCATTCGAACAAATAACTTGGGGAAAATGGCAGGCTGGTTGGGGGGAAAAGGTTGCTCTCTCTCTCTCTCTCTCTCTCTCTCTCTCTCCTTCATTGGCACTGATTGACTCCCTCCAACAAACCCCCCACCACCACCACCCGCCCGCCCACCCACCCACCCCTTCCCCTGTATGGCTTTGGAGGCCTTTGGCAAAGACCCAGCCTCCATTATGGAGAGATGATAAAATGGCACATATTCTCACTTTTCAAAGACTGATGAAACCATTTAGAGTAATATACTAGAATACATTAAGGAATCCTTCATTTTGGGGAGCCTGCTAGCACGGCTGTGTATAAAAAAGAGCACTATATGGGGCAAAGACATTTAGAATCTGTGGTATCTCCAATGCTGACATCCCGTCTGAAATATCACACGGCTCGTTTTTGATCACTTGTTTCGTACAATGTCGCGCGGTAATGTTTCACAGTGACAGAGCGGCTTAGCTATAAAAATGTAAGTTTTTCTCCCAGTATAAATAATTCTCACCTTGCAGCGAGGCTTCCCGTGCAATCCCGCTAAGGCTACAGAGAGTTAATAGTGAATTTCTCCTTCAGTGCAAGAGAAGGAGCGAGGGAAGAAAAAAAAAATCTTTAGACAAGTCAATGAGGCGTCCCTTTATTTATCTTAAAGAATACAAAGATGTCTGTCGGCACAATGGTGCTCGATCTAGGCAGGCGGCTTTTAATGTTCACCTATGCAAAATATCAATTATGAATTACAGCGGGGGAAAATGGCGCTCCAGATATTTGCTTTGCGGATTGTTTCATATTTAACAGTGCAATATATGCAGTTTGAAGAAAGAAAAAAAAACTGGATGGAGTATAGAATACTGCATTTGAACAACAGTTTCAGCTTTTCTTATACTGCTGTGCAGTGTCGCTGAGGGATGCTGGTTCGTGTGCAACCAAGTTGCATCTCTGGCATAATTTACCGTGCATGTAATTCAGCTCTCAAATCAAAGTGAGGGCCGAGGGTCGAATACATTCAGCATGCAGTCATTTATTCATATGAGAATCATTATTGATTTATTTTATTAGTTTCCTGACGTAGCTGATGGGGAGGGGAAGGAATGGGGACGGAATATGGATGTGACTTTAAGCAGGCGCGTTCACAAAGAGCGAATCAAAGTGTGACTCTTTAGAAAGAATGTTGATTAGATGATCTGACCTGATTTTGGTGCTTTCTGGCTCACCCTAAATGAGACGGTTGATTTTGAATGCACAATCACTGACTTCTCTTATTGGTCTGATACATCTGATGTGAACCTTTTTCAAGTACAATTTAACATGCGCTTCTAGTCGAGATGCGGTTCAAGCCACTGTAGCCCCACAAATCCTATATGCTTACCCAAAGCATGCAAGATGGGTTGGCCCCGTGACCCTGCGCGTTAAGCTTTAATAGGACCGCTCTGATGCCTGTCTGTCACTGACTCGTAACGTTGCGTGTTTACATAAAGTTTCTTTGCACTTCGACATTTCCATTGGTATCTTTCCAATATCCGAAGTAGACTACATTGAAATATGAGCACCTGTACACTTGTTCATTCGTGCAGTTATCTAATCAGAGGATCATGTGGCAGGATGGAAAGGCATAAATTTGTGCGCATACGGGTCAGAAGCTTCAGTTATGGTTTACATCAAAAATCAGAATGGGGGAAAAAAGCGTGATCTCAGTGACTGTGGCATGTTTGCTGATTCAAAACATGTTGGTTTAAGGATCTTCTGGGATTTCTACGCACTACAGTCTCCAGGGTTTATACAGAATGAGGTAAAAAACAAAACAAGACAATAAAATCAGTGAGTGTCAGGTTTGACAAGCAGGTCAGCTAACTCCTAACTAATAACAGTAACTAAAATAACCACTCTTCACAATCATGGTGTGCAGAAAAGCATCTCAGAACGCACATACTGTACCATGGCGGCAAAAAACTATCATACCACATCGAGTTCCACTCCCGTTAGCAGAGTTAGTTAGGACTCTGTAATGCTACCAGATGTGCTGACCCCGAATTCCTTCACGTCATAATATTCGCTAAACCCTTTCATATGGTCCTGCATACAGAATAACTTTTGTTTAAAACCTTTTTTTTATTTATTATTATTATTATTGTGTTCTCCATGACAATTTACTATACATACGAATAAAACTGAAACAAACCGAATAAAAATCTGCCATTGTCGAAATAAGGCTCCTATAAACAGATCCAAAGTCGTCTGTATACAGTATTTGTCTCTCAAGCCATTTTTATCTCATCGCCGTCCTCCTTGCACTGAAAGCGTCACACTCCCTTGCGCAGAGAACAATCTGATTTGCGGGAACAGAGAGGAACGAAATAATAAAACAATAATAATAAAACACGGAACAATACGAAGAATACAATAAGATCAATTTCAACCATTTCAATTTATATACCAAGTATAAAAACAAATAGTGAGGACTTAATTTAGTGTGCTTTTCAGGCGGAACACCTAATCCCCTCCTGTACTAGCCCAGTGCTCGGGGATGAGGATTTTCCACAGGGAAGCTGTGGCATCGTCTTGGGAGAGATAGGTGGGCAGAAAGAAGGACCATTTTTACGCTGAGCATATCACCCCAGGCCTCTCGGGAACCTGGGAAAAGCGCACACACACACACACACAAACACACACACACACACACACGTATATACACACACTCACAAACATACACACAGGCAGCTCAGCACACACAGCAGCAGCCACGCACTAATCGCCCAAACAAGCAGGCAGCACAAGTGCTCGGAGCAGTGGAAAAACAAGCAACTTAAGAGGCACAGCAAAGACAAAAACAAAGAAAAGAGTTTGTTAGACACGGATTGTAGTGTAGAAAAAGAACTTAAGGAACAAAGAAGGACATGAATAGGTGAGGAAGTAAACTGGGATGCTGTCGCTACCTTGCCCTGAAGTGATTTAGAAAGACTTAACCTTTTTTTTTTTTTTTTTTTATTCCGCAAGCCCCGCCACTCCAATGATGTTAAAAGACTCTGCATAATATTCCTTTCTCTCAAAGGGCCTCCATGGTTTTAAATCAGGAGTGCGATCGGGACGACTATTCTGTTTATGTTCACCTGTAAGTGGTTCAGACATCCTCTGAGGAGGCTTTGTTTACATTATGAGAACTGGAATCTAACTATATCCTTCACTTTGCATGTGTTGGAGAAGAGAAGCAACATTTCATTACAGAAATATGAGTGCAATATATAATAACAGTTACAAAAAATGCAGGTCATATAGGAATAAATAAATAAATAAATAAATAAATAAATAAACATCAACCCCCTTACACCTGTCGGCTGATTTTACTTCTAAAATAAACTCCCTGTCCTCATATCTAATGTAGTTCAGCGGCAGTGGAGTTCTGGTAGCAGCCTCAAGCCTCATTCACTCAGTGCTCAACATCCGCAGTCTCCTCATTGTGGCTGATTTCAGCGCTGACATTTAAAGAACAAATACAAAGCTCAAATAGGTGGCATACACTCGCACATTGTTCTTCTGTTAGTTCTTGGGAAGATAAAACTTAAGTTTGTGTGAGCGTTAAGTAGTCTTTTTTTTTTTTTTTTTTTTGTGGATTTGCAGAAACCACAATTCCACAGCTAACACTTTAAACACACTGCAACCAATTTGGTCCCATTCGGTAAGTTGTACCTTGGAGAGCAGCCATTTTGAGAACTGTGCCAGTGTTGCAGAATTAACACATATCTGTGGCCTGTGCCCTTATCTGACAAGGCAGTGCGGTAAGCTAGGATTAGCATCTAGATCTTGGTAAGTGGACTTCTTCGGGATTGCAGTAACAAACGTCGGGCCTAGCATATGAAAATATGAGGGGGTGTTTGGCAGGAACTATATTTTGTAGATATTTAAATCTAGTCTTGGTCATACTTAATGCTCTTCTTCCTCCAGCATGTTGCTTTTCCTCATTTCTTCTGGCTAGACACACCAAAGTGCATAGCGGCAATATGCTGCCTACTTGGACGAGGACTTTTTTGGTGGTCTGTCATGAGGACGCCTCTCCAGACCGTTGCTCCATCATGTTCGTGGCCTGGACTAAGTGGCCTTGTTTTTTTTTTCTTTTTTCTTTTTTGAAGTCTTTCTTTGAAATAAATGAGGCAATCCACATTGGCCCAGGGATCATATTCTATTTACGTTCCCTTTGCCAGCGACATAGGCGACGCTGGCCAAATTCACAAAAGAAGATCCACATTGGAAAATCCGGCTAATCCCTGATTGAAAGTTCATGCGTTGGCTTGGATGTATAAGCTCTGGCAGAAAGAGGAATAAAGCGAAAAAAGAGCATCTCAACATGAAAAACTAGGGATCTTTTTTGGTAAAAAGGGGAAGCCACCCTTCGAGGCACACACAGGCTACGTCAGGTTCAGACAGCATGTCTGTGTTTCGAATGCTTCCTTTTATACACCGAGAGCGAGAGAAAGAGACAGAGAGAGAGAGAGAGAGACTCCATTCTGCTTCATCATCCCGCCAAAAGCGAACAGAAGGGGAGGTCATCATCTTCAGTTTCACTGCCAAGAGGTCACAGGGTGCTAAGATTCACACAAAAAGAGGAGGTGTTATACAATTTCAGGAGCATGTTTCTACCTAGTACCAATTCATCCGCGAGTCCTTCATTCTTTTCTTATCATCATCATCATCATCATCATTACATCTCGTCTAGTGAGTTATCCTTCACTGTTTCTACCAGTTGTTCTTAGGGTTGAGGCTATAGCTGGAGAAACAGTCTTCACAGATGGTGTGCCTGCTTGTCTTTAGGGGCAGGCAGCTAAACAGGCTTAAACTTTCTCATTTCCCTTTCACTCTTCTTCGGGTGAAAACTTTGGCCTGCAACTTTTGAGGCCTGGCACTTGCTTTATCGCGGCCCACATGCAGGGGATGTATGGGTGTCCTCTGAGGATCTCCAGTTGGATGTTGGCTCTGTGTGTTCTCTCGGTCAGGCATCAAGCAGAGCATCAGTGATACATGAGCACTGCCCAGACCTCGCTGTCACATGGAGTACAGCTGGTTATCCTTGCTCTTTAGCCAGAAAAAAAGAAGACGCACAGTCTGGGACTTGATAAGGAAGCGTTCAGCTCGCTCCTGTTTTTCACTCTTGTGGTGAGCCACAGTTGCCTGTTGGTTAGATGGATAAGGAGGAGCATTACTGGGGGTGATGGATTGCGGATGATGGCGCGCCGAGCCTCTCAGAAGCTTCGGAGAAGTTAAGCGTGGGCTCTAATGGTGTAGACTTGTCAGAACCTTAGCATTTCCACCATCTCTCTTCACGCTGAGAATGAAGCATGCGTGAGATTTGGGGAGAAATGAAGCCATCCTCGTTTGACTCGTGGTCATTATGGACTGCTTTATAACTCTCCCCGAACGTTCCGAGAAGGATGACTTGCTTCGCTCGGCAATCGAAGAGGGAGACAGAAATATATCGCGCGAAACGAGTTGCCGCGTTATCTGTTTGCGTTAGGAAAAAAAAAGGTGGAGGAAAAGGCAACAGAGCGGTTTAACAGAGATGTACATGTCAGTAAGTGGTGTGTGTATTTAAGTGATGACACTAAAAGAGAGATAAGAGACATCCACCTAGCGAGTGAGGTGGATGTATGAGTGGCCTCCGGCTCTTATATTATTATCCCTCTCTCTGCCGCTCTGTGGTGACCTGCTAATAGAGCTCTATTACCACTTACCCCAGCGTCCGTGTGCTGCTATTCAGCACCGTGTCAGAGCTCGTGTCGAGTGGCTCATTGTACCAACTGCTATACACTCCTGATTCGCCTGCCTCACCTACACCCCATGGCACTTTTCGGGGTCAGAGGGTTAGCAAGTTTGATTGCAACACCTGATACACACCACCAGGCATTTTACAGCCGTATCCAGCTTCTATCTCATCCTGTTTTTCACCCTTTAAAAGAGATATAGCCGCACCAGGGAGTGAAAATCTAGACATTTTCTGAACGGCGATCAATGTTTGTGCTTTTAAACACCATTGCCTTCAGCTCGGATAGTAATGCCTACGATAATATCGTTGGTTTTTTAGCCTTGACGGTTAGGTTAAATCTTTTACTGTACATCTTGAGTGCTTTCTCTGTATATTGTGCCAGTTGATTTGATAAATTCAGTGCAGGCAAGGCTAAAAATAGGAAATCAGCCCATGAGTGAATTTTGTGAAGTGAGAACCATTATGTTTTGTAATAGATATAGTGGTTTTGAGATCTTTTATTATGGATTTACTGTACCATGCCGTCTGTCTTCAGGATTGTGTTATTTGGGAATTAAGTTCACCTTCACCTCTGACACTCACATACAATTACTCGCAGAATTGTAATTATATGAAGAGATTTTTTTTTTTTTTTAATGACTGCAATATTTAATACACTTTAAAAGTTGTATGTGGTCGCGCAGGGCACAATTTTATAACATTATAATTAAGCTTAGAAAGGATTTATCGGCAGTGTGCTTCAAGCATAACCTAATTCTCATTTTCATAAAAACATGTTCAAAATAGTCTACATTAAACTCATTTATCGGTCAGCTAGAGAGCGAGAGGGGGACAGAGTAAGGGGGAGAGAGCGAGAGGGGGACAGAGTAAGGGGGAGAGAGCGAGAGAGAGAGAGGCAGTGCAAGGGTGTGTGTGTGTTTTCCTCCATAGACACACTCATGCAGTGAACCCTTACTAACAGCTCAGCGAGAGTCAAGCAACCTTTTAAAATGTCCTTTGAAAAAACTTGGAAATTATTTTACTGACTTTGTCACTTGAATCAATTCGGAACGCATCGACATCGACTGCAAATTGGGCACCAGTGATAAGGCTCAACATCCCTTTTCTCTGTAATGAAGAGCAGCCGAGCATGAGCTGCCCCTCTGTAAATAATAGAGCCATCTTCTTTCTTTCTTCTTCTTTTTTTTCTTTCAGTTTTGTCTTATTCGACTCTCTGTCTGCATTCCTTCATCTTTACTCAAATTGTTTTGACTCTTCATTCCCAGTGCTTTCCTTGTATCAATCTCTTGTTTAAAAAGGAGAACTTTCAAGGTAAGTTAAGTATAGACCTATAAATACATGGGGAGTATAGAAAAAAAGAACAATATTGTTGTGAGAATAAGCGGTGGACAACCGTGCTCTGTCTGACTGGACTTAGAGGTATTTTTGCAGGTGCTGTCGAAAAGGACCCTTCTGCAGCAGTGTGTCTTGGACAGATCCTGACAAAGCCTCCTCTTCGGGTGCCAGATGGACCCATGCTTTCCTCATACTCTTGCGCTGCTAAGACCTAGGCTTTTCTCCCTTTTTTTTTTTTCCGCCACAAAAGAAAAGCGCTTTGGCTGAAAGAAAACCACAGCTGAATTTTATGGTGCCGCTTCTTTTGCCAAGCTGATTTTAGCAATTCAAAGGACGAAGCGCACGGAATGGCAGTTTTCGGCCGCATGGCCGATACGCTTTTGATGGAAGTTTGAATTGGCAGATATGTCTGCCACACCAATATTTCGCCACTCGGCAGGAAATCTTGATAAAATCCAGAACAAGCGAGGTGTTACAAAGCGCAGCTCAGAGTGCTGTTCGAGCACGGCTCCCGCAATCTAACCCGCATTAGGCCAGATTCAGGTGTCAGTGCGGCCGCGTTTGTGATCCAAACGATCGCAAATATGCACTTACAGTATAATGGGCTGGGAGCATCGATATACACACATGCATGCACACACAAAGTACGCATACACATACGCATATGCACATATGCACATACGGGAATACAGATTGTACAAACAATTGGACTGCTTTTTTTTCTGGGAATACAATCAAAGAAATCGGAGCACAACAGATCTTCTGGGAAAAAAAAAAAAACGGAAACACATTTGCTACATGTATTTGTAATTATTGCATTATATTCATTACATTAAGGATTATAAGACAATAATTTGCACAGTTCCTCCTTCCATATGCCTCGTCCGTCTGTGATCGTAAGTTTTAGTGGCACCTAATATTGTCGCATTTGCATGGAGGCAGCTTGTGTTGCAGTGACAGGCTAATGCCAGCACAGACAGGAGCAGTACAGAGCAACAGTCCTGGTCAGTGCTCATCTCTACTGGCGATAAGTCTGATGAGACTTATTGCGTGTTTGAAAGGGCCAGGGTGAATATTGATGCATATAAATGTTTTAGCTAAACTGGCTCCACATCGCTCACCTGCCTGCCACATTCATCACAGCTAATCCACTTTAGCCTGACGTGTGGAGACCAGTTAGCTGACAGCCTGGCTCGGATGCACACCGGACCTTCAGACAGCACCAAGAGCTTGCATTCTGTTCGAATGGCTTAGCTTTGAGAAAATATTCTTCAAGGGAAAAAAAAACAAAACAAAATAATAATATGGCCTTGAGTTAAAAGAAAAAGTGTGTAGGGATACTTTTGAACCGAGATAAGGTCAGGTGAAATGTGTAATCTTTTACGAGATCCGAATTAAAGCCTTACTTCTTACCATGAGGTGGCGGATATCTGATTAACAGAGCAATATTACCGTTTTCCGAGTTTGAAGAAACAGTCATATAACTGTTATATAATTATAAACTATAATAAACTGTCGTATAATTTGACTGAGTAATTCAAGACTTTGCAACTCAGGCATAAAAGGCAGCTTAAATTACACCATACAAACTCTCATTAATATTACAGGGACCATTCTTTGACTTCATTTCATTTCTCCATTTGAGCAAAGTCAATCATAATAAGAGTAAGGAATTATAAGGTGTGAAAATCATATTTTAAGGTTCAGTGTTCTGGGAGGCTTTTATAAATCATATTACCCCCCCCCCCATGCCCCCCCCTTTTCTTTTTTTTTCAGTGTAGGTCTCCTCAAATATTTGATTTAGGAAATTCCTCCACATCTATATCCAAACTGACAGTATCTCTTTTTTTGATACCGAGCTTTAATATCTAACACAAGTCTATATTTTTACTATAATATTGACTTTCTTTTAAAAAATGAATACATTGTGAAAACTTTTTGATGTGTTAGCTCTGTCTCGAACAGCACCGCCTCGAGAGCCCCCGAAGTAGTCCCGGATTGACTGTTATAAACGGTAAATACTGAATATTACCATTATGACTTGGTATGAAAATGCTCCTTCCGCTGGTGACTGTAAGTTATGCGATAAGCTAGCAATGATTTCACATTTGGTGTTGGGAAGTCGCTGGAGGAGATACTTTAGCGGCGCAGATCAACATAATGGAGATCTTAAGTGCACAAGGGCCAAGTGTTTTCGAGCTAATGCTGTCGACCTTGTTATTTTTCAAAGACAATATCCACATAGTAGAAGGTCCTCTTTACGGTGCTCCATTATGCACAGAGAGATGACTAATGTCTGAGTGAAAGTGCAGAAACAAAGGATGAAGAGAAGGAGAGAGAGAGAGTGCGAGAGAAATAAAGGGAGCAAGCAGATAACCCAGACAAAAGATTATCACAGTTAAAGTGCTGAATTTGTTCTTGTGTCATAGAGCGAGAGAGGGAATGAGTGAGAGAGATAGCGAGAGGGGGGGGGGGGGGATATAGGAGAGTAGGTGGCTGCAATAAGGTGAAATGACCTGTATATTGTGTTGTCTAATTGTTTAGTAAATGGAACTAATGGCTTCAGAGCTGCAGCTCTACCTGCCCTTCAGCTACTCTGCTTTTTCTCCTCTGATTTGTTCTCATCGAGGGGAAGCAAAGTGCCACAGTTAACAAATGCAAGAGCATCGCTGTTATTGTGATGTTGTACAGGTAGGCGTGTGTGTTCATGTGTGTGTGTGTGTGTGTGTGTGTGTGCACCGTGTGCGCACTTGTAAGTGAGAGAGAATATGTGTGTGCACAAAATTAATCAAAGTGGGGGGGCGATGATGAACCGTTTCTGTAGGATTCTGTCAGAGGTTAAGAGCTAGTTATTTTTAAGAATGACATGAATCTGGGAGAGACAGTGATTGCCTAAATGACCACTGTAATTACCAATTACTTCTTGAAGCAGAGAATATATTCACGGCATGTAGCCTGCTAAATACAGACAGGCATTAGCCCATTTACGTACTAATGCACATAATTTAGATCCTGAAAAGGGCAGATGGGAACACAATGGAAGATATAATAGATACCGTCTAATATCATTCCAAAAAGAATATTGGATTCATTGGAGATGAATATTACTTTGTGTCAGATTGTTTTTCCATAAAACAGTCAAAATATATTTCATCTCCCTGCCCTTCTTCCTTTGTTAGCCGCTCGGCCATTTAAGCCATCGACGAAGGGCAGGAAAAAGACCGACAGAGTGTAGGAGATAGAGGAGAAAGAGGGAGATAAAGAAAGATGGGTGGGAGGCTGTTGACTGGTTTCAGCCCGTCTACAACTCTGAAAAATGAAGAGGATTTTGTATGACAGGAGAGTCATAATGCTGCGTTACAGCCTTACATCCTTCACCGTATCCCGTGATAAGATGACTTTTCATATCTCAGAGAAGGGCATTTGGATCTAAATATCTTTATTTTCCGCCCCTTTTTGCAACTAATGCCACATAATAAACCAAACGCAGCGGTGGAGGTGAAGAGGAGAGATGTTGACAGGCGCGGAATATTTAGACAAGAAGTTTGACATAAACTGTTTTCCGCCGCATATATTCACTGTACCTCCTCATGAATAAGTTACTGGAAAAGTCGAACGGATTGCGTCTTTAGAGAAGGATCATTTTGTAAAGAAAGGATAATGCGAGCCTTTATTCTGGATCTACCCCTTATTTGTATCACATGCTCCATGTCTCTCTTTCTGCATGACTTCTGTCTATCCTTCCATGTCACTCTTGTGAGCTTCTTATTGAGATGATAATAAGGATACGTACGTTCGCGGAGAGTATTCTCGCCATTCCGTCATCTGATAAATACTTTTAAGGGAAACTGCTTATTGTGGTTGGCGTCAGCCCTCAAAGGAAATGTCACAAACATTCTGAGTGAGGCCGCGAAAGCGGGCGAAAGTGTGTTTAGAGTCGAAACTTTGAATAGGTGACATCATTTTAACCCCCTTGCTTCCCCCCAACCCTTTACAAAGTCATGTCCGACTCATCCCTTTTAGAAGGGATTAGCTTATTCCACGTGGGGGTTTTCTGCAGCTAGCGCTGGCACAATGCACAAAGTAAATCCACAGAGGCTAAGAGATTTATTTCGTAATATAGTAATAGGTTTTAAAGAAAAGGAATGCAATAGAGAGAGAGAGAGAGAAAGCGAGAATGCCCGTTTATGAAAAGCCCCACTTTCCATCCCGCAGCCCAATTATGGAACGCTTTAGTACTGAACCAAAACAGGATATTTTTAAGTAGCAGAGACACACTGTGGAGTGTTTATTTCTTTGGAATGTGCCTGTCATCTTCTGCCAAAGCAGTTTAGCGGCACTGTCACTCCTGACTGTGCCACCAGCTTCCAAGTGACATCTTTCTCTTAAAATAATACCTGCGCTTTTACAATAGAAGCACTTTTTTTTTAAGGGGTCGTGCGTCAACAGCACTTTTTTTTTTCCCTCTCACACTTCTGGCTTTTTCATGTGATGGCAGTTTTTTTTTTTTTTTTTTAAATGTTTAATACTTCAGTGAAACGAGGTGACTAAGAACTAATCCCACAGCAGAGAAGAATTCCCCTTCTCCCTGAGATTTCTCTGAGGTCATGACCTGGTTTGTGAGAAAGAGCGCCCAAGGTTAATTCTGATAGAGACGATTAACCCCTGATAAGCTGAAACCGAAATAACAACTGAAATATGGATTTGTCTGCGATGAAAAAAAAAAAAAAAGTGTGAAAGATTATTATGGAGATGGGAGTAGTTCTGAAGATTGGGCCATCATGTGACACATCAATGGCCATCATCGCGGTTAGAATGCCAAGAGTCCAGAAGATGGAACCAGTTTGGTTCAGCACGGGCCAAGAGCATAGCAGGGAGTCTGCAAACTGCTCAAAACTGACATTTGTGTCTCCAGGAGGTAGGAGAACAGGGGATCGGCCCACGTTCAGCTTTCCCTTCTCGTCCTTAGATCCATCGATAGGATTTAATTGTCTCAACGTTGGTGATGTCGGAGCGAATGCGCTATTATCTTGTCTGTTCAAAGCAAAACATGTCTTCCCCTTACGAAGCCCTTTAGAAAAGTGCTGATGTGCACTGCTGTTTTTTGCGCTGATGACTTTAGAGTTTATTTAATGGGACCAGATTCTTGTTAAGTCACAGCAACTGATTACTTTTTCATGTCCCACTGCTTCATTCTATTTCACCTTATATAAATAAAAAGTGCTTAAATAAGCATCTGCTACAGAGAGGAAAGTTAATGATGACAGACATTTTTTATTCTAAGGCTGGTAACAGAATAATGATTTTGTTTTCCATCATCGTATATATTATACAATACATTTTTTGCATATGTAACCAGTGGCCACTTTATTAGGAACAGGGCGCTTGGAGGTTGGACAAAGATCAGGTGATAATATTTTCTCATTAAATTTCTGTGCCTGGGTGATAAGAGCGGAACCCTTAGCAGATCCGTATCAACGTACGGCATGTTGTGTTTTCTGAAATGCTCATTCGCTGGTTTTTGTTTTTCACACCATTCTGTGTGCATACTAGAGTACCGTTGTATGTGTGCGTGTACAGTATGAAAATTCCAGCAGCTCATCTGGCACCAGCAATAATGCTGAAGTTTGATGTAACTTAAATAATAAATGATTAATGTATTTAATGATGAAAATCCCTTGACCTGTATTTGCTTTTTATTTTATATATCGCACTGCTGCCACATGACTGGCTCATTGGACGATTCCATAAAAGCGGCGCTGGTCTATAAGTATTCGTAATAAAGTGGATGGTGAGTGTACATATCGAATATTTTCCACCACTTGAAAGAACGTCCTTGATTAAAGGCATACTTTGTATATAATGAACGAGACCTAGAAAAATAGATTGAGTTCCGTAACAGAAATAGTTTGCAATCAGATATATGGAGCTAATGGACATTTGCGAACTACCATTTATTGCTATTACATACTGTAGCTTATTATTCTGTGAGCAAAACTTCAGGAATATTTAACAGTTCCTTTTCCCTCGCACGATCCGTGAGGAATATTCTCATAACAAATTATGCAACACACCATGAATGTAATATGCACTTAACATGAAGTCTCTCTCTTTTTTACTGGCACACTATCTCATATCATTGCCTTTAATACCCCATCAATCTAGCAAAATCATCAAAATCTGATATTACCCTGGCACGTAGAATAGTTTTAATGCCAGAATTATTGCTCTTTGTTATAAAAATTGACATAAAAAAAGGGATTCTGCCAGAAATACGGCTTCTCTCACTCATTTTACACTGGGCTCCTTTTGTTTCGATGGCATACTGTGCATATGAGAGGCATGCAGAGCTTGGAATAATTGGTCTTTTCATACTAAGAAAGGGCATATCAATTAAAAATAAATAGTCTCTGTAGTTATTATGCCACCACACAGTGGTTGGCCTGCCATTAAAGAGTCCTGTAACCCCCCCATACACACATTACCACTTCTCGCACACCGGAAGCATGAAGCTATTTACCAGCCAACAATGTCTTTAGCATTAACTTTCACCAGAATATGTAATTATTCCTGAATTCTTATGTAAAAGCACGGGAGGCAAATAAAAAGTAAGTGGGGCAGGGGGTGAAAGGGGAACAACACAAAGCAAACTTTTCATCTTGAAGCTTAAGCAATCTTTTTTTTTTTCTTTATTGCTCAGTTGTTACAGTTATGAAGTTAAAGCTGTTTTTCTTTCTTTCCTCGAGTCGAATAAAGGCCCGGAGCTGTATAAGAAGCTAAAGCCCTTTATGAATCTGTGCTAATACAGCAGTTGGAGGATAGATGCGGGTGAAATCTTTAAGCGACATAACATTCCGATGCTTTGGCAGTGAATATAAAGCAGCTGGCCGGCTTATAGAGCAACGCGGGCCACACACAGATACAAGATCAGATAGACTTACTCCTCTGCTGGCCTTTTTGTGCAGGCTATTTGTCACTATACAGCTAGTTTTATGCGTTTAGATGTGTTGTGCCCACAACGTAGACTTGACATTAATTTTTTTCTTTCATATTTCTTCCATTTGGATTCAAGATATTCATGAATATTGCACTCATTCCATTGCATTTATCCATTATCCTCATGGTATTATTCATCACTGTGATGTGCCCCTGTGGTATAGCGAGATCAGTGCATGATCATTTAGAGACAACCATGTTCCTCATCATGTTTGGCAGCTCTTACCTCGGCCAGACACGGGCACACACACACACACACACAGACGCGTCCACTGTTCACCTCTGAGTGTGGATGCCTATGAAGATGAGTGAAGATGAGGCTGATCACAGACAGTGGGTGGAGAGAGAACAGGGAGATGGATAGATGGGGGACTAAACAATGGACTCATCTGCTTTCTGGGTGTTTGTATGTGTTATCTTGTGTTGTGTGCGTGTGTGGGGCGGTGACAGCATGTTTTTGTATCTTGACGGGGACCAAATGTTCAAAGAACAAAGTATAAGAATATTTGATCATTTTGACCCTAAAGGAACATTTGACGTAGTTTTTTCTTTAAAAAAAGTACAGTTTTTGGTAAAAGCTTTTGTTTAAAAAACCAATGGCTTTCTTCGTTCTGTTTCTGGAGGTTAATGTTAGGGTTAGGTTTGAGTCATTGTGTGAACGTGTGTTAACAGTGTATTAAAAACAAGTAAATATTTTGTCATATAAAATGAGGCTGGTGTCAAGTTTAAAAAAAAGGGTAAATAATATGGACAACCAACAACTATCCCAATAAATTCAAAAGCAGGGATTGACACCTCCTTGTCAATCATGTGTCCTTATAATTTAGATATTTGTACTTTGTGTACTTTTCATAGACAACCGTAATACTCTAAACAAACAGATGTAGTTACGAGTAGCATTCAAGTCAAACTGGGACTTATGATTGTGAATAACAGAACATAATTATGAAAGCCAAAACTACCTTTATCTTTATATATAATCCTCTGCTACACTAATGCACATTATCCCAGCGTTTCACTAGTGCTTGTATACCAACAAGATAGAAAGGTTACTTGACTAGTGTACATCGGAGCCTTGATCAGACTGCCTCTCCACGTCTGAAACACTGGCCTCCCAGGAACTCTTTTAATGGCCTAAGAATGGGCAAGGGCAGGGCTGTATGAAGATGTGTCAATAACTCCCAGCTGAGCTCCAGTAATGTGTAAGTAGTGTTCATGAGTGATTGTGAAAATTTGAGGAGAAAAGTTATCCATTAATTTTTGAAAATCTAAATTTTTCAATACTCACTGAATGATCATCATTACCAGATGTACGACCTTCATTAAACTGTTTTTCACCATTTCACCATGTTTTACTGAGGCTAAAAGACTCTGCTTGAAGTCTTCTGTAAATGTCCTTCACTTTTATGCCTTCTTTCATAAGCAATTTCATTATAAATCTCGGTTTGACTTGAACACCTCTCACAATATTTAGACAAAATAGTTGAAGTTCAATACGTACATCTACAGTAAATATACCAAAGTGCTACTTAATTCCCAAACACGATCAGACTGATTTGTTGATTAATTTTAACAGCAGTCTTACAGGGTGTAGTTTAAATCGTGAGTTTATGTTAATACATTGTCTCTTCTATAGTAACACTATATAATATGGTGGATGGTGTACTTCATCAAAAGCTAATAATTAACATGTGCAAATGTGTTGTTTTTAAATTAAAGCATACAAACACATCAATTATGACATCCACAACCATTTAGTGTTAACACGTAAGCATTGATTATTAGTTATATACCAGTAAACTCAAGTCTCATTAATGCCTCTGAGGAGCAAATTCTGGACAATTTGGTCTGACCCCGGGGAAATAGTCAATGCAGCACAAATCACTGAAAATAGTCAACGCTGGACATGACAGAAATGCACCAGAACACCCAGTACATCACAAGCCGATGTGCACGGGTACAAGCAGGCAAAGAGCCTAAGGCTGTCGACCCGGCCTTCAGACTCCTCAGATCCCAATCCAAACAAGCACACGCTGATTAAATTTGATCTACGGGGCTCAACAGATACCACAGCACACCCTGAAAGAGTTAAGAGTCCTACCCTGACCCCATGGAACTGCAAAGGGAACCTAAAAAATATTAGGCAAAATGTTGTGCATTGTAATGTTATTGCTGATCAGTGTATAACTGTTAATTCATTCATTCATTCACTCATCTTCTATAACGCTTATCCTGCACAGGGTCATGTGGCCTGGAGCCTATCCCAGGCACAGGGCACACACACACACACACACACACACACACACACACACTTTGGGCAAATTAGGGCCATCAATTAACCTAATCTGCATGTCTTTAGACTCTGGGAGGAAACCCACCAAGCACGTGGAGAACATGCAAACTCTACTCACACACACAGGCAGGAATTGAACCCTCAAACCCCGGAGCTGCAAAGCCACTGTGCCACCTATATAATTGTTCACAAATAAATACATTTTCTGTTAGAAGACATTATTGTATATATGGACGGTGTCTCTAGCATCAGCACCTTGTGACAATTCAAGTTCAATTAAATTTTATTTATTTAGCACTTTTAACAATGGTCAAAGTCAATTGTCTCAAAGCAGCTTCACAAAATGAACATTTACGGAAGTGTGTATGAGTGAGAAAAACAAACAAACAAGAGTTTTCAGGAAAAAAAAAACGGCTTTCCTTTTTCTTCCCATTTTATCCGTGTTTATACACTATGTGGCCAAAACTTTGTTGACACCTGACCCTCACATTCATACAGTGTGTGATTTTCCCCCAAACTTGCTGCCACAAAGTTCAAACAGAACTTTAGCTGTTTTATTGTCCAGGATGACTTTCTGTGATGCAACATCCCGATTGGCTTTCACTGCAAGTAACAGGACCTGACCCTGATCCAGCATGACGGTGTCTTTGTGTACAAAGTGAGCTCCATGAACATACAGGATGGTTTGCCAAGTTCGGTGTGGAAGAACTCAACGATTGGCCTGCACAGAGCCTTGACCTCAACCCTACTGAACACCTTACAAATTCTTTATTGAGTGAAAAGGCACAAATTCCTATTAAAAAAATGAGGATGCAGCGAAGAGGTCTTTATTTTAATGCCCATGATTTTGGAATGTTCAACAATCACACAGGTCCACACACTGTACAGTACATCATGTAGCGGGATAAATATTGGAGATATCAGATATCAACTTTTTCCTTCATGATGTTCGTCAATACTTAACATAACTTTAAAAAGTTACCTTTAAATTATGATCCCATTCATTACTAAAATTGTTTTGACAAACTTTTTGTTTTGGTTATTATGGATCTGTTGTGATGTCTTAATCTTAGTACTGGCTTGGTGATCTACAGTATTTGTACAGTAGTCTACCTGACCTTATTATCACATACAGAATAATGACACACATATCCTCTTATTAACAGCATCCAGTCTGGTTCGATTTCATCGTCTCGATTCCCGGCTTTTGTTCGGGTTTAGTAGTAAGGCCTTGCCATGTGCGTGATCCGACAGCACCCCGGCAGTTAAGTTGAACGTTATCTCACTTCCCAGCCAGTGCCGCGTGTCAATCAGCGTTCGCTCTTCAATCTGACAACATCTCCAACAAACACTCTCAAATTCACCTTCAAACATGGCATCATTCTGGTCTGATCACGAGAGGATGCTCCTTGCTCCGAAAGCATTTTAATTTCATCTGCACATGACAGGTATTTACAGATTCATGAGAATTCAAATATTCCAAATAAAATGTAGCAAACAGGGAGGTGGAGGGGGAGGGGGGTGTTTGTGGGGTTGGGGCGGGGTTTTTTTTTTGGGGGGGGGGGGTTGCAAGGCAGAACCATGAAAACACATCAGATTTATTCTCCCTGTCTTGTTTACTGGGCCACGGAACACTGGATGCAAACAGAATGCAAATTTATTTGATTGAATCAGGTGATGCAGAGGTAATTGTATTTGAAGAAATGTCCAAGACTTTTTTTTTTCTTCCTCCCGCTTTATCATTATCAGTGGGGGGTTTTCTTTATGAAATCTGTTTTAAACAAAAGCTATCATCGCTCGCAAGCCTTCTGATCCTCCTTTGTCACTTGCGGATGTGGATGCGTCTTTAATTTCCTTTCAATTAAAAGTAAATATGCGGTTTTCTTTTGTTTTCCCCCACTGTGAAATCTAAACAAGAGGAGTCAACACAAGCAGACAGGTGAAGAATATTCATTTTGTTGCTGCCTGATTCAACAGGCTCTGATGTTCTTCGCCTTATCCACCAACCTCCCCCCCCCCCCACACACAACCACCACCACCTGCCCACCACAGTAGGTATCTACAGACTGGAAGCTTCTTTCGAGCAGTTAGAGAACCACTGTTTATGTTGAAATAATAATAATAATAAAAATAATATTGATCTAAATGTTGTATTTTACATGTCATTCGTACTTACCAACAAACACTAGCGAGGTTTACCTTGAAAGTGAGCGATGAGTCTAGCCTTAATCCTTAAGCTACAGTTGCAACTGTGTTCCTTTTCCTCATCTTGCCTAGTGCTCAGGCAGCATATCGGTACAGAGTGACATTACGGTGGCTGTGGCAGCACCCAGGACTGTCGAGTGTGTTGTTTCTGACTTCAGTGCCGGAGCAGATCACTCAAGTACATAATAGAGGAATTATGAATGTGTCAATCATTCTCCGAGCTAGCATCTTTAAAGCCCTCTCAGTGTCAACAGCACAACAACTTCAGCGACAGCCCTCGAACAGCACCAACCCCCCCAACACACACATCGACACACACATACACATACACACTCCCTCAAAGGCTTTTAAAAGTGCTTATTAGCTTAGCTGATATATGATATAAGACACTTGTGTTTGAATAGAGACAAATATGCATAAATAATACTTATGTAAACCTTGATCACTGTTGTTTTGCTATGAACATACTCAATTTTCATGTTTCCAAATATATGTGCCACTCTAAATCAGCCTGCCTCTTTGGTTCTCCAAACCAAAACAACAACCATATTCAATTTTCTAATTCCACATGAGGAAGGACACTAGTTCAACTTAAGTAATACCGAATCAAGGGCTTGATTAGATTTCAGTGATGTCATTACGGGGTCACATTTCAATGTGTAATATAATATAAATTCAGTTAAAGCCTCTTCCCTCCTGTGCAGGGTCGACTCTGCTTCTGCTTTTATGTTTCTATGTTTGCCCACACAAACTTGATGATGGATAGCCTTAGATCAATCAGATGCTTCAGTTCCTGTTTAACGCAGCCCTGTTGGCACTGTGATGAGAGGAAGGCTAGCTATGTAGTCCAGGATTTTCTATACTCACATTTCCAAAGTAAGTGATACCAAAAAACAATTAATTTGATTTGACCAAATGAAAAAAAATAAAATAAATAAAATCAGCAAAATGTCCTAATGTAATGTAATATACAGTAATGTAAACATGGTGTATGTTGGTGAATGCCAATCATTCGTAAAATCCCAAATGGTCATGAAAGCTTCTGCTTGCTAGATGTTCCAGTGTCAAAGCTAAGCCGCAGTTCATTGGCTACCATAGACTCACTAACTATTCGTAATCTCTAAATTAAATTTCTAGTATTATTTGTCTTAACTCTCAGTCATTCACTCACTCACTCATCTTCTATATCGCATTATCCTATATACAGGGTCATGGAGGGCCTGGAACCTATCCCAGGAGACTTGCGTGCATGACTAATGTGCATGTCCTTGGACCGTGAGAGGAAACCGGAGTTCCAGGAAGAAACCCAACAAGCATGGGGAGAACATGCAAACTCTATGCACACAGACCTGAAGTGGGACTCGAACCCGAACCCTGGAGGTACAAGGTGAAAGCGCTAACTACTAAGCCAGCATCTCGCTTTTTTTTTTTGTTGTTGCAATTCTTACTTCCAGTTTTAAAATGACTCATGTCATCTAAATATGTAGAAGACATACACAGTCCTGTTGCGGAATGGCTCATGATTAGTACGCGACACAGATTTCTCAACCCTAATCCTAGACGTCCTGTCTGTCCTACACATTTCACTCGTGTCCCTAGTCAGCTTCCTGAGTTGAAGCAGGTGTGTTAGAGCAGGAAAAATGCCAAATGTGGAAGGCAGGCAGTACTCCAGGACCACGGTTGGGAACCCGTGGTGTAGGGATTGAAAAACACACAATGTGTGATTTCGAGTGTCAAAAGGTCTTGTTTACAAGCTGTAGGCCTGGTGTACCATGGTGATAGGAAATCATTTTACTGCTAAACTTTGAGCCACACAATTCTATAACAAGATAAAGTTTTAAAGCAAATCTCTAAGCCGAGACATTTTATTGATTTATCTTAGATTTTCTAATGCTAAAGGTCATTAGCATGAAAAAACGAATAGGTTCCTAACCATGATGCCATTCATGCCATTACATTCACTGTGTAATTGGTATCTAACATCATCCCTAACTCATCAGCCATAACCTCCACAGAACCACCAGGTGAAGAGAATAACATTGGCCACCAATTACACAGTATGTCCAGATAAATGGTAACAAGGCTTACCCATGATTGTGGCCACCAAAGTCCATCCCGTCCAGTCCAGTCCCACAGGAAAGCCAATGCCGCACAGATTGCTGACAAAAGGCAATGCTGGCCACAATAGGAATGCACCACGACATCTACTGCATCACAACCTGTTGCACATGGGGGCTAGCAGTCCAAGGTCATTAGACTACTGACTCAGCCTCCAAAATACCACAGATTGATCTTTCATACAGTAGGATGCGCCAGGAAACCAGGTCTGGTCCCTGGAGGCTCCGCCCTTAACAATCCAACCCATAGCACCCAAAGGATCCGCTGCCAACGTTCTGGTGCCAGACACCACAGCACAACCCCAGAGGTGTTATGGAGTCATGCACCGAGGTGCCAGAACATTCTCCTTGGCTTTAATGTGGTTTTAATGTTATGGCTGATTGGTCTATATGATTTCAGGTTTTCTCAAATTATAATTTCTCAAATTACTGACTCTTTATACAAAAATATACACAATGTAATGCTATATTTTTTTTCTGAACACCTGCATTTTTATGACTGCAAACTCCTTATTCGTATCCATTTTCATAAACGAGGCCCTGTGTTTAGATTTTTCTATTCCATCAGTTTAATTGCTTATGTTCAGCTTAAGCCCTTTGCTTAGCGACATAGTCATTTAAATCTGTGATCTAAGGTCAAAAGGATAAACCTGGACTAGTTTTTTTTTACGTCTATATATTATTCACCTCTCTGTTATTCAACTCTCCCTCCTTCTTATATCCTTTGTAGGCCAAGCTTAGTGAAGACGGTTGCTTATGTTCCTCCCTCTTATGTGGTGTGGTTTTGTTTTTCTGACCCTGTGCTCTCGGAAGAATTTTAAACAACACACTCCTGAATCGGGCTTGTTTTCAGCACGGCCTCATGTAAAATGGATAGAGGTGGCACATTTATTGAAGTTTGATTTAAAGTGAGGGGCAAAAAAAAAAAAAAGAAAAAAGAGAGAGAGAGAGAGAGAGAGAGAGAGAGAGATCTTGTCATAAATTATTTTGCTCATACCCAGCCTTGCCAATGTATGTAGGATTGTTAAATAATGCATCAGCCATCTCGTAATTAGGACAACAATGGTCTTTTACCGCTTCAAGAAAACTCGGCTCGTGTTATTTTTTCTCCCCCCTTTTTTTTCTTTTTAAATGAATGCCGAAGACACCTGAGTGATCTTCACAACACATTTCCCCCTCTGTGTAAATGGTAGACAGTGTTTTAAATTCATATTTCAGTCTAAATGATATAGGTTATCATTCCAGTGCTCATTATCATTTAGATGCAAAATAAGCAACAGTAATGTGTCCTGGAATGCAAACCACCAGCCTAATGTTACTCCCAATAATGTACACGCATATTTGTCTCATGCAGTGATTACTGTGGGCCACGTAGCACGCAGAGTGATTCTAATGCAATGTGACAAAGTATAAGGGCACAGTTAAAGAGAGGAAAAGAGAGCGAGTGAATTAATTATATATCAGTTCATTTTTTTGCCACAGATAACACCTTTAGAGGAAGTGCCCAGGTGCATTAATAACCTGACAGGACGAATGGGCGAACTCCCGCATCGACCCATTATGGCACATTTATCAGCGACCTGCGCACTTCATGTGACTGGAGCTAAAAGTCCAGGAAAGTGTGTTTAGACAAAGACAAAGGCATCTCCTGCCTACGGAAACCCCTTGTGCTATCGAAAGCTACCAATGTGAACTGGATATTAAATATCCTTTATCTTAAATTTCCCTTTCAGCCCCGAGTAAGCCGATATCTCCCCGTGCCTCTCCTTCATATTGCTCTATTGCTGTAATAAATACATTGATATCAATGAGCTAAGATTGTTCCAGCCTGGCAAGATCACACGCACCCGTTAATAATGTACAATGCTATATTTGTGTACGATATAAAGCAGGAGATGTTGAAGAGGATTCGCCATTCATGGTCATTGTTGCGGTGAAGCGGTGAAGTGCACGAGTCCGGAGACTTGTGCAGGCCATCTGGTGTCCCCAAGAGACATTGGATCACCTGTATTCGGACTCTCTCTGTATTCGGTCTCATCTCAGATCCCTCTTTTTTTTTTCTTTTTCTTTTCCATATTAAGAGCTCCCTTTGGCTTTAGATCTCTCCTGGGTCCCGAGACTTGAGTTGATGTATTTAACCTGCGTGGAGTATGTTCATATTCCCTCTTTGCTTTTACGCAGCTCTTCACATCTCTTAGAAGAAGTGCGAGCGTCAAAAGCTTTACACCTTGTTTAAACACTTAAGGTCCACCGGGACAATAGATCTCTCTTCTTCCTTCAACTCATCATTCCTCATTTACTCTGGAGTTTTCCCGTGCTTGTTATCACTTGCTTGTTGGGTTTTACACTCCTTACAAGCTCGACTGGTGGTATAAAATATCCAGCTCTACCATTGCGCCAGCTTGTTACCACGCAATCTGTAATTATTGTCACTGTGAGGTCAGACGAGGTCATGTTAAAGGTCATCTTCGTCATTCGATTTGCCCCTTAACCACACAAGACTCCGCTCATGTTGCTGAACTGATGCCTTTTTTCTTAATACGAATTCAACCTTGGGAAAGTAACTGACGCTCACATTTTTTTCACGCACCTGCCTAACCTGCATGAGACCGAGGAGCACGGATGTATGTGACGACATTCACGCCAGCTTTGTAACCACTCGAAGATAAGCGATGCAAATGCTACAGCATCCATAACAAAATGGCGGGGCGGGCTGGCGGAAATATGAGAAGCCAGCTCATAACTCTCTTATTATGAATAGCCCCAAACGAAAGGTCATGGCCATGACAACCGCATGATGGATGTCAGTGGTGCCCAATTAAATCTCTCTAAAAAAGGAGCCTCCTAGCGCTCCATTCCCTTATTAAATATGAAAGAGCTAAATCAAAAGTCAGGAGCATGGGTGTTGCTTCCTCATCTGCTTTTGGACAACCACCAAGGCAACAGTGAATTATTCATAATGTTGATAAGAGGGTCAGTAACATAACAAATCCTCATTATTAATGTCGGTATCCGAGCTCAAAGGTCACTGACCAACTTTGGCTGATGTACCAACTTCTGACAGACACAAAAAGCGAACGCTATACAGCGCGCTGAGCTTCCGATTCAAGACATTTTCTTCTTTGCTCCATGATAGTAAATTTGCAGAAGGATCATTATTGGTCTTGCTTTAATGCTGCCGTAAAAACTTTCAGGCTTTAATTGTTTAAACATGAAATATTAATTTCCGAGGCTCTCCGAGGCTTTTGGAGTATTTGCCTGTTGGAATGCTGCGGCTGACACGAGCGTGGACGTCAGGAGTGGACCTGGTTTTCTCGCTTAAGGCTTAAAGGAAACCGAAGAGCTTGTTAGTCTGGCGGCTTGACCACATAAATCTAAGATAAATGTTCATCATTAAGAGACTTACAAAAAAAAAAAAAAATATTCTACCTCTCGCTGAACTTATGCCACTCTCTCTTTTTTTTTTTTTGCCTTGTATATGCAGTCTGAAATTATGGATGATGATAATAATAATAATGTCATTTTGCACCGGAATCTCTGTCATTATCTGCTGTAGAGTGCTTCTAATTGATATCTCTGCAGAGATAATGATTACAATGCCCTCCAGGAAGGTATTATTGCAATATTAACCTTTGTATATACTTTTATGCAGAAGACTATGGCACATTAAATGATCTGTAAATCTTACTTCTGCACTAATGCCATCACAAAAGAATGGCGTTTCGGAGGCGTTGCCCTTTAGCTGATTAAGTGCGGACAGTGGTTTTGGTCAGCGGCGAGAAATTGATGACTGAGCGGCGCAGATTCTGAGGCTTCCTTTTCTCTACTTGAGGACAAGATCGCAGGTGGAAAGCAGCTGAGGCTTTTATCTTCGGTCGCTTTACCGAAGTGGACATCACGCGGACGGAGCAGTCTGTTCTGCGGGGGGAAAAAAAAGAAAGAGAGAAAGTCGCTATTTTCGGGTCGCAACATTGTCTGGGAGATAATTGGGGCCTGCCACGGTTACCATCCCCACGCCTTGGCACTGGAGGCTTGACATTGTTGTGACACTGGCTGGCAACGTTTGGGTGATGCAGGACAAGCGCTGGGGGGATGTCGTGGACCGGCCCACTGTGCCGAGGGAAGGCATGGCACATGCAGCTGACATATGAGCTACTTATAGTTAACACTTAGTGTTAACTGTCTTGCTATTTACTGTTTAAAAAAAAAGGAGACGGAGACAAACATACAGATTTAACGATAAAGTGGTAGACTTGCGCCCCAGAGATCCCAGCGCACAGCCAGTAAGAACAAGTACATATCTTCTGCTGACATACAGCAAATGAAAACAAATTAATTCAGGGAAGAATGCTGTGAATGTGCTTGAAAGCGAGCGAGAAAGAGAGATACGGGGGGGGGGGGGGGGAGAAAGGGGATTGTGTTTCCATGTGCAGACAGAGAGAAAGGGAGTAGTGGCATGGTTAGTGACACAGAAAACACATACAAAATACAAGCCCAGGACTCAGGAAATGATAGTGACCTCAGAATGAATCACCTCTGCTCCTCTGGACAAGTCTCCTTTGATTACTATCGTGCAGTTTTCTCTGCGTCCTCTATGTAGCGCCGTTCTAATCCTCGGCTTCAACCAGAGCGCCCGCTGCACATCCTGGCCTTGCAGCTTTCCCCTGCCCGTACAACTGGGCACGTGTCTTTACCGTTCATTTCAACGTGTAGTTCTGAGATGTCTTTTGCTATGTAAAACTAAATCATAATAAAAAAAAAATTTTGTGCTCTCTCAGTCTCTTCTAAATGAGATCTATATTTAGGTGGTTTATTACATCCGTGTACTTATTCGTGAGTCATCTTCTGTAACTGCACGGTCAGGGTCGTGGTAGATCCAGAGTGTATCCTGGGAACACTGAGTGCAAGGCGTGGTAGGACGCCAGTCCATCCCAGGGCTCAATGCACACACATGCACACACTCAATCACTCCTAAAAGCAACTTAATGTAGCCAGTCCACTTACTGGCTATTGCGAAGCTCCATGAACATGCTCTAAAACTCGGAGACTTGCCCAAGCTCTGGATCGAATCAGACACCCGTCTGCTCTGCGCATTCAACGATATCTGCTGTGCAACTGTCACCTTGCTAGCTATATATGTCTTTCATGAGATATATGTCTTATTTCATTGACCGAGCAGTTACTTTAGCTACAGCTTCCTCTTCTTGCGTGACATGAATGGATACTTATAGCACGTGGGCCTCTGATCTTGCGTCTTCATCTTCCTTAAGGTTCAATGTTGTACATTATGTGATGCTTTTTTGCTCACAACAGTTGTTGTCATGCACACTCATAACACGACCGGCACTAGGACCCGGAAGTAATACGGTCGGGTTTCAGGAAGCATAAAAGGAAACAAGATGACGCATCACATCGCTCAGTCATTGAGTTATGCCCGTGCTTTCGCCGTCGCCTCGCTCGTCCAAACGTGAGTACTCACTTTCTTGGGTTATCGCTTCTGATTGGGTGTGTGTACTTAGAACGCGGGTTTATTTGTGTAAACTCTTGCTCTCGCTTCGGGAGAGTTCTAAGAATAACTTGCGTGGTTATCCTGCCTACTCGCGCTACTTCCGCGTTTGGGTTTACCATCCACGCTACAGGGCTAACTGCTAAGTCTTCTGCTTCATCTCCGGTTAGTCCGTGACAGAATGACTGAGCCACCGGCAGTAAACCCAGCGGAGTTTGCTCACCTCTGCGATGTGGTTGGCCAGCATGCTAAGCTGATCGATCAGCTCCGTGGTGAGGTTGCATCGCTCCGCACGGAGCTCCAGGGCGTCGCGGCCTTGCGCCGCGAGGTGGCGGAGCTGCGACAGGAGAATGCGGTCCTCCGCGGGGCGGCCGCTCAGCCGGCTGTGGCCACGCCCATCGCAGCGGCTGCTGCGCCGCCAACTCCCTCTCCACCTTCTGATGTTTTCTTATCTTTACCGGATAAATGGAATGGCACGGATGGGAAGTGCAGTGTTTTTCTAACTGCGTTGGATCTTGTGTTTGAGTTTAATTCCACCAGATACTCCACAGACCGACTGCGCATTGCTCTTCTCGTCTCGTTGCTATCCGGGCAGGCAGCTGAGTGGGCCACGGCGGTTCTTCGTTCGGATTCAGATGTCGCCTACTCCTACACCGAGTTCACCCGCCAGCTCAAGCTCACTTTTGAACATCCAGCTGCTGAGGTGGAGACCGACTCCAAGTTATATCATCTAAAGCGGGGAGGGTCGTCCGTGAGCCGTTACACCGCGGAGTTTCGTACTCTCGCCGTACAGACCGACTGGGGAGACTCCGCACTCCGGACGGCCTACTACGAGGGACTGGCTGCGCGGATAAAAGACGAGCTCGCCGGACGAGAGGTTCCAGCTACCTTGGAGGGTTTAATTCAGCTCGCCCTCCGGATCGACCAACGGCTGCTCGTTCGCCCCAAGCCAGCTCCTCGAACCCTGCCACCCACCGTGACTGCACTACCACACACCACGCCCTTCCTCTCCCGCTCACCAGTTCCAGAAGTTCACGCCCCATTCACTGCAGCATCCACCAGGACCGTCGGTACTCCACCTCCCGCCGTGGTTGACACAGGAGTCGGGGAACCCATGTAATTAGGGCGCGCCTCCTTGACCGCTGCAGAACGGGAACGCCGATTCAGAGAGGGGCTCTGCGCGTATTGTGGATCTTCTGCACATCATCGGGCCATCTGTCCTCTGCGGCCGGGAAACGCGCAGCCCCGGTGAGAAATGGGAGGAACTCACCGGGTCCCATGTCCCTCTCCACCACCACGACCAATGATTCCCGTCTCACGGTTAAAGTATATCTCCAGTTTGGCCACAAGCGGGTCGGAAGTACCGCGTTCGTCGACTCCGGGGCAGCAGGTAACTTCATTGACTCTTCCTATGCCAAAAAATTGGGGATAAAGATTGAGGCGTTATCCCAGCCTGTAACCATTACATCAGTCGATGGTCGGCCTCTCTCCTCCAGCCCCATCTCCTTTCAAACCCAACCTATCACCCTCATCATCAACCAGCATCGAGAACAGATCCAGTTTCACGCCACCACCATTTCATCACCACCCATCATCCTCGGACACCCTTGGCTGCTGCAACACGACCCGCTCATATCCTGGACCCAAAGCCGGATCCTACAATGGGGGCCGACCTGCACTGAGCTTTGCCTACGGGCCGAGGCTGGGGCGTGCTCTAGGGAGTCCGAGGCCCCCGATGTCGACACAGATAAAATCCCGCTAGACTACCGGGACCTGGCTGAAGTCTTTTGTAAGAGACGTGCGACCCATCTACCACCTCATCGCTCATACGACCTGGCGATGATGATCTTCAGCCGGATGCGACACCACCAGCTGACCATCTCTATTCATTGTCCAACACCCAGGCCTTGGTGATGGAGTATGTTTCCAGCGGACTTCGCCATGGCACCATCCGGCCCTCCTCCTCACCTGCCGCCGCGGGGTTCTTTTTCGTGAAGAAACGCGATGGTAGTCTACGTCCCTGTGTCGATTACCGGGGGCTCAACAATATTACCATAAAAAAACCGACATCCATTGCCTCTTACCAACTCTGCCCTGGACGCCCTCTCTGGTGCCACCATCTTCACTAAGTTGGACCTCCGGAGCGCCTACAACTTGGTGCGCATCAGGGAGGGCGATGAGTGGAAGACGGCCTTCATCACCCCTACAGGACACTACGAAAGTCTGGTCATCCCGTTTGGTCTCTGCAACGCACCTGCCGCCTTCCAACAGTTCATAAATGGCGTTCTCAGAGACATGTTAGGCCGTTGGGTGTTCGTCTACCTTGACGACATCCTCATCTACTCCCGAACACTCAACGAGCATATCCAGCATGTCAGAGCGGTTCTAAAGAGATTGCTCGCCCACCAGCTGTACTGTAAGTTGGAGAAGTGCGCTTT
>QNUK01001099.1:12500-121472 GCA_013621035.1 Clarias magur | reverse complement strand
CCCCGTGGTTTCTGTAGTGTAGTGGTTATCACGTTCGCCTAACACGCGAAAGGTCCCTGGTTTGAAACCAGGCAGAAACAGACCTTTTGAGCTTTGCTCTAATTGCTAGCTCCATCTCATCTCCTCTCGGGCAGATAGGCTGCTGCGTGTATGAGCGATTTTGGAGACAGCGGATTTCCTTCGGGAAGCGAGTCTCAGCGCCAACGTTCCAGTTTCCCATACCCCAGTTGTCAGCGGGCAGGCCATCTCCCCCGTGGTTTCTGTAGTGTAGTGGTTATCACGTTCGCCTCACACGCGAAAGGTCCCCGGTTCGAAACCGGGCAGAAACATGCCGAGGCTTTTGGCCTTTGCCTCAATGGATCTCCTGTTCTCATCACTGCGGAATCACCTGCTCGAGCAACAGTCAGGTATTCAGTCTGTGATTGGAACAGAAATGACCATTCACGGCTTCGGGAAGGGTCGCTAACACTGGAAGACATGGACCTCTGCAGACATGAGCGCATGGCAGACCAATCAACATTTAGACATGTATGTTAATTAAAGACAAAATGTGAATTAACTGTTGGGCGCACGGGCGATTGCTTGTTACAACGAAAACAGGTGCATGCATGTCAGACCTTTCCTTTCCGTCCTGTTGTGGCGCGGGCTACCTGTCATGGGACTCTTGCGACTGCGGCACCTGAGCGGTCGGCTTAAAATGGGCTTGCGTTGGCCGGGAATCGAACCCGGGTCAACTGCTTGGAAGGCAGCTATGCTCACCACTATACCACCAACGCCACGGATGGTAAATGCGCTCGGATGAGCCCATGTTTAGGCATGATATTTTCTTCTCCCCTGCATGCTAGGCAACCGCGAATCAACGTGATCTCCTGCGTATTTTCATGGATTAAATTCTCTGCGCGGGCGCGCCCTCAGGCACGCGCGCAGATCACCAGCATCATCAAAGCAGCCTCACCCGGGGTGGTTTCTATAGTGTAGTGGTTATCACGCTCGCCTTACACGCGAAAGGTCCCCGGATCGAAGCCGGGTAGGAACAGCTCTTGTGTCTTGCGTCCGGCCGAAAGTCGGCTTTAGCCGCAGCACGCGACGAAAAGATTTGCTGATGAAAACGCGCTTATCACGTTCGACTTACACGCGAAAGGTCCCCGGATCGAAGCCGGGTAGGAACAGCTCTTGTGTCTTGCGTCCGGCCGAAAGTCGGCTTTAGCCGCAGCACGCGACGAAAAGATTTGCTGATGAAAACGCGCTCAAAGATTAGCACCCAGCCCCGTGGTTTCTGTAGTGTAGTGGTTATCACGTTCGCCTAACACGCGAAAGGTCCCTGGTTCGAAACCAGGCAGAAACAGACCTTTTGAGCTTTGCTCTAATTGCTAGCTCCATCTCATCTCCTCTCGGGCAGATAGGCTGCTGCGTGTATGAGCGATTTTGGAGACAGCGGATTTCCTTCGGGAAGCGAGTCTCAGCGCCAACGTTCCAGTTTCCCATACCCCAGTTGTCAGCGGGCAGGCCATCTCCCCCGTGGTTTCTGTAGTGTAGTGGTTATCACGTTCGCCTCACACGCGAAAGGTCCCCGGTTCGAAACCGGGCAGAAACATGCCGAGGCTTTTGGCCTTTGCCTCAATGGATCTCCTGTTCTCATCACTGCGGAATCACCTGCTCGAGCAACAGTCAGGTATTCAGTCTGTGATTGGAACAGAAATGACCATTCACGGCTTCGGGAAGGGTCGCTAACACTGGAAGACATGGACCTCTGCAGACATGAGCGCATGGCAGACCAATCAACATTTAGACATGTATGTTAATTAAAGACAAAAAGTGAATTAACTGTTGGGCGCACGGGCGATTGCTTGTTACAACGAAAACAGGTGCATGCATGTCAGGCCTTTCCTTTCCGTCCTGTTGTGGCGCGGGCTACCTGTCATGGGACTCTTGCGACTGCGGCACCTGAGCGGTCGGCTTAAAATGGGCTTGCGTTGGCCGGGAATCGAACCCGGGTCAACTGCTTGGAAGGCAGCTATGCTCACCACTATACCACCAACGCCACGGATGGTAAATGCGCTCGGATGAGCCCATGTTTAGGCATGATATTTTCTTCTCCCCTGCATGCCAGGCAACCGCGAATCAACGTGATCTCCTGCGTATTTTCATGGATTAAATTCTCTGCGCCGGCGCGCCCTCAGGCACGCGCGCAGATCACCAGCATCATCAAAGCAGCCTCACCCGGGGTGGTTTCTATAGTGTAGTGGTTATCACGTTCGCCTTACACGCGAAAGGTCGCCGGGTAGGAGCAGCTCTTGTGTCTTGCGTCCGGCCGAAAGTCAGCTTTAGCCGCAGCACGCGACGAAAAGATTTGCTGATGAAAACGCGCTTATCACGTTCGCCTTACACGCGAAAGGTCCCCGGATCGAAGCCGGGTAGGAACAGCTCTTGTGTCTTGCGTCCGGCCGAAAGTCGGCTTTAGCCGCAGCACGCGACGAAAAGATTTGCTGATGAAAACGCGCTCAAAGATGAGCACCCAGCCCCGTGGTTTCTGTAGTGTAGTGGTTATCACGTTCGCCTAACACGCGAAAGGTCCCTGGTTTGAAACCAGGCAGAAACAGACCTTTTGAGCTTTGCTCTAATTGCTAGCTCCATCTCATCTCCTCTCGGGCAGATAGGCTGCTGCGTGTATGAGCGATTTCGGAGACAGCGGATTTCCTTCGGGAAGCGAGTCTCAGCGCCAACGTTCCAGTTTCCCATACCCCAGTTGTCAGCGGGCAGGCCATCTCCCCCGTGGTTTCTGTAGTGTAGTGGTTATCACGTTCGCCTCACACGCGAACGGTCCCCGGTTCGAAACCGGGCAGAAACATGCCGAGGCTTTTGGCTTTTGCCTCAATGGATCTCCTGTTCTCATCACTGCGGAATCACCTGCTCGAGCAACAGTCAGGTATTCAGTCTGTGATTGGAACAGAAATGACCATTCACGGCTTCGGGAAGGGTCGCTAACACTGGAAGACATGGACCTCTGCAGACATGAGCGCATGGCAGACCAATCAACATTTAGACATGTATGTTACTTAAAGACAAAAAGTGAATTAACTGTTGGGCGCACGGGCGATTGCTTGTTACAACGAAAACAGGTGCATGCATGTCAGACCTTTCCTTTCCGTCCTGTTGTGGCGCGGGCTACCTGTCATGGGACTCTTGCGACTGCGGCACCTGAGCGGTCGGCTTAAAATTGGCTTGCGTTGGCCGGGAATCGAACCCGGGTCAACTGCTTGGAAGGCAGCTATGCTCACCACTATACCACCAACGCCACGGATGGTAAATGCGCTCGGATGAGCCCATGTTTAGGCATGATATTTTCTTCTCCCCTGCATGCTAGGCAACCGCGAATCAACGTGATCTCCTGCGTATTTTCATGGATTAAATTCTCTGCGCGGGCGCGCCCTCAGGCACGCGCGCAGATCACCAGCATCATCAAAGCAGCCTCACCCGGGGTGGTTTCTATAGTGTAGTGGTTATCACGCTCGCCTTACACGCGAAAGGTCCCCGGATCGAAGCCGGGTAGGAACAGCTCTTGTGTCTTGCGTCCGGCCGAAAGTCGGCTTTAGCCGCAGCACGCGACGAAAAGATTTGCTGATGAAAACGCGCTTATCACGTTCGCCTTACACGCGAAAGGTCCCCGGATCGAAGCCGGGTAGGAACAGCTCTTGTGTCTTGCGTCCGGCCGAAAGTCGGCTTTAGCCGCAGCACGCGACGAAAAGATTTGCTGATGAAAACGCGCTCAAAGATGAGCACCCAGCCCCGTGGTTTCTGTAGTGTAGTGGTTATCACGTTCGCCTAACACGCGAAAGGTCCCTGGTTCGAAACCAGGCAGAAACATGCCGAGGCTTTGGCCTTTGCTCAATGGATCTCCTGTTCTCATCACTGCGGAATCACCTGCTCGAGCAACAGTCAGGTATTCAGTCTGTGATTGGAACAGAAATGACCATTCACGGCTTCGGGAAGGGTCGCTAACACTGGAAGACATGGACCTCTGCAGACATGAGCGCATGGCAGACCAATCAACATTTAGACATGTATGTTACTTAAAGACAAAAAGTGAATTAACTGTTGGGCGCACGGGCGATTGCTTGTTACAACGAAAACAGGTGCATGCATGTCAGGCCTTTCCTTTCCGTCCTGTTGTGGCGCGGGCTACCTGTCATGGGACTCTTGCGACTGCGGCACCTGAGCGGTCGGCTTAAAATGGGCTTGAGTTGGCCGGGAATCGAACCCGGGTCAACTGCTTGGAAGGCAGCTATGCTCACCACTATACCACCAACGCCACGGATGGTAAATGCGCTCGGATGAGCCCATGTTTAGGCATGATATTTTCTTCTCCCCTGCATGCCAGGCGACCGCGAATCAACGTGATCTCCTGCGTATTTTCATGGATTAAATTCTCTGCGCGGGCGCGCCCTCAGGCACGCGCGCAGATCACCAGCATCATCAAAGCAGCTTCACCCGGGGTGGTTTCTATAGTGTAGTGGTTATCACGTTCGCCTTACACGCGAAAGGTCCCCGGATCGAAGCCGGGTAGGAACAGCTCTTGTGTCTTGCGTCCGGCCGAAAGTCCGCTTTAGCCGCAGCACGCGACGAAAAGATTTGCTGATGAAAACGCGCTTATCACGTTCGCCTTACACGCGAAAGGTCCCCGGATCGAAGCCGGGTAGGAACAGCTCTTGTGTCTTGCGTCCGGCCGAAAGTCGGCTTTAGCCGCAGCACGCGACGAAAAGATTTGCTGATGAAAACGCGCTCAAAGATGAGCACCCAGCCCCGTGGTTTCTGTAGTGTAGTGGTTATCACGTTCGCCTAACACGCGAAAGGTCCCTGGTTCGAAACCAGGCAGAAACAGACCTTTTGAGCTTTGCTCTAATTGCTAGCTCCATCTCATCTCCTCTCGGGCAGATAGGCTGCTGCGTGTATGAGCGATTTCGGAGACAGCGGATTTCCTTCGGGAAGCGAGTCTCAGCGCCAACGTTCCAGTTTCCCATACCCCAGTTGTCAGCGGGCAGGCCATCTCCCCCGTGGTTTCTGTAGTGTAGTGGTTATCACATTTGCCTCACTCGCGAAAGGTCCCCGGTTCGAAACCGGGCAGAAACATGCCGAGGCTTTTGGCCTTTGCCTCAATGGATCTCCTGTTCTCATCACTGCGGAATCACCTGCTCGAGCAACAGTCAGGTATTCAGTCTGTGATTGGAACAGAAATGACCATTCACGGCTTCGGGAAGGGTCGCTAACACTGGAAGACATGGACCTCTGCAGACATGAGCGCATGGCAGACCAATCAACATTTAGACATGTATGTTAATTAAAGACAAAAAGTGAATTAACTGTTGGGCGCACGGGCGATTGCTTGTTACAACGAAAACAGGTGCATGCATGTCAGGCCTTTCCTTTCCGTCCTGTTGTGGCGCGGGCTACCTGTCATGGGACTCTTGCGACTGCGGCACCTGAGCGGTCGGCTTAAAATGGGCTTGCGTTGGCCGGGAATTGAACCCGGGTCAACTGCTTGGAAGGCAGCTATGCTCACCACTATACCACCAACGCCACGGATGGCAAATGCGCTCGGATGAGCCCATGTTTAGGCATGATATTTTCTTCTCCCCTGCATGCCAGGCAACCGCGAATCAACGTGATCTCCTGCGTATTTTCATGGATTAAATTCTCTGCGCGGGCGCGCCCTCAGGCACGCGCGCAGATCACCAGCATCATCAAAGCAGCTTCACCCGAGGTGGTTTCTATAGTGTAGTGGTTATCACGGTCGCCTTACACGCGAAAGGTCCCCGGATCGAAGCCGGGTAGGAACAGCTCTTGTGTCTTGCGTCCGGCCGAAAGTCGGCTTTAGCCGCAGCACGCGACGAAAAGATTTGCTGATGAAAACGCGCTCAAAGATGAGCACCCAGCCCCGTGGTTTCTGTAGTGTAGTGGTTATCACGTTCGCCTCACACGCGAAAGGTCCCCGGTTCGAAACCAGGCAGAAACAGAACTTTTGAGCTTTGCTCTAATTGCTAGCTCCATCTCATCTCCTCTCGGGCAGATAGGCTGCTGCGTGTATGAGCGATTTCGGAGACAGCGGATTTCCTTCGGGAAGCGAGTCTCAGCGCCAACGTTCCTGTTTCCCATACCCCAGTTGTCAGCGGGCAGGCCATTTCCCCCGTGGTTTCTGTAGTGTAGTGGTTATCACGTTCGCCTAACACGCGAAAGGTCCCTGGTTCGAAACCAGGCAGAAACAGACCTTTTGAGCTTTGCTCTAATTGCTAGCTCCATCTCATCTCCTCTCGGGCAGATAGGCTGCTGCGTGTATGAGCGATTTCGGAGACAGCGGAATTGCTCTAATCTAAAGATTTGCTGATGAAAACGCGCTTATCACGTTCGCCTTACACGCGAAAGTTCCCCGGATCGAAGCCGGGTAGGAACAGCTCTTGTGTCTTGCGTCCGGCCGAAAGTCGGCTTTAGCCGCAGCACGCGACGAAAAGATTTGCTGATGAAAACGCGCTCAAAGATGAGCACCCAGCCCCGTGGTTTCTGTAGTGTAGTGGTTATCACGTTCGCCTAACACGCGAAAGGTCCCTGGTTCGAAACCAGGCAGAAACAGACCTTTTGAGCTTTGCTCTAATTGCTAGCTCCATCTCATCTCCTCTCGGGCAGATAGGCTGCTGCGTGTATGAGCGATTTCGGAGACAGCGGATTTCCTTCGGGAAGCGAGTCTCAGCGCCAACGTTCCAGTTTCCCATACCCCAGTTGTCAGCGGGCAGGCCATTTCCCCCGTGGTTTCTGTAGTGTAGTGGTTATCACGTTCGCCTCACACGCGAAAGGTCCCCGGTTCGAAACCGGGCAGAAACATGCCGAGGCTTTTGGCTTTTGCCTCAATGGATCTCCTGTTCTCATCACTGCGGAATCACCTGCTCGAGCAACAGTCAGGTATTCAGTCTGTGATTGGAACAGAAATGACCATTCACGGCTTCGGGAAGGGTCGCTAACACTGGAAGACATGGACCTCTGCAGACATGAGCGCATGGCAGACCAATCAACATTTAGACATGTATGTTAATTAAAGACAAAAAGTGAATTAACTGTTGGGCGCACGGGCGATTGCTTGTTACAACGAAAACAGGTGCATGCATGTCAGTCCTTTCCTTTCCGTCCTGTTGTGGCGCGGGCTACCTGTCATGGGACTCTTGAGACTGCGGCACCTGAGCGGTCGGCTTAAAATGGGCTTGCGTTGGCCGGGAATCGAACCCGGGTCAACTGCTTGGAAGGCAGCTAATCCTATCTAGCTATCACTAGATATTCCTAGCAGCCTATTCCTAGCAGCTATCACTACTATACCACCAACGCCACGAATGGTAAATGCGCTCGGATGAGCCCATGTTTAGGCATGATATTTTCTTCTCCCCTGCATGCCAGGCAACGGCGAATCAACGTGATCTCCTGCGTATTTTCATGGATTAAATTCTCTGCGCGGGCGCGCCCTCAGGCACGCGCGCAGATCACCAGCATCATCAAAGCAGCCGCACCCGGGGTGGTTTCTATAGTGTAGTGGTTATCACGTTTGCCTTACACGCGAAAGGTCCCCGGATCGGAGCCGGGTAGGAACAGCTCTTGTGTCTTGCGTCCAGCCGAAAGTCGGCTTTAGCCGCAGCACGCGACGAAAAGATTTGCTGATGAACGCGCTTATCAGTTCGCCTTACAAAAACGCGAAAGGTCCCTGATCGAAGCGGGTAGGAACACTCTTGTGTTCTTGCGCCGGCCGAAAGTCGGTTTAGCCGGCAGACGCGCGAAAAAGATTTGCCTGATGAAACGGCTCAAAGATAGCCACCACCGTGGTTCTAGTAGTGTAGTGTTATCACGTTGCCTAACCCGCGAAAGGTCCCCGGTTCGAAACCAGCCAGAAACAGAGCTTTATGAGCTTTGCTCTAATTGCATAGCTCCATCTCATTCCTCCGGCAGATAGGCTCTGCGTGATTGCAGGCGATTTCGGAAGCACAGCGGTATTCCTTCGGGAAGCGAGTCTCAGCGCCAACGTTCCAGTTTCCCATTCCCCAGTTGTCAGCGGGCAGGCCATTTCCCCCGTGGTTTCTGTAGTGTAGTGGTTATCACGTTCGCCTCACACGCGAAAGGTCCCCGGTTCGAAACCGGGCAGAAACATGCCGAGGCTTTTGGCCTTTGCCTCAATGGATCTCCTGTTCTCATCACTGCGGAATCACCTGCTCGAGCAACAGTCAGGTATTCAGTCTGTGATTGGAGCAGAAATGACCATTCACGGCTTCGGGAAGGGTCGCTAACACTGGAAGACATGGACCTCTGCAGACATGAGCGCATGGCAGACCAATCAACATTTAGACATGTATGTTAATTAAAGACAAAAAGTGACTTAACTGTTGGGCGCACGGGCGATTGCTTGTTACAACGAAAACAGGTGCATGCATGTCAGGCCTTTCCTTTCCGTCCTGTTGTGGCGCGGGCTACCTGTCATGGGACTCTTGCGACTGCGGCACCTGAGCGGTCGGCTTAAAATGGGCTTGCGTTGGCCGGGAATCGAACCCAGGTCAACTGCTTGGAAGGCAGCTATGCTCACCACTATACCACCAACGCCACGGATGGTAAATGCGCTCGGATGAGCCCATGTTTAGGCATGATATTTTCTTCTCCCCTGCATGCCAGGCAACCGCGAATCAACGTGATCTTGCGTTGGGCTTGCGTTGCCCGGGAATCGAACCCGGGTCAACTGCTTGGAAGGCAGCTATGCTCACCACTATACCACCAACGCCACGGATGGTAAATGCGCTCGGATGAGCCCATGTTTAGGCATGATATTTTCTTCTCCCCTGCATGCCAGGCAACCGCGAATCAACGTGATCTCCTGCGTATTTTCATGGATTAAATTCTCTGCGCGGGCGCGCCCTCAGGCACGCGCGCAGATCACCAGCATCATCAAAGCAGCCACACCCGAGGTGGTTTCTATAGTGTAGTGGTTATCACGTTCGCCTTACACGCGAAAGGTCCCCGGATCGGAGCTGGGTAGGAACAGCTCTTGCGTCCGGCCGAAAGTCGGTTTTAGCCGCAGCACGCGACGAAAAGATTTGTTGATGAAAACGCGCTCAAAGATGAGCACCCAGCCCCGTGGATTCTGTAGTGTAGTGGTTATCACATTCGCCTAACAAGCGAAAGGTCCCTGGTTCGAAACCAGGCTGAAACTGACCTTTTGAGCTTTGCTCTAATTGCTAGCTCCATCTCATCTCCTCTCGGGCAGATAGGCTGCTGCGTGTATGAGCGATTTCGGAGACAGCGGATTTCCTTCGGGAAGCGAGTCTCAGCGCCAACGTTCCAGTTTCCCATACCCCAGTTGTCAGCGGGCAGGCCATTTCCCCCGTGGTTTCTGTAGTGTAGTGGTTATCACGTTCGCCTCACACGCGAAAGGTCCCCGGTTCGAAACCGGGCAGAAACATGCCGAGGCTTTTGGCCTTTGCCTCAATGGATCTCCTGTTCTCATCACTGCGGAATCACCTGCTCGAGCAACAGTCAGGTATTCAGTCTGTGATTGGAACAGAAATGACCATTCACGGCTTCGGGAAGGGTCGCTAACACTGGAAGACATGGACCTCTGCAGACATGAGCGCATGGCAGACCAATCAACATTTAGACATGTATGTTAATTAAAGACAAAAAGTGAATTAACTGTTGGGCGCACGGGCGATTGCTTGTTACAACGAAAACAGGTGCATGCATGTCAGGCCTTTCCTTTCCGTCCTGTTGTGGCGCGGGCTACCTGTCATGGGACTCTTGCGACTGCGGCACCTGAGCGGTCGGCTTAAAATGGGCTTGCGTTGGCCGGGAATCGAACCCGGGTCAACTGCTTGGAAGGCAGCTATTCCTATCTAGCTATCACTAGATATTCCTAGCAGCCTATTCCTAGCAGCTATCACTACTATACCACCAACGCCACGGATGGTAAATGCGCTCGGATGAGCCCATGTTTAGGCATGATATTTTCTTCTCCCCTGCATGCCAGGCAACCGCGAATCAACGTGATCTCCTGCGTATTTTCATGGATTAAATTCTCTGCGCGGGCGCGCCCTCAGGCACGCGCGCAGATCACCAGCATCATCAAAGCAGCCTCACCCGGGGTGGTTTCTATAGTGTAGTGGTTATCACGTTCGCCTTACACGCGAAAGGTCCCCGGATCGAAGCCGGGTAGGAACAGCTCTTGTGTCTTGCGTCCGGCCGAAAGTCGGCTTTAGCCGCAGCACGCGACGAAAAGATTTGCTGATGAAAACGCGCTCAAAGATGAGCACCCAGCCCCGTGGTTTCTGTAGTGTAGTGGTTATCACGTTCGCCTAACACGCGAGAGGTCCCTGGTTCGAAACCAGGCAGAAACAAACCTTTTGAGCTTTGCTCTAATTGCTAGCTCCATCTCATCTCCTCTCGGCAGATAGGCTGCTGCGTGTATGAGCGATTTCGGAGACAGCGGATTTCCTTCGGGAAGCGAGTCTCAGCGCCAACGTTCCAGTTTCCCATACCCCAGTTGTCAGCGGGCAGGCCATTTCCCCCGTGGTTTCTGTAGTGTAGTGGTTATCACGTTCGCCTCACACGCGAAAGGTCCCCGGTTCGAAACCGGGCAGAAACATGCCGAGGCTTTTGGCCTTTGCCTCAATGGATCTCCTGTTCTCATCACTGCGGAATCACCTGCTCGAGCAACAGTCAGGTATTCAGTCTGTGATTGGAACAGAAATGACCATTCACGGCTTCGGGAAGGGTCGCTAACACTGGAAGACATGGACCTCTGCAGACATGAGCGCATGGCAGACCAATCAACATTTAGACATGTATGTTAATTAAAGACAAAAAGTGAATTAACTGTTGGGCGCACGGGCGATTGCTTGTTACAACGAAAACAGGTGCATGCATGTCAGGCCTTTCCTTTCCGTCCTGTTGTGGCGCGGGCTACCTGTCATGGGACTCTTGCGACTGCGGCACCTGAGCGGTCGGCTTAAAATGGGCTTGCGTTGGCCGGGAATCGAACCCGGGTCAACTGCTTGGAAGGCAGCTATGCTCACCACTATACCACCAACGCCACGGATGGTAAATGCGCTCGGATGAGCCCATGTTTAGGCATGATATTTTCTTCTCCCCTGCATGCCAGGCAACCGCGAATCAATGTGATCTTCTGCGTATTTTCATGGATTAAATTCTCTGCGCGGGCTACCTGTCATGGGACTCTTGCGACTGCGGCACCTGAGCGGTCGGCTTAAAATGGGCTTGCGTTGGCCGGGAATCGAACCTGGGTCAACTGCTTGGAAGGCAGCTATTCCTATCTAGCTATCACTAGATATTCCTAGCAGCCTATTCCTAGCAGCTATCACTACTATACCACCAACGCCACGGATGTTAAATGCGCTCGGATGAGCCCATGTTTAGGCATGATATTTTCTTCTCCCCTGCATGCCAGGCAACCGCGAATCAATGTGATCTTCTGCGTATTTTCATGGATTAAATTCTCTGCGCGGGCGCGCCCTCAGGCACGCGCGCAGATCACCAGCATCATCAAAGCAGCCGCACCCGGGCTGGTTTCTATAGTGTAGTGGTTATCACGTTCGCCTTACACGCGAAAGGTCCCCGGATCGAAGCCGGGTAGGAACAGCTCTTGTGTCTTGCGTCCGGCCGAAAGTCGGCTTTAGCCGCAGCACGCGACGAAAAGATTTGCTGATGAAAACGCGCTCAAAGATGAGCACCCAGCCCCGTGGTTTCTGTAGTGTAGTGGTTATCACGTTCGCCTAACACGCGAAAGGTCCCTGGTTCGAAACCAGGCAGAAACAGACCTTTTGAGCTTTGCTCTAATTGCTAGCTCCATCTCATCTCCTCTCGGGCAGATAGGCTGCTGCGTGTATGAGCGATTTCGGAGACAGCGGATTTCCTTCGGGAAGCTAGTCTCAGCGCCAACGTTCCAGTTTCCCATACCCCAGTTGTCAGCGGGCAGGCCATTTCCCCCGTGGTTTCTGTAGTGTAGTGGTTATCACGTTCGCCTCACACGCGAAAGGTCCCCGGTTCGAAACCGGGCAGAAACATGCCGAGGCTTTTGGCCTTTGCCTCAATGGATCTCCTGTTCTCATCACTGCGGAATCACCTGCTCGAGCAACAGTCAGGTATTCAGTCTGTGATTGGAACAGAAATGACCATTCACGGCTTCGGGAAGGGTCGCTAACACTGGAAGACATGGACCTCTGCAGACATGAGCGCATGGCAGACCAATCAACATTTAGACATGTATGTTAATTAAAGACAAAAAGTGAATTAACTGTTGGGCGCACGGGCGAATGCTTGTTAAAACGAAAACAGGTGCATGCATGTCAGTCCTTTCCTTTCCGTCCTGTTGTGGCGTGGGCTACCTGTCATGGGACTCTTGCGACTGCTGCACCTGAGCGGTCGGCTTAAAATGGGCTTGCGTTGGCCGGGAATCGAACCCGGGTCAACTGCTTGGAAGGCAGCTATGCTCACCACTATACCACCAACGCCACGGATGGTAAATGCGCTCGGATGAGCCCATGTTTAGGCATGATATTTTCTTCTCCCCTGTATGCCAGTGTGGCAGGATGAGTGAAACTCTTCTTACTGGCATTCGATTGGCTGACTGCTCAGTGGTTGTCCTATCATTGGGAAAGGGAGGCCTATATAAAGTGGCTAGTAAGGTAGTTTGGGTCACGAGTCCCGCCCCTTTTCTTTTGTGTCTGGCTTCATGGTTGGTCATCAACCAGGTATGTGGGTTTATGTTGGCTGAATTGAAAGTTACATATGGAAGCTTACGTTAGTGTATTTTTCATAGGACGGCCTATTGAAGGAGCCTCGTGACTGGCACTTGGCTGAGGTTGTTCCTGTGCAGTCTGTGCCTCAAGCAAGACTGATTCAGCCTGACTGATACTGGTGTTCACCTGGCGCTACCACTCCATTCCTTGTCTCCCAGCTAGATGTAAAGAGGTTTAAGCTTCCAGTTCATGGTTTGTCTGCCCCACTGACTCATAGGGCATGTTAAATTCTGTCTAGAAGTTGCTTCTTTTTAGTGGGCATTCGTTGTGGGTTGCTTATTTTATGTTAAAAGGAATTTTTATTTGCAGAAAAATTGCAGGCATTGATACATGCACTTAGCTTCCCTGTGACTGTGCTACGGGGGAACTACTGCAAGACGCTGCTGTTTTTCTTTCAAGTTTTATCTTTAAGTTGTGTTTTAATGTTTGTCTTAGTTTTTTTTACTTTTCATTTCATTTTGTTGGTTTCTTGTTTACCTTTGATGCTAAGTGTTGCGTCAAAGCTTTGTTGTGCTTTGTGTATTTCTGTTTTCTAGTGTGTGTGTGATTGGAGTTGTGAATGAGTGCATGCTGGGATAATGGTGTGCTTGTGTGTGGGTCCATGTTTGTTGTTTTTTTTTTCTTAGTTGTTTTTATGGTCTTATGTTTAAATGCAGACTTTGATTTCTGTTGGTACAGAAGCAGAGTGCCTGAGGCAGGAGTGAAATCCTGGTGTCGGTGTTTTGTGTGTCACAGGTTGAAGTGGAGGGTGCTTTGCTGTGTGGGCCGATTGTGCCCTTATGCCCTGCTGTTGGGCCTCAGTTCCTGTACCGAAAGTGTCATATGTGCATTGTAGTTCCCAATGATTCCGTATTGCCATTTTGTGTAAGTAATTTTTTTGCAATACATTTTGTAATAAAATTCAGATTTTTTTGATATCCATGTCTCCTTCCTTGTTCCTTGTGAACTGACCTGTGTGGCCTACAATGAGAGTTCATTAGTTAAGGTCCCTGGGCCTTACCCAGGATGGCGTAATCGGATATTTAAATCTTACAAATTCGCAGCGCTCCGCCACACCAGGCAACCGCGAGTCAACGTGATCTTCTGCGTATTTTCATGGATTAAGGCAGGCACGCGCGCAGATCACCAGCATCATCAAAGCAGCCTCACCCAGGTTGGTTTCTATAGTGTAGTGGTTATCACGTTCGCCTTACACGCGAAAGGTCCCCGGATCGAAGCCGGGTAGGAACAGCTCTTGTCTCTTGCGTCCGGCCGAAAGTCGGCTTTAGCCGCAGCACGCGAAGAAAAGATTTGCTGATGAAAACGCGCTCAAAGATGAGCAGCCAGCCCTGTGGTTTCTGTAGTGTAGTGGTTATCACAGAAACCACGCGGCTGGGTGCTCATCTTTGAGCGCGTTTTCATCAGCAAATCTTTTTTCAGATTTTTTTGGAAGCGAGTCTCAGCGCCAACGTTCCAGTTTCCCATACCCCAGTTGTCAGCGGGCAGGCGATTCCCCTGTGGTTCCTGTAGTGTAGTGGTTATCACGTTCGCCTAACACGCGAAAGGTCCCTGGTTCGAAACCAGGCAGAAACAGACCTTTTGAGCTTTCCTCTAATTGCTATCTCCATCTCATCTTCTCCCGGGCAGATAGGCTGCTGCGTGTATGAGCGATTTTGCAGACAGCGGATTTCCTTCGGGAAGCGAGTCTCGGCGCCAAAGATATAATGAACACTGTAGTAGAAAACCACTGCAAAGGTCCGGCTCTCCTGCATACTTCTCTGGGAGAAGGATCGGTAGTGATTTGTGTAGGTTATCAGTTATGATTTGTGAGAGCTGCTGTATTTTGGCATTGATTTGTGTTAGTCTCTGGTCATGGTCTCTGGCTCCAGTACTTGTTCCCGAGTTCTATCTGCTTGAAAGTCCTTGGGACACGCTGCATCCATGATAAAGGCAAAGTATTCTGTTAGGAATGAGGGTAAAGACCGATGCAAACGCGTCTAACAGCAGAGGTTTATTGCTCAACTCCAACAAACAATTCCAAAATGGTAATCCAAAAGGCAAGGTAAAAAAATAGGCAAGATCAGGCAAGGTACAATCAACAATCGTAGGGTCAGGGCAAAACTCAAAACCATGGTCAAAAGCCAAATATCCAAAATACACATCATGCATTTTGGGTGTTGTAGTTTCCCGCGGCCATATTTGTAGTCCATGATGCATGCTGGGAAATGGAGTTTGAGACCTGTTCTTCTGGTTTTCTCACATGCATCATCATTGGCCGACGGTATTTAACCACTTCAGAAGGCAGTGCTGGCGGCAGCATTGACTACTCAGCATATTCTTTGCCTGTTGTGTGTTTGCTACTTCTGATAGCTGATTTATGGATTTTGGTTCCTTTTATTTGGTCCATGGGTCTGCCCTTGGGGCTTAGTAATCCTGTGAAACTTGTAAATGTAAATGTCTAACTCTGTATAAGGTGTTAGTGTTTTATGCATACATTTTCTTTTTTTCCCACCGGTTGTAGGGGTGTGGTCGCCATTTTGTTTTGTTGGGTGTGGGAGGGTTTTTTCTTAACTGTTTATGGATAGGAAGTTAGGGTAGCAGATTTCTGTAGGATAGTTTTATTTCTTTTTTCCTTTGAAGTGAGAGCTTTTCTTACCCAGCTATTTCTGTTTGTTGTTTTGTCCACCCTGAAGTTTCCACCAGTTATCTTGTAAATATTGCTTCCTTCAATATATAATTTACACTCTACTATGTGTGTATCTTCCTTGAGTTGAAACAGTACTACACTCTTTCCCCAGTTTACAATCACTCACCCTTAATATCACTGTGCAGCCCAAACTTAGACTGGGTCGTAACAACTGTTCCCTGTGATCTGGTCGCACAGCAAACGGCGCTCCGAAACAAAGCTTTTTTAGATTAGATTCAACTTTATTGTCATTTATTGTCAGATCTATAAAACTATATATATATATATATTTTTTTTTTATATATAAATATATATAAATTTTTTTTTATATATAAATATAGGATAAAAATAAGTTCTATGTATAAATTGGATTACAGAAAGAATATATATGTATGTGTGTGTACATGATTACAGTGTCAAGTGAGCATAGATCGATAAAATAATGTACTGAATAATTGTAAATCTACAGATATGTCTAAATATAAATATGTGGAATAAAGATATACAGAAACTATATAAATGAATTTACATCATGTGCAATAGTATGAATATACATATGAATAAATATGAGTTATTTAACAGCTGGATGGAAATGCAGAGTATACCTATACACACATATCTACATATATGAATATACATATATTAGTATACAGTCTATGTGCAGACTGTACAAATGAATGAACAGGACGTATTTACAGAGTTATTAAATGTTGGGTTATCAATTCAATTTCAATTCAATTCAATTTTATTTATATAGCGCTTTTAACAATTGACATTGTCGCAAAGCAGCTTTACACAATAAAAATAAGTAAGTTTTTATGCAATGTGTATGAATCAAAATGATAAGATTGTCCCTGATGAGCAAGCCGAGGGCGACGGTGGCAAGGAAAAACTCCCTGAGATGGTAATAGGAAGAAACCTTGAGAGGAACCAGACTCAACAGGGAACCCATCCTCATCTGGGTGATAACGGAGAGCAGAGAATGATCAGCATAATAATGTGTACTGGAAGTTCAGTGTAACAGGAGATGTGTTAAAATTTAAATTAAAAGGAGTCCAGTTTGTTTCTGGAGGCTCAGGTAGACTGTAGGAGATTCCAGTCCTGAGCTATCGAACAACTGAAGTCACAGGTCCCCAGAGCATCAATCGATGATAGGACAGTCTTCATGGAAACCATCCCCAGCCACCAAGCGCATCCAGGCAGACCACACGGGGCATCCATGCGACGGGATCTCCAACCAGAAGCAGGACTCCAGGACGGGTTAGACGGCTCCAGAGGGCAGAGGGGTCTGGATCACTGGCAACTCAGGAGCGAACATGTATAGCTCGACAGAGAGACAGAGAGAGGGAAAGGAGAGAGGGAGAGAAAGAGAGAGCAGAAAAGGAGAGAACAGAAAATAAGGAGAGATGGCAGTTAGGTATGGTCACAGTCAACATGTATAAGGTGAATGTATATTAGTGCAAAGTGCAAGCAGGGACTCCGGCAGGACTAACTATAACAGCATAACTAAAAGGGAGAGCCAGAAGGAAACACAAACATGAGGGCTCCCTGAGATGTAAAGCAACCAATCACCTCACCGTCAACAAACCTGAGTGAACAATGAGAGTGGGGAGGACAGCATCTAAACATACCAGTTCACCAGAATACTCTACGTCCATGAGTCCCCCAGATCTGCTCCTTTACCTAAGGTTAATCTATTTACAAAAATGCTTGGCTAAATAAATAAGTTTTTAGCCTAGACTTAAACACTGAGACTGTGTCTGAGTCCCGAACATTAACAGGAAGACTATTCCATAACTTTGGGGCTTTGTAAGAAAAAGCTCTGCCCCCTGCTGTAGTTTTAATAATACGTGGTACTGACAGGCAGCCTGCATCCTTTGATCGAAGTAGGCGTGGCGGATCGTAAGACACTAACAGTTCACTCAAATACTGTGGCGCGAGACCATTTAGTGCTTTAAATGTCAAAAGTAGTATCTTGAAATCGATGCGAAATTTCACAGGGAGCCAATGCAGTGTAGATAAGATAGGGGTGATGTGCTCGTATCTTCTGGTTCTAGTGAGGACTCTCGCTGCTGCATTCTGTACTAACTGAAGCTTGTTTATACACCTAGTTGAACAACCAGACCAGTTATCAGTGATGTGCAGGGTGAAAGTTGTCCTTCAAGATGCTTAGAGCTCTACGTAGACACCTCCTCAATGACAGGAAGTGGGGTACCTACGATGCACTGGACGGTTTTTACCACCCTTTGGATGGATTTGTGATCCGAGACAAAGCAGTTACCATACCAGACTGTAACACACTTGGTTAGGATGCTCTCTACTGCACAACAATAGAAATTGTTCACTATGTCTTTAGAAAGGTGATTCTTCCTTAGTAGTCTCAGGAAGAAGTGGCACTGGGAAGCTTTTTTGAGGAGACTGGAGGTATTAGTGAACCAAATTAAATCCTCAGAAATGTGTATCCCCAGGAACTTGAAGTTTGTAACATGTTTGACCATTGTCACCTTGATGTAGACAGGGGAGTGTGTGTGTAACCTCTTGTCCTTCTAAAGTCCACAATGAGCTCCTTGGTCTTACTGGTGTTCAGGAGCAAGTGATTGTTAGCACACCACTCGGCCAAGTGCTTTAACTCTGCCTTGTAGTTAGTCTCATCATTGTCATTGATGAGGCCAATCACGGTTGTGTCATCTGCAAACTTAATTATGGGATAAGAACCATACATAGGGCTGCAGTCATGTGTGGACAGTGAAAACAGGAAGGGGCTCAGTACACAGCCTTGTGGCACGCCAGTGTTCAGGATGATGGTTGAGGAGAGAATGTTATTGGATTTAACATTCTTGTGGTCTGTTGGGCAGAAAATCCAGTATCCAGCTGCATAGAGAGGTGTTGATTCCAAGATCAGCAAGCATATTAATCAGCCTGGAGGGGATGACTGTGTTGAATGCTGAGCTGAAATCCACGAACAGCATTCGTGTAAGTGTTCTTATTATCCAGGTGAGATAGTGTGGGAGATTTTTCTCCTACACTAGTTACAGTTGCCTTAATTACAAATATTACACAAAAACTTTAACTTTAAAAAGAACCAAAGAAAAGACTCCGGACTCCTTGTAGATCTGGATGAAGTAAGGCAGGATTTATTGCAGCAATAAAACCAAGTGAGCCAGCTTAGCAATGCCTAGGTTGTAGTCCCAAGCACCTCCAAGACCTGACTGAAGTACTGTGTCATGGGCACTTCTTTTATACAGTTTTCAAGGGGAGGAGCGCTCACCTAGCCCCCTCCCCTGTACATTTTTTCTTATTTCTTATCAAATTATTAACCCATTGTAATCCAACTTTTTCCAAGTATTGTCACCCATTGTAATTACATTTTCTCTTATCTTGTTTGCTTACGTCATATACCTCGTCATCTGACTCCATATCTTTTCCCCATTATAGTCTATTTTTCTTTCAAATTATTTTCCATTATCTTTACACTAAGTTTGTTTATTATTAAAAAATATAGGGGCGGCGCTTATTTTACTATATATTCTTAGTTCTTCCGGGTTACTCTACAGTTCTCGACAGACAGGCCATGGGTAAGCATCTCTCTCGCACTCATTTTAATTATTTGTCTTATTTTCCTAATTTGTTGTATTTACGCATTTTATTTTATTGTTATAGCTAAGCGCAACTGCCCAAGCACTGAATACATCCCTTTGGACGATTCGGACAGCCAGGACAGTCCAGAGCACAACTCCTTTGAGGATTACACTCCTACTGAACCTGTTGCTGACCGAGCCTCAGTGAGTTTTTGCCAAAATGAGTCTGATGGATCATTGACACAATTTCTTCATAAGAACGGTCTTACTTATGCCAGGAAAGATGACTCCGGGCCTGGTCCTTCTAAGAGACCACGTCCGGAGGCACATAGCTCCCCTTTACTTTCCTTCAGGCCCGTGCGACCAGAGTCTAGTACTCCAGCCCAGTCTCTCTTAAGGCCTGTTGGTCTAAGAAGCGTCAGTACTCAGACTGATTTTAAAATGTCTGTTGGCACCCAAACTGATTTTCCTGAAGCGCCTACACCACTTTTGAATCGTGGTATTTCTGTTTTTATTCCTCACACTGATCTTCCCATCAATGTGGTTCTGGGTCAGAGAAGGCTTGATATTTAATTTCTTATGCCTTTTGTTATTTGATGCTTACCCAGGCCCCCTATTTTACTGTATTTTTATATGTTGGGCCTTATACTTTGTATTCTTATTGTATTCACTATGTAGATGCACATGTCATTTTATTTTGTGCCTACTCTTATTAAACTTATTATTCATTAAGCTGAGTGTGTGTCTTTTGGTTATTTGTCTGTGTCCCTTTAAATTTGACATGTCTGCACATGTATCCAGCCCCTGTTACATCACAGTTAAGATCACCCCATGTCTGAGGAGATTACCTCATGTCTGGGGCTATTGGCATTACATAATGTCTAGGGCTAATATCAGCTGACATTACATCATGTCTAGGGACATCAGGTACATTTGGATGCTCCGGGTACAAAGATTACATCATCCCTAAGGTCTGTTTGGTACACACTGTCCCCTAAGCATCTCAAATCCAAGATGGCTACCTGTCTAGAGTTCGTTTGAGTTCATGCTGCCTGTTCTTGCTACTGTGACATCACACTGTCCTTAGCTCACCTCTGTCTCCTTACCTCTATGTTCTTCTATTAAGATTAATAGTTTCTATCACTAGAGTTGCATGCACAAGTATATTTAATTAAAATATGCTCACAATAGTACCATGTGTAGTGTTAGGGAAACAGCATCTTCAATGCTCCCATTCTTGTGGTAGGCAAACTGATGAGGGTCCAGTGTGGGTGGAAGGCTTTTCTTGAGGTATGCTAGGACTAGCCGCTCAAAGCACTTCATGAGTATGGGTGTCAGTGCTACTGGGCGGTAATCATTAAGGCACATAGGTTTGGAGTGTTTAGGCACAGGCACAATGGAGGGGGATTTAAAGCAAGTACAGTCGTGGCCAAAAGTTTTAAGAATGACACAAATATTAGTTTTCACAAAGTTTGCTGCTAAACTGCTTTTAGATCTTTGTTTCAGTTGTTTCTGTGATGTACTGAAATATAATTACAATTGCTGCTCTCAATCAACTTCTGGGCCAAATCCTAACTGATAGCAACCCATTCTTTCATAATCACTTCTTGGAGTTTGTCAGAATTAGTGGGTTTTTGTTTGTCCACCCGCCTCTTGAAGATTGACCACAAGTTCTCAATGGGATTAAGATCTGGGGAGTTTCCAGGCCATGGACCCAAAATTTCAATGTTTTGGTCCTGAGCCACTTAGTTCTCCATTTTGCCTTATGGCACGGTGCTCCATCGTGCTGGAAAATGCATTGTTCTTCACCAAACTGTTGTTGGATTGTTGGAAGAAGTTGCTGTTGGAGGGTGTTTTGGTACCATTCTTTATTCATGGCTTTGTTTTTGGGCAAAATTGTGAGTGAGCCCACTCCCTTGGATGAGAAGCAACACCACACATAAATGGTAGCAGGATGCTTTACTGTTGGCATGACACAGGACTGATGGTAGCGCTCACCTTTTCTTCTCTGGACAAGCCTTTTTCCAGATGCCCCAAATAATCGGAAAGAGGCTTCATCCGAGAATATGACTTTGCCCCAGTCCTCAGTAGTCCATTCGCCATACTTTTTGTAGATCAATCTGTCCCTGATGTTTTTTTGCAGAGAGGTGGGTTCTTTGCTGCCGTTCTTGACACCAGGCCATCTTCCAAAAGTCTTCGCCTCACTGTGCATGCAGATGCGCTCACACCTGCCTGCTGCCATTCCTAAGCAAGCTCTGCACTGGTAGCACTCCGATCCCGCAGCTGAATCCTCTTTAGGAGACGATCCTGGTGCTTGCTGGACTTTCTTGGACACCCTGAAGCCTTCTTAACAAGAATTTAACCTCTTTCCTTGAAGTTCTTGATGATCCTATAAATTGTTGATTTAGGTGCAATCTTAGTAGCCACAATATTCTTGCCTGTGAAGCAATTTTTATGCAACGCAATGATGGCTGCACGCGTTTCTTTGCAGGTCACCATGGTTAACAATGAAATAACAATGATTTCAAGCATCACCCTCCTTTTAACATGTCAAGTCTGCCATTCTAACCCAATAATAAACTCCAGCCTTGTGCTCGTCAACATTCTCACCTGAGTTAACAAGACGATTACTGAAATGATCTCAGCAGGTCCTTTAATGACAGCAATTAGATAGACTGTCAGAGACAGACTTTCGATTACGCTGTGAGATGGAGTAGTCGTAGTTTAGTTTCTACATGGTCACTGAATAGCTTTAAGACTAATACCCGCGCAGTATTGCATTTATTATACACTAGACCACTCTTTCGTGTGAAGAAATATTTCTAGGAAAACAAAGAAGGAGGAACAGGAATGGGATGACTCGTTGGCTAATACCATCACGGCCATATTGGCCCCGATGTTTCAAGAGCATCGAGCAGCGGTTCTAGCGGAGATTAAAAGTTCATACATAAGGCTTGAAGCCAAGATGGACATCTTTCAGACAACAATCACAGACCACCAGCAACGGATTTTTAGAGCTAGAGTCGTTTGCGAATTCTGCCGATTCGAGCTGGAAGGCTACCAAGGCAAAGCTAACTGTTATGGCCGCAGAGAATGCTAAGCTAAAGGCTAAGCTAATTGACCTCGAGGGCAGAAGCCGACGTAACAACATACGAGTGATAGGTATTCCTGAAAACATTGAAGGCCCCAAACCGAAAGGCCCCATTCTCTCAAATGTTATTTGAAGTGCTTGGTGACAATGTTTTGACCTCGCCACCTGAGCTAGACCGTGCTCATTGCACACGAGCCACTAAACCAGGGCCATCCGAGAAACCCAGACCTGTGGTGATGTGCTTTCATCGTCCACAAATTCGAGAACTGGTGCTGCATGAGGCGTTGAAGTTGCGAGGCAAAATTAAATATAAAGACTCCCCAATTTTTATTTTTGAGGATTATTGCCCCGAGATTATGGAGCAACGCGTTCAGTACCGGGATGTGATGAAGGAACTGTACAGCCTCGGCCTGAAACCCTCTCTGCGCTACCCGGCTAAGCTATCCATCGTAACAAAGGATGGCTCCAGAAAACACCTCTCCTCCGTGGGGGACGCTAAAACCTTTATCGTTACCAATCACCGCCCGGTCACCCCTGTAGATGGAAACTGATCACTGTCAATACTGCCACCACACAACATGTGCCTTGATTTATGACCAACTTGTGTAGCAGTCTTTTTCATTTTCATTTTAAAGTTATCTGCATTGGGTAAGATTATCATTACCTTGTTTCTCCATAACATGACGACTGTTATGTGTGTGTGTGTTTTTTTTTTATCTGTTCCTGGTTCCACGGCATTGTGAGTGGGTTTTTCTTTCCCTTTTTTTTTTTTTTTTTAATACCATTATCTGTCGGGTTATTTGTTTATCTTTGTGACCAATGTATCTAATATTTAATCCTTCGAGAGAGGGAACTTTTAGAATTTAAGGAAGTTCTATCAGTGCTTATTAGCACCGTAGTGCGTTAGTCACTGGATGTTTGTTGTTTATGGGAAGCTCAGGCCTGTTTATATCTGTGTGTGTGTGTGTGTCTGTCTGTTTGTTTCTCTCTCTCTCTCTCTCTTTTTCTTTCTTTTTTCTTTCTCCCTTTTTTTTTTCTTCAGACCCCCTCCCTCCCCTTCTCCCCAATCTTATCTCCTCCACTACGCATATTAAGGTATGGCTGGTACGAATCCTCCAGTTAGGGTAATTTCATGGAATGTCAAGGGGATGGGCAATGCCACGAAAAGAGGTAGGATTATGTCCCACTTACAGTACCTTAAGGGAGACATATACTTTATCCAAGAAACTCATCTTTGTAACAGAGAGATGATGCGGCTTAAGACTGGCTGGGTGGGTCAGATCTTCCATTCCAAATTTAACAGTAAAGCTAGAGGTACTGCCATTTTACTTCATAAAGACCTCCCCTTCACAGTAAACAAATGTACCTCTGATCTGGATGGGCGATATGTTGAAAATACTTGAAAATACCCCCACTTTGCTGATCTGTGTTTATGGCCCTAATTGGGATAATGTATCATTTGTGAGTAAGCTATTCACCTCTTTCCCAGACCTAGAAAACCATTTCATAATTATAGAAGGTGACTTCAATTTTGTTCAGGACCCACTATTAGATAGGTCATCTATTAAGCCAGTCCCCTTATCCAACTCAGCCAAGACCCTACACATTATGGCACAACGATATGGCCTTGTGGACCCGTGGATGCACAGGTCCCCCACAGCCAAGGCCTATTCTTTTTTTTCGCATGCTCATCACACCTACTCTCGCATAGATTTTTTTCTCCTCGATTTAAGACTGCTTTCCAAAGTTATCACGGCAGACTACCACAACATTGCAATATCAGACCACGCCCCAATCTCCCTCGAGATTGATACTCGAGATACATGGCTGAGCCCCTTGAAGTCATGGAGATTTAATTCAGTCCTCCTGGCAGAGGATAATTATAAGCAGTTTCTGCACTCCCAAATTGTGTTATTTTTTGAACTGAATGATCAGCCCGAGGTGAGCAGGGGAACTCTTTGAGAGGCATCGAAAGCATTTATTAGAGGTCAGCTCATCTCTTTTATTTCACACATGAGGAAAACTGAAACCTCATACATTGATAAACTTCTTAAGGACCTCAAGGTGGTGGACGACCGCTATGCCGCCAGTTTAGACCCCTCCCTTTACAGAGAGTGTCTAAGGTTGCAGACAGAGTTCAACCTTGCTTCTACAAATAAAGTTAAAGCCTTACTGCTTAAATCCAGACAGCGCTTTTTTGAGTCCGACGATAAAGCTGGGAGGCTTCTAGCACATCAAGCTAGAGCCGAAGCATCTTCAAAAATCATTCCGGCTATTAAATCTACACAAGGAAAGATTCTCATAGATCCAACCGAAATCAACGGGACCTTTGCTGATTTCCACGCTAATCTTTACACTTCTGACCGCCCTCCACCTCCTGATGACGTGTTGGATGCCATCACTTTCCCACAGATTGAAACCGACGTGGTGGAAGGTCTGGGCGGGCCTATCACTATAGCGGAGGTTCAAGAGGCCATTATATCGTTACAGAGTGGCAAGTCTCCTGGCCCTTTACAACTGAATACTATAAGTCCTTTTCTAACCTTCTCGCTCCTAATTTAAGGGACATGTATAATGAAGCCTTTGCTCTCCAGGGTCTTCCAAACACCTTGTCGGAGGCCACTATTTCTCTTATTCTTAAAAAAGAAAAAGACCCCCTGCTTTGTAGCAGTTACTGGCCAATATCGCTTCTAAATGTGGATTTTAAAATTCTTTCCAAAATCTTGGCTCTTCGTTTACAACAGGTTCTCCCAGGCATCATAACACTCGATCAGACTGGTTTCATGCCAGGTCGTCAATCTTGGCATAATAGCAGACGACTTTTCAACATCATTCATACGTCTGGTAATTCACTGCCTGAGGTGGTTGTATCTCTGGACGTGGAAAAGGCCTATGGTAGGGTCGAATGGCCCTTTCTCTATGAAGTGATGAACAGGTTTGGGTTGGGCAAGGACTTTGTACATTGGGTCAGGCTCCTGTACTCTTCACCAATGGCCTCAGTGCGAACAAACAACACTATCTCACCCTCATTTTCCTTACAGAGAGGCACCAGACAGGGTTGTCCATTGTCACCACTGTTATTTATCCTCGCGATAGAACCTCTTGCCATCTGGCTACGTTCAGAGGCTAGCATCAGTGGCATAGTACGCCGTGACACAATCGATAAAGTTTCCTTATACGCAGACGACTTGCTTTTATACATCTCTGATCCAATCGACTCCTTTCCTGCAATATTCAATATATTGGACCTATATGGGGTAACCTCCGGCTATAAGCTTAATTATCAAAAGAGCGAGATTATGCCTATCAATGCATTGGCCAAAGACACTATTCAAATAGGCAGTTGACGGCTTCCGTTACCTTGGCATTTCTGTCTCCACATCCCAGTCAGATCTGTTTCGTGATAACCTTTGCCACTAGTTTCGAAGACAGAGAGGGACTTCTCTAGGCCGTGTAAATTTAATTAAAATGATGGTTCTCCCAAAGTTCCTTTACCTGTTTCAACATATCCCCATTCTATTAGCTAAATCATTTTTCGACAGACTAGATAAAATGATCTCCAAGTTCTTGTGGGACGGAAAACCGGCTAGGATTTGCAGGTCAATCTTGCAGTCTCCTAAGAAGAGTGGAGGCCTTGCCCTTCCTAACTTTAGACATTACTACTGGTCAGCTAACACCCAAAAACTTCTGTGGTGGATGGAGGAGCAAGATCCTCTGCCTATGTGGGTATGTATGGAAAGAGACTCTTCCCCATTTTCTCTCTCCTCCGCACTGTGTTCACAGCTGCCAATCCCAGTTCCATGCCTAAGTAGCAGCCCAGTGGTCTCTGTATCTCTGAAGATCTGGAATCAGATTAGGAAAAAGTTTGGTCTCTCTGGTCCCTCTATTCTAGCACCAATCTACAGGAACTGCCATTTTGAACCCTCCAAATCCGATTCAGCATTCAAGATCTGGCAGGCCCATGGTATTTCCAAGATAAGTAACCTGTACACTGAAGGTATTTTCTCATCTACATATAACCTTCCAAATCATCATCTGTTCTGTTTCTTCCAGATCAGAGACTATGTTAAGAAGCAGTTTCCCCACTTCCCAAACCGCCCCCTGAAAATTTAACAGAAAGTCTGCTGTCAGTGGGTGCGGTCACCAAAAGATCCATTTCCATTTTGTATGGGCATATGTTGTCAGCCTCCTCACAACCCCCTACTGCAGTTAGAGCTGCATGGGAAGACAGTCTCAACATTAAAATTGAAGATAGCCAATGGGAGACAGCACTCTCTTTAGTTCACTCGTCTTCCATATGTGCCCGGCACAGCTTGATCCAGTGCAAGGTCCTCTATAAGATCCACTATACAAATGCGAGGTTGGCTAGAATCTTCCCTTCTGTCAACGATGCGTGTAACAGATGGAGCTTAACTCCAGCCAACCACGTCCACATGTTTTGGTCATGCCCCGAATTAACGTCATTTTGGACACACGTTTTTGACACACTAAGCAGGGCCTACGGACACACCATTACCCCTAACCCATTATCAGCAATATTTGGTATTTCCCTCAACACAGACCTGCCCAGAGTAGCGAAACAGGCATTGGCATTTACCACCCTTCTAGCCCGAAAATTTATTTAGCTCAGCTGGAAGCTCGCACATCCTCCATCACATAAACATTGGGGCAAGGAGGTTCTCTATAACCTACAACTCGAGAAGCTTAGATTCTCTCTCAGGAGCTCCACAGGGAAGTTCCACAAGACATGGGATCCCTTTCTGGATATTACTACCTCACCTGATGGTCCCCAAGACCCAGAGGACGGTTAGGGAGAGGGGTCCCCCCCCCCCTTTTTTTTCCTTTTTCCTATATTTTTTTATTTTTTTCTCTTTGAATGTTTTATTTTATTATTCTGCCCCCCCCTTTTTAATTTTTTTTATTTACCTTTTACTTTATTTTATTTTGTATATCTATGTGCATTTGTATGCAGACGTGTGTGCATGTATGTGTGTGCGTGTATGTATGTATGTATATATGCGTTTACATACCTCACTTACTATTTATCATTTATCTCACCCACTTCATTCTGCATCCCCTGTGTGTGTATATGTATATATGTGTACTGTATGTATATGTGTATATGTATATAGGTGTATATGCTTAGTGCTCACTGGATGGGTACATTTTGATGTTGCACTACTAATGGCCTGTGATGGGATGGGTGGAGGGTGGGGGGACTGTGGGACCAGGGATGACATACAGTTGCACCTTTGTCTATACATGTTTTTATATTTGAATATGCCTTTTGTTGGATCTATGCTGTATGTCTGTTGAGAATTTTCAAAACAATAAAGAGAGTTGGAATATTTAATGACAGCAAGTAAATGCTGTGGAAAGTTTTTTATTCAGGATTAAGTTCATTTTTATGGCAAAGAAGGACTATGCAATTCATCTGATCACTCTTCATAACATTCTGGAGTATATGCAAATTGCTATTATAAAAACTTAAGCAGCAACTTTTCCAAATTCCAATATTTATATAATTCTCAAAACTTTTGGCCACGACTGTAGGCACTGTTGATTGATATAGGGACAGATTAAATATGTCTGACATGACCTCCATCGGCTGTTCAGCACAGATTCTGAGCACACGTCCAGGTATTCCATCAGTTCCAGCAGTTTTCTGATTGTTTATCCTTCCTGCTGAAGTCAGCAGAGACTTCTGCGGTGGAAAGTAAGAGAGGCTGAAAGTTCACATGCGGTATCAATGTAGTGATTGTCTCCTGGTGACTCTGATCAAAGCGAGCATAAAAGTTATTTAGCTCATTGAGGAAGGAGATTTCAGTGGATATGGCTGCAGAGTGGGCGGGTTTGTAGTCAATGATGGACTGGATGCCCTGCCACATATGCCGAGGATCAGAGTTGTTGAAGTGATCTTTGATTCTCAGCTTGTAGCTCCACTTGGCCTTATCGATGCCCCTTTTCAGGTTAGCTCTAGATGCAGTGTAGGCCTGTGCATCTCCTGATCTAAAGGCAGCATTCGGGCCTTGAGTAGGAGATGAATTTCCCTATTCATCCATGGCTTCTGATTAGGGTAGGTTGTAATCTGCTTCACAGTTGTTACATTGGTGGCTTTGGTGTGATTCAAAACAGAAGGTGTGTAGATTGATGTCCGTGTGAAAGTCAGAAATAGCTTGAGAGGCAAACCTACTCCAATCCGTATGATGAAATCGGTCCAGAAGTATAGTGTCTGTCTCTTCAGTCCACACTCTGATAGATGTAACTGAGGGCTTCACACGGTTAATGAGTATTTGAGGAGCAGGAACAATGAAAGTTGATCAGACTGTCCCAGGTGGGGGAGGGTTAAAACTCTGTATGCCATATTTGTATAGACATAATCCAGAGTTTTGCTACCTCTTGTATGACAGTCGACATGTTAAAAAAAATTTTGGGAGTACAGTTCTTAATTTAGAGTGATTAAATTACCCCGCAACAATGAAAGCAGCCTCACGATAAACAGTCTGTTGTTTGCTAATAGTTTCATGCAGCTCTTTCATAGCATTCTTAGCATTAGCATCCGGTGGTATGTATGCAGCAGTTATAACTATATAACGCTATATAAAATTCTATATCCCTCGGTATATAGAAGGGTCTACATTTAATCATTAAAAATTCCACATCAGCAGAACAATGACTCACAACGACAGTGCAGTTAGTGCACCAGGCTTTGTTTACATAAATACATAAACCTCCACCTTTGGGATTCCCGGACCATTCTGTTGTCCTGTCCGTGATGAAGCATGCAGCTAGCTCGGTTGCGCTATCAGGAGTGTCAGTGTTCAGCCATGTTTCCTTAAATATTAAGATGTTGCAGTCCGTTAATTTCTTGCTGTTGGCGATGCGGAGTCATAGTTCGTCCATCTTATTCACCAGACACCGCACATTAGCAAGAACAATGCTGGGTAAGGAAAGCCGGTGTGGTGTTAACCTTAGCTTAGCACGCAGCCCTCCTCGCCTCGTTATTTTGTTGTTGTTCATGGTGTTGATGTTGAATTTTTTTTTTTATTTGTCATTTTAATTTAGCAGGTTACATTACCCTATTAACATAAATATTTATATTAACCTTACATTTTGAAAAAAATGTACAGTCAGGTTAAAATATATAATATATATATTTTTAAATATATTTGTCCACATGTGAACAAAATTGTTGGTACCCTTCGGTCAATGAAAGAAAAACTCACAATGGTCACAGAAATAACTTTAATCTGACAAAAGTAATAATAAATAGGAATTCTATGAATGTTAACCAATGAAAGTCAGACGTTGCTTTTCAACCATGCTTCAACAGAATTATAAAAAAAATGAACTCATGGAACAGGCCTGGACAAAAATGATGGTACCCCTAACTTAATAGTTTGTTGCACAACCTTTTGAGGCAATCACTGCAATCAAACGATTCCTGTAACTGTCAATGAGACTTCTGCACCTCTCTGCAGGTATTTTGGCCCACTCCTCATGAGCAAGCTGCTCCAGTTGTTTCCGGTTTGAAGGGGGCCTTTTCCAGACAGCATGTTTCAGCTCCTTCCAAAGATGCTCAATAGGATTGAGGTCAGGGCTCATAGAAGGCCACTTTAGAATAGTCCAATGTTTTCCTCTTAGCCATTCTTGGGTGTTTTTAGCTGTGTGTTTTGGGTCATTGTCCTGTTGCAAGACCCATGACCTGCGACTGAGACCCAGCTTTCTGACACTGGCCAGCACATTTCTCTCTAGAATCCCTTGATAGTCTTGAGATTTCATTGTACCCTGCACAGATTCAAGACACCCTGTGCCAGATGCAGCAAAGCAGCCCCAGAACATAACAGAGCCTCCTCCATGTTTCACAGTAGGGACAGTGTTCTTTTCTTCATATGCTTCATTTTTCCGTCTGTGAACATAGAGCTGATGTGCCTTGGCAAAAAGTTCCATTTTTGTCTCATCTGTCCATAGGACATTCTCCCAGAAGCTTTGTGGCTTGTCAACATGTAGTTCGGCATATTCCAGTCTGGCTTTTTTATGATTTGTTTTCAACAATGGTGTCCTCCTTGGTCGTCTCCCATGTAGTCCACTTTGGCTGAAACAACGACGGATGGTGCGATCTGACACTGATGTTCCTTGAGCATGAAGTTCACCTTGGATCTCTTTAGAAGTCTTTCTGGTCTCTTTTGTTACCATTCGGATTATCAGTCTCTTTGATTTGTTATGAATTTTCCTCGTGCGGCCACGTCCAGGGAGGTTGGCTACGTAACATCTGTACCACCACAGCACGGGGAAATAAGATCTAGCTCACCGGATTACTGAGTTGGCACTTTGTCCCCACCTAGTGTGTCTACGTGTGTACTGTCTACACTTTAACATTAATGAAGAGCACCTGTGTAACCCCGTGTGTCTACCTATATATTCCGGTCGAACCCGTAGCACTTTGCCTTTTCACTGTCGTGCACCTTCTGTGTTGTTTGTGTGTCTATGAATCCGACATTATCTCCTCTCTATTTCCCCCAGGACTGAGCAGTGTCTGCAGGTGTGGTTCTGTTTACTTGGTGAGGAGTCATCACTCCAGACAAGGTCCACTGGCCTACGAGCCTGGTTTTGTTTATTTATCTTTTGTTTTTGTTCCCACCTGCAGACCCTATCGGGGGAGAGGTAATGGTGTTACTTTGTTTTGGTTTGGTTCTTTAATTTCAAAGAAAAGAGAGAATAGAAGACAAATAAACTGTGTAAAAAAAAATGGAACCTGCGTCTGCGTCCGCTTCCTCCGAGACAGACATGATAGCCTACAGTCCCATGGACCTTAAATGAATAATATGTGCAACTGTAGTCACAGGAACATCTAGCTGCTTGGAAATGGTCTTATAGCCTTTACCTTTAACATGCTTGTCTATAATTTTCTTTCGAATCTCCTGAGACAACTCTTTCCTTCGCTTCCTCTGGTCCATGTTGAGTGTGGTACATACCATGTCACCAAACAACACAGTGACGACCTGGAGCCCTATATATAGGCCCACTGACTGATTACAAGATTGTAGACACCTGTGATGCTAATTAGTGGACACACCTTGAATTAACACGTCCCTTAGGTCACATTATTTTCAGTATTTTCTAGGGGTACCATCATTTTTGTCCAGGCCTGTTCCATGAGTTTATTTTTTTTTATGATTCTGTTGAAGCATGGTTGAAAAGCAATGTCTGACTTTCATTGGTTAACATTCATAGACTTTTTTTAAATTATTACTTTTGTCAGATTAAAGTTTTTTATGTGACCATTGTGAGTTTTTCTTTCATTGACCGGAGGGTACCAACAATTTTGTCCACGTGTGTGTGTGTGTGTGTATATATATATATATATATGAGGTCATCATTGAGATGTTTTTATTTCTGCAATTCTTCACACGTCACTCTTCAGTCAAATGACGAAAAAGAAAAAAACTTGCGGACAAAACTTGAACGGTTTTATTACACAAAATGTTAAACTGCATAAGAAAACTCTTAAAATGGGCCTCTATGTTATTGTCTTCCTGCATCTATGCTACAGGTTCTTGTAGGCTTGTATGTAGCAGTGTGGTCTTGTGTGTGTCTCTTCAGCTTCTCTTTAGCATCTCTACTTGTCTTTCGAGTGCCTCACGCTCATCCTCTGTGTCCTCAAGGTCCCGAAGCAGTGTGGGATTTCCCAGCAGGCCACAGTCCTGGCGCTTATGCAGATTGTCAAAGCGCAGAACATCCCTTGCTTGCATTATCTGCGTCAGGGTTTGATGCTCACGCAGCACCAAGGCGTCCAGTTCATCAAAACGGGCTCGCTTAGTCTGGTTTACCCCCTGATTGAACCTCAGCTTCTCTTTAAAATGCATGAGAATCTGAGTGGGGACACAAAGACAAGCATACAATTACAGTCAAACACGCTGCGCTTTAACATTTAGAATAAATAGCTGATTTATATGAGATCCTCCTGCTCTTGGTCAATCAGGACAGTGATTTTAACACACTGACTTCTAGTTATACATAACAGATGCATTCCTCACACAGAGCCGCTGACATACTGTATGACCAAAAGTATGTGGACACCTGACCATCACACGTATATGCAATTCTTTTTCCAAACTGTCGCCACAAATGTGAAAAAACAAGTTGTATAGAATGAAACAAACAGTCTGTACACTGTACTTTCATTACAATTTCCCTTCTCTGAAACTAAAAGCCCCAAATCTGTTCCAACATGAATACCAGCTGTACCATGAAAAACATATGGCCACAGTATTGGTACTGGTTTTATGTTATAAAGAAAATGTGTGTTAAAAACGAGCTACTTCTGAAGCTTATGTAATATGGAAGTGACCAACCTCATGCTATGTGGTCAAAAACATAAAAAAAAAAAAAAAAACTATAGTTTATTCTGTTCAAATTGCTTTTTGTAATCTGCCCAATAATTATTGTTAACACATATTCCGTCAAAATTCCATAAAAGCTTAAAAAGCAAAAAGTCTGTAATGTCCGTAACCATGACAAATGTATGCTGCAATATCTTAACAATTTAGAATTTTAGTATAATACACTTTTTCAGGGTTATGTCTTATGAAATGAAATCTAAACTGGCCAAGTTTAATCTGAATGACAGTTAAGATCGTTGAAAGATTCGAATAAAAAACAATTACGGACACTAAATTAAGGAGCTTGAAACTGTATTTAGCAAATATGTTTATTTTTATCTGATAACAATATGAATGTGTATGCATCTTTACCCAAAAAAATTAAGCAAGGATCGGGAGATAAGAAACATCAAGTATTATGAAACATGATTATATAATAATAATAATAATAATAATAATAATAATAATAATAAGTATTATTATTATTATTATTAAGTTATATGATCCTATCTGAAAATTCACTATTTCACCTAGATGAGACACTTTTTAGCATGTTTTGGCTGATAGCATGTTAAGGATATTCAATTCAATTCAATTCAATTCAATTTTATTTGTATAGCGCTTTTAACAATTGACATTGTCACAAAGCAGCTTTACACAATCAAAAGAAATAAGTTTGTATGAAATGTGAATGTGTATGAATCAAAATGATAAGATTGTTCCTGATGAGCGAGCCGACATATAGTGAAGGAACTCCCATGTCCTACATGGAGCCTGAAACTCAACCCCACTGAACATCTCTGGGTGATCTCGGAGCCTTCTCTAAATCTAAACATCAGTGCCTGACCTCAACAATGCTCATTTAACTGGATGAAAACATATCCCCACCCCGTGCACCAACATCTAGATTAAAAACTTCCCAAGAAGAGTGGAGGATACTGAAAGAGTAAAGGGGTGGCGGTGATGCTACATCATGCAAGCTACTGGATGTCAACCGCTATACAACGAGAATGAGTGGAGGATATTATAACAAAGGGGGATTCATTCTGGTTTTGAAATTGTAGGTATGATGGTCAGGTGTCCATATACTTTTGGCCAGTGTATTTCTTTTGAAAACCTTCAGAATCTTGTGGATTCCAATTGGACCGGCTTGCATACACAGTATACACATCCATGAACTGGTGGTTAACAGGGAAAAACAAAGAAAGTTTCTGAACATTGTGAGAGAAGCTTTATGAAACCTGATTTATGAAAACAGTGGACTGAAAAAAAAAAAAAAAAAAAAAAGTTGGGATGAGTAAATAAGAAAATCTTGCATGTTTGCTAATATTAATTTGACTACCAGCCTTCTAAATAAACAAGTGCTGAACAAACAAACCTGGTCATTGTGAGGAATCATCTTTTTGAGCTTAATCAGATCTTCTTTGCACTCTTCCAGCTTGTCCTTGTATGTCTCATTCTCAATTTGTAGCTGCTCGAAGTCGATCTTGTGCATGTCTCCATCTAGAGCCCTTTCCCTGGCATGGAGTCCCGCTTCCAACTTGACCACCTTTGAATTCATCTTGAAGCTCTCCTGCCTGACGGAGACATACTCATCCTCGCATTCTCGTGCCGCTGTCAGCAGGCGCTCGGCCTCAGCTTGGGCCTCTGTCTTGCCCATCGCCTGCTCCAGAAATGTAACGAGCATTTCACGCTCAGTCGACGCCAGCTTGCTCTGCTCGCGTTCGATTTGCTCCAGCTTCGCGTCGTTCTGCCGATGCAGTCCATCAACATGGGGTTGCTCTAGCTGCTTTTGCTTCTTGTGTTCCATCTCTTTCTTAACTTTCTCTAGAATAACCGGATACCTCTGAAGGCACTCTTCTTTGGTAAAAACCTCCCCATGCAAAAAATGACGCTCAGTGCGCGATTTCAGCAGGAAGTATTCGGACAGTTTACTTTGGAGCTGGTGATTGAGCTGACTCAGCTTTTCATGTTCTGTTTGAAGTTCTTGAAGAAGCTTCTGCTCATCGTCAGAGACCACTTCAAGGTTTTCTTGAAGATCGGCTAAAACATAAAAAACAAACAAACAAACAAAAGCAATTGGTGTGAACCAACTCCCCAAGTGGGGAGTTTACGGAACAGTTCATTACTTTATCCTCTTAAGCAACATTCACTTAACCTTCAGCTGTATCACGACCAGGCACGGATCAAGGTGTGAAACTTTCAGGGTCCTAGATAAAACACTCAGTATATGTGAGGCTGTCCACATGTTAGTCTTGTCACAATGCCAAACATTTTTCGTCATTAATTTTTCGTAACTTTCCAACACCCTGTCTCTGAGCTAGGATAGAATAACTAGACTTTTGTGTTTGGAAAAAATATGGGTTAGACAAATGCTGATAATAAATGTGTTATCGCAAAGGCCTAATTAATTGGTGAGGTACTGTACCTAGGAAACATTTATCCATACACTCTTATCCAGAGCGGCTTACAAAATGCTTTGAAGTTTCCCTTATTGATCTTTACACTGGGTTACTAGGCTATAAGCACCAACAGCACCAACACGCTGGATTTGTTGGTGTGTGTGTGTATGTTACTTTGGTAATCTGATTCGACACATCATACTTCATCCACATCAGGACTTTGTCATGTCGTATCAAAATCCAGCTTTGTCTTTGGTAAGAATAGAGTCTAATAAATAAAGTGTGAATAAATGAATTACTAACACATCATATGTTGCGCATTGCTGTACTTTGCGTTGCATTGCTTTGAACTTTAAAAACATGGACAATACCATTGCTGCTGTCACACACACACACACACACACATCATCTCATTTCACACTCCATGGTTCACTCATCCTTCTGCTGTCATACTCTATCAACATGCCATATCCTTCCATCCTTTTCCTTTTTTTTTTTTTTTTTTGCACATTCCATATAAATTATGCATCATACATTTTTTATATACTTCTAACTAATGTTTATATTTTTCTTGTAACTGTATGTATTTTAGTTTTTTTTTTTTTTTTCACCATGCTTCATACTGTTTCTTTCAATTTTGCCTTGTGATGTCTTTTAATCTTTTGTAAAGCACTTTGGACAACGGATGTGCTCTATAAAGAAATTGGCATTGACGTTGGCACTTTTTAGACTTTATATTTATTTCACGTTCTACTCTTATTCTAGGGCTCTTCTTACCTTCTCATTGCTTCTTAGGTCGTGTAAGACTTTCACTGCATATCATACCGTGTATGGTTGTGTACGAGACAAACATTGAATTTGAATACCTCAGGGGTTTTATGAAGCACCAAAAGTTTATATATAGTTATGATATAGAGTTTTACAAATGTGCCTGATCGGTACTCATTAATAAAAAGATACTGCAGCACTTTCGATATCCCGTGAATTAGATCGGCACTTTTTAGACGCTCCCTATCTGACGCCATTACTATAAATCGCTGTGCGTTCATTGGACAAAATGTAAACATATATTCTGTAATACTCGGTTCTGCACATTTTGTCCTTTTTTTTTTTTCTTATGAAATTAAAGAGTCAATCTTGAAGGTGCAGCGATTGTCCCAATATATAAGCAACTCTACCAGACTTTAAAACAGCTTTTTGCTCACTTTATAATCACGATATCTCAAATATTTCACTTCAGGTCACCTATTTCCTTTCACCCAAGTCTACCTCTCTACTGTGACTCTTATTGCTAATTGTCATTCTTTAAAAGCTTCCTGTGGCTCATATTACAACCTCAGTTTGGGATTTTTCCCTGCTACACCATACACACACACACACACACACACACACACGCCATTGCTGTCAAAGCTACGCTTAGAGACATATCTGTCGGTATATTCAGTATATCCTGTTTTGCAGATCAAATAGACATCAGATGAGGAAAAGTATCAAAACTTATAGTACCATGGAACTATCTCAGTATGCCATGCAACACTGTTACGCATACACAAATAGAAACTTTCTTTTTTCTGTGGATTTTGGTTGTTTGTCTACGCGGAAACTTTGTTTAAATTCACTGAAAACTGACCTTTTTGAAAAAAAAAAATGAAAAACTCCTGCCACGGTGAAGATATTTAGAGACTTTCTATTGTTGGCTTGTTTAAAAGAAAAATTCTCTTGTCTTGTAACAGTGTGCACCAAAAGTCCAACTGCACTGTATCTCTTAGATTTGAAGTCAGACTGTGATAACTTTTTTATTTGGGTTTCTGACTGATCACTATGGCATCATGGTAAGTAAGGGCTATATCGCCACCTGCTGGTTTGGCCTGCTCTTGACGCCATTCATTCATCTATCCTCTACACAGTGTACAGGGTCACAGCAAGCCCAGTGCCTCTCCCAGGACACCTATAACTGTTTTTCCACCAAAGCGAACCAGGTGCCAGACTGTTAGGTGCTAATGCTGGTTTAAAAGCCAATTTAATAGCGAACCCCCTAAGAACTAGCTTTGTTTTTTCATGGGTTAGAGAGTTACATCATTGTATGCATCCGTGTACGTCTCTACTCTCCCAGCAATGCTAGAGATGCTAGCAGCAGAGAATAATAATAATAATAATATAATAATAATAATAATAAATATGCTACAACAACAATGGTGAACTTCAACGTGGCTTTGCGAGCAGTTCCCCTGGTTTCATCATTAATGGAAAGCATTTGAGCAGCCAACTGCATATTGAGTCTATTTTATAAAGATGGCAGTCAGTCACACACTTTTAGTTGGTCATGATAATCCCACCCTCGATGTATTGTTCGACCCCAGCAAAGTGTTGGTGCCACCATGGAACTGTTAACACTGGAGGTGCGAGGCGACAGTGCCAGCCACTACGCCACCATAAATAACTAGGGGTTCCAGACTGTGGTTAATGTCATTAACCAACGCAATAAAAAGACTAGCTTCATTTTATATTGATTTTAACGTGTTTTAAAGTATAGAAACATGATCTACGTCTACTCTGAATGAGCTGTTATTATTTATTATGATTATTGGTCCAAGCATTTTATAGGAATAAATAACCTTTCAAAAGTCTGAAAAGTGAATAATTTTCACATGGAAAGATACTAGATTGGCATGATGTATATAAAAATGGATAAATCTAAAACCATGCACCTGTACATGGTCTCTGATCATCTTCCTCTTTCACGCTCTTGGTCTCTTCCTCTTGGTCTTCAGGCTCATGTTCTTCATTCTCATTTTGAAAATCATTCTCAGTGCCTGGTGCATCATCTGCCACTGAAGCTTCAACGTCTTCTTCAGGGTTCTGCAGGTTATCCTCATCTTCTTCACCTGCTACCTGCCCTGTCTCCTCGTCTACTACTCCTGTTTGAGCTTGTGCTTCTGTTTCTTCTGCACGACTTTCATCCTCGGGTTTAGTCAGGTCATCACTGTCCCGGAGGTCTCCAGCTTCTGCCACATCTGGATCTTCGGACTTCACATCGGAACCCGTTTCCTGAAGTGACTGCTCCTCCATTTTCAAGGGATAGTCTGTGAATTTAATTTGTAAGTCATTATTCTTTCAGTATGTTTTTAAGTGAACCATTGGAACAAACCTGAATACACTATTGGATAATCATGGTTTTATATAATTTGGTGTGAACAACCGGACCTTTATTAATTCTGAACCAACAGGCTGTGTCTATCTGTATGACCTCATCCTGGCTTCATGTGGAAAGCTTCACAAAGTGGAAAAGAATACAGAGTGACCAAATTAAAGTCAGACAAAATCTGAGTCTCAGCAGTAATCAGGAGGTATGGAAGTAATACCATAGTGCCACTAATCACATCCAGAGTGGGCATCTTACTAAAAATAAAACAACGGACAGCTCTGACCATGAAGTGCGTCATGGCTCCTAAATGTATTTATGATAGCAGGAGGAAAAATATAAAGAGTTGTATTGATGTGAAGCAAAAGGTTACACTATAGAGGCCCATACAGCGTTACTAGATACATAACAGTCATCACTAAATGGTGGACTGCGGTCCGGATGTGGGACTGAGTGACAGTTTTATCCCAACCCTGATGCTCTTCTGATAACTCAGAATCTATATAAATAAAATAAAGGGTTTTGTCTGTACATTGGTCTCAACTCGCTTTTTTGATGATACCTTTATGTTTCATAAATTGGACAACCCGAAACCAGTCTCAGAAAAATGTCTCTTTCTGTATGTATGTTTGTCCAGCCAGATTTTGTCACCGCAACCACGCAAATCTGGCTCGATAGAATGTAATGAGACTTATGGCCAGTCCTTTGATTTTCGCCCTTAAGTTAAATCTGTGGTATAAATGAAACCAAATGTTGAGTAGAAGTGAAGTTATGAGCAGTTACATGCCAGATTTCAAGTTTTTTACTTATTTTACTGCTGCACAGAATTTAATAAAATTTGTAACCTGCAGCATAAGTGAAATCTAAATGTTCAGTAAAAGATATGTCATGAACCAATAGATATTAATGAGAAAAGATAAAGTGAATGTTTTGACTGGGATCAGTTCATATTTTCACTTTGCCTGAAATAACAGCGCTGAAGTGGTACAAGGGGATTTTAACACGCCGGAGTCGTTTTAAGACAAAACTTCATCTTTATCCGATCCACTATTTCCATTTCTCACCTGTGATTCTCTCTCCGATTACCGAACAGCGAGTGTGTTTGTCTGAGCACCAAAGAAGTACAACTTAGTGTAAACCATTTTTTTTTTGTATTAATAAGTTCTGACGTAAAAAAAGACAGACAGACATGTACGTGGGCTTCAACCTGAAATAATAATAATATCACTGATTATATTAATGAGCAGATTATTTTTTTTCTTTAACATTTTAACTATTTCCGCAAACTCTGTTATATAAAACACCAGGTATATAACAGTGTTGTTAGGCCGTTTGTATTATATTTATATATATTATATATATAGTAAACTTATTATTTAATTATTTATGCATAGAAGCCTGTAAAACGTGTAGCGGACTAAACCTTACCTGAGGTTAAATTAATCAGAGTGACTCGAAACAGCGGTTTATTTATTTATTTTTTTTACAAACCCATTAATGCGTCAGTGTTTTAACCGGTCGTCTTGGAAACAGCCAATGAGAGCGTACGCTCGGCACGTTTAATGAATAATTCATGCGACACTGGCGAGGCCGGCGTCACGCGCATGCGCCAGGCACGAAAACGTCCGCGCGACTTCCGAAAGCGCGCGCGCACACATCCACAGACAGCGCGAGCGAGCGAGAGAGAGAGAGAGAGAGAGAGAGAGAGGGAGAGAGAGAGCAACAAGCCAGCGCCAAGATGGCGGACCTGGGCAAGAAGTACTGCGTGAACTGCCTGGCGGACGTGACGAACCTGCGGCTGCGCTGCACAGAGTGCTCGGACATCGAGCTCTGTCCCGAGTGCTTCTCCGCCGGCGCAGAGATCGGCACCCACCGGAGATGGCACGGCTATCAGCAAGTGGACGGCGGCCGCTTCACGCTCTGGGGTGCCGAGGCGGAGGGAGGATGGACCAGCAGGGAAGAGCAGTCGCTGCTCGATGCCATCGAACAGTACGGCTTCGGGAACTGGGTAAGACCCAGGAACTCTCTCCCTGTGTGTGTGTGTGTGTGTGTGTGTGTGTGTGAGAGAGAGAGAGACTCCTGCACACAACACTGTCTGAGAATCTTGCACTACTGCATCTCTCTGTCTGTGTGTCTGTCTAACTGTCTATCTGTGTGTACAAGTTATCCGTCTGTTTGTTAGTATCTGTTTATCAGTCTTTCATTGATGTTTATCTGTCTGTCTATGTGTCTGTCTATCTACTTGTCTGTCTGTCTGTCCCTCACGCTATCAGTTTATCGATCTATCTGGTCTATCCATCTGTCTGTCTGTCTGTCTGTCTGTGTTTGTTTGTCTGGATATCTATCTGTTTATCTCTGTCTGTCTGTCTGTCTGTCAATCTCTCTCCATCTATCTGTCTGTTTGTTTTTTTTGTTTATCTACCTGTTTATCTAAACATGACCATATGTTATTCTGTCTGTCTGTCTCTTTATCTGTCTCCTTTTCTTTCTGTCTGTCTGCCTATTTGAGCTGCACGATTAATCAGAACACTAAACTTTAATGATCTCAACACACACATACACACACACACACACACACATTTGTGATCTAATTTCTGAGTGATTTCCCTGCGTTCAGATCATGCTGCAATATTTACTCGACAACAATCCCAGATGCTGTCAGTCTATCTCTCACACACACACACACACACACACACACACACACACACACACACAGTGTAACACAAAACATTATTAATTTGCTAAGCAGGCCAGAGATTAGTGAATGATTCAGTCTCAAAACTCTCATGATCTCTCTCCTTCATTCACGGCGTTCCGATATTAACGAACGCTCATCGTCACGAGTGTTCTGTGTAGGTTACAGGTTTATCCACCATGTTTACTGTGCTCAAACACAAAGGAGACCTAATATAGGAAAAATAAAATATATATATTTTTAAAAATAATAATAAAGCTGTGACCGCGACTTTGCATGCGTGAAATTTAATTTCACACGCATGAGCGCATAAAAAAAAATGGAATAAGAATTTTTAAGAATTAACAAAAAATTTGATTTATTTTAATGATATAAGGTTGTTTTACATTTAAATTTCAAAGAAGCATATCTTCTCTTCCTGAGAAACAAAGCTTGGCCAAAAACACCTGTGAGAAAACAGTAAAATTTCGTTCAGTAGTTTTTTACGTGAAGCGTGCACGAACAGACAGTTTGAAAAAGGTTTGGTTTTTTTCCACAAATATCTTCAATGAACTGACATGCCCACTTTCCAGTTTTATTTTATACGTAATAGATCATAGAGCTTCGGACCGGCTAAAGGCCCAACTAAACTTTTCATTTACACTGACCATGAGGAAGAAGTAGTTTTTTTCCTTCAACTATGAATTTAGGCTAGTCCTCTCAACTTTCTTTTCTACTAATTCCCACCATCTGCATTGTGACAAGAACTGAAAACAGCCTGGGCAATAGGATGAACTGAATTTCAGTTTTCATTTTAACCAACTATGCGATAAAAACAAACAAAAAAACTGGGTCGCAGAGGCAAAGAAATTGCAGAGATTCATAACAGCACATGTTTTTATGCTTGTTTCAGGTTGTTTCTGTGACCAAAAATAATGATTACATTAATCAACAAGATGGCCCTCACACACTATGATGATGTCAGGTCGCATGATGTCATAGTGGTTGCGACATAATAATAATAATAATAATAATAATAACAGGCCCGTTTTGGGAGCTCTACATGTCATGCCCATATTTTTTGTGTGTGTTTTAGGAGGATATGGCGGCCCACGTGGGTGCTTCCCGCTCGCCTCAGGAGGTGATGGAGCATTACGTCACCATGTACATTCACGGTAACCTTGGGAAGGCCTGCATCCCGGAGCTGATCCCGAACCGCGTGACCGACCACACGTGTCCGGGCGGGGCGCCCCTTTCCCCGAGCCTCACCGCGCCTCCACCGCCGCTGGAGCTCACGCCAAGCGAACAGCAGCAGCTCGGGTACATGCCGCTTCGCGATGACTACGAAATGGAATACGAGCAGGAGGCGGAGTTGCTCGTCAGCGGCTTGTCCGTAAACTACGACGACGAGGACGTAGAGCTCGAGATGAAGTGCGCCCACGTCGATATGTACGTCCGGAAGCTACGCGAGCGCCAGCGCCGGAAAGACGTCGCCCGCGACTACAGCCTCGTGAACGCGTTTCTTGGGCGGGAAAAAAAGGACAAAGGCGGCGGTGGAGGCCCTGGCGCCAGTTTGGCCCCAGCCGTCACGAGCTCAGCGTCATCGGGTACCGGGAAGCGCAAGATCACCAAGGAGGAACGTGAGCAACGGACAAAGTTACGTGCGCTCTGTCAGTTTATGGCGTATCGAGAGTTCGAGGACTTTTTCGACAACATGCACAAGGAACGCGTGCTACGCGCCAAAGTCCGGGAGCTCCAGCGGTACCGGCGAAACGGCATCACGCGCCTCGACGAGTCGGCCGAGTACGAGGCGGCGCGGCACAAGCGTGAGAAGCGGAAAGAAAACAAGAGCTCCAAGAGAGGCAGCGGAGGTGGAGGGGGCGGCGGCGGGGCAGGGATTGGAATGGGAGGTGGAGCTAACTCAGGAGGCGGAGCCAACGCAGGAGGCGGAGCCATTAACATCAAAGAGGAAGGAAAAGATGGTGAATTCTCAGCCATCGAGCACTTACCGGGCTTCGAGCTGCTTTCTGACCGCGAGAAACTGCTGTGCAATTCGCTGAACTTGAGTCCGACTCGGTACCTGACAGTCAAGACTATCATAATCAAAGATCATCTGCAGAAGCGACAAGGCGTCCCTGCCAAGAGCCGCTTACCAGGCTACCTGGATAAGATGCTGAAAAGACGCATCCTGAACTTCCTCACCGAGAGCGGCTGGATATCGCGAGACGCCGCGTGACATTCTCATCACTTCTAGTTTTTTTTTTCCTTTCTTTTCCTAAGAACACAGGAATCTAGATCCTAGTTCTGTTTATAGGAATGTAAATGTGGCGAAGTTGTGGAAAAAAAAAAAAAAAACCTTGACTACACTTTTGATAAGGTTTCAAAGGAATAAATTTGTACATAAATATGTATATTTTTGCTAATGAGATTTTTTTTAGGTTGTGCGCGCGCACATGTGTGTGTGTGTGTGTGTGTGTGTGTGTGTGTGTGTGTGTGTGTGTGTGTGTGTGTGTGCGTGCATGTATGTGTGTGTTCGTTCTGTTAATCCTGCATTTTCAGAGAACATCCATGACCTCATAGAGAAATTCTCATAATCCTGCGTTCCTCTTGAAAACATCAACAATCTTACTTTTATATTTAGCTTTTCCGTTGTGACTCTAGAACCCTTGTATGATCCTTAACATGGCTCTAGAATAATAGGTTCCAGGAAGACTTTTGTGACACCGTGGCCTCGTTTACATGGTTTACAAATCATCACTGTGATGCTGAAATCTTTGGTGCGGCTCTGGAATTATGCTAGAATTCTAGAGTTCCCAGTTCCAGTTCGACTCCAAAATAGCATTTATTGTGGTTATAGAATCCTCAGTGTCACGGCTCTAGAATCTTCTATCTGGCATTTGTTTGGCTTGAGAATTTCAGGCATTGCTGCACGGCCTGGTTTTAGAATATTTGCTGTGGTTCCAGGATCACCAGAGCGATAGTCTCTTGGCTATGGTTTTAGACTAATTTCAAAGGTTCTTGAACTCCCCAGTCTATTTCTAGAATATTTGCCCTGATTCTACGAAGCTCTGCAATAAAATGGCCTCCCTGCCACGGTTCTAGAGTCTTCTTCATGGGTTTATAATCCTCATGAAGTGTCGAAAATATCCCAGCCATGGATCTCGAGTCTTCTCTGTGGTTCCAGAATCATCTGATTGATGATCTTTTTTCCCAGTGTCTTCCATGTGGCTTCAGAATCCTAGGATTGGTACCGGGTTCTAGTATCTCTGCTGTGGTTGTTTTAGGGGTGGAATTCTTGGTGGTTTTTTATTTCTTTTTGGAAAAACAGGATAGTTCTAGAATTTCTATTGCAAGGACTTAAAAAAAGAAAAGGAAACGTCTTTTCTTCGCATTGAACCATGCCCTTTTTCACTTCTTCACTTGATGCACTTCTTACTTTTGTTGAAATCTTTAGTAAAATTGTACTTTTTAATTGCCGGTGATCGTCGTCTGTTCTTTCCACAACTTCTAAAGCCAACCAGAATCTTTGCAATATTCCAGACGTGCAATACGTTATCATACGGAAAGAGCCTGTCCTGGATAGTCAACGTTTTTGGTCCTTGTCCCAGTCCAAAACCCGAATGCAGACTGATGTCTTCTGCGGTTCCTTTAGTTGGGGAAAAAGCAATAAAGCACTGATGCGTGCATCATTCTCTAGAGAGCTAACCCTAACCCATGAAACTATTTTTCCTCTGGAATATTAGCTTAGCAAACCATGATAAATGATTAGCCAGGGCCCAGACACTAACAAGCTTAGCATATGGTTTATGTTTTCCTTTAGTACACTTCTTCAACTGTGTGTCTCCTTATAGGATGTAAAGCCTGATTTCTCGCAAAATGGGATTCTCTGAATCTTAATCCAGTATTCTGTTCACGACACCCTTATTTTTTATGGTTTGAGTGGTTCGAGAGTCAGATTCGGGGTGGTTATGGTCTCCATGACACGCCTTTACTGTGACACTAGTCTCCCCAGGGTAATTCTAGATGCTTCCCTGTGGTTCTACAACTGCCAGACTGATGCTACGTTACATAGAGTAATTCCATATTCTTCACTGTGGTTCTACAACCTTTAGACTGATGCTGGGCTCCCCAGGGTAATTCTATCACTGCAGTGGATCTTCACTGAGGTTCAGCTTCAGAGTGACACTAGTTTCTCCAGGATAATTTTAGATGCTTTCCTGTAGTTTTACAACTTTCAGACCGATGGTATTCTCCTCAGAGTAATTCTAGGTCCTTCTCTGTGGTTCAACAGTCTTCAGGTTGATGCAAGTCTTCCCGGATTCTGCAGGGCTCAGAATACCCGTAGTTGTCCTAGAATGCCTATAGAATCCTGACTAACTGTAGCCTGGTTCAAGAATGTTTCTGGTCCGTGAAGTGACCATAGGTTTCCCAGCATAATTCTCACATTTTCTTCCTGCTGTGGGTTCTAGGATCTGAAGAGTGGTGATGGGACTCCTGGGCGATTCTAGAATAAACCAAATGAGTAAATTCTCCAAATTGTTAGTGCAGTTCTGGAAACTTCGCCGACGTCACACAGTCCTCAATTCTCGGGGGTAGTCTCCAATTTACAATCAACATTGTGATTCTAGAATCCTCAGACTCATCATGGTCCTCCAGCACGACTCAACAAATGTAACTGCAGTTCTAGAGTCCCTATAGCCTATACTCACCCAGGTGAAGTTCTGAGATTACCTAGTTAACAGGAGAACTAACTTTCTTGGCATAGTTCTACAGTCTTCATTGAATAAGGATAGCGACCCCTCCACATTAATGTGGTTCTTGAAACTTGGATGCGGTTCCAGGGTCCTTGCTGTGTTGTTACTTTCACTGGCATGGTTCGAGACTCTTCCCTACGGATGTAGAATCCTTAGCGTGATCAAAGTGTCTTCAGATTCTCTTCTGTCAGAAGACTGACACTCTTGAGTATTCTAGACCGCCCACAGCAAAGATTTGTTAAATTATAGCATTTCAAAATGTGGATATAGAAACTTCACAGTGGTTCTAGAGTCTCCCTGGTATGATTCTAGAGGTTTGCCTGGTCCTTAGGATGGATGCAAAAAATACCAAAATGAATGTAATTGGGGAGGAAGTGTTTATATAAAAATGAGTTTTATTAAAGGGTGATGGCACTGATTATAATTTTTAGGTCAGCTACGCTGATTTTATGGGTCGGCACATCGTGAACTATGATACTTGTGCAACTCCGTATCATGGTTTGCAATATTATCATAGTATAATTTATTTTCTTTTAATTTAATTAATGACATGTTTAATTTTTCACACTATTCTGTCCACGATAATGACTTTGACATGCAATCTGTCCTCAAGTCACCTAGGAATGGATCATAATTAGGAACTGGTTCTTTCAAATGGAACACGAAGATGTCGCTGATAATGTTGAATATCGCAATGCAAAACTCAGAATCTCAGAACTGATAATCATCTCGCCTTTCGACCGGTTTGTTTTATTTCACATTCTGTGTGGCTCTGAAGCATTTTGTTACCGTATCGAGGTGTTTTTGTTACTGCTCATCTCTGAGGCACTTCTTGTTCTTTCATGTTTCTGTCACTTTTGAATTTTTGGCCCTCTTCTTGAGGGCTTTTGTGCGGTTCTTCAGACCCGAAGCTCGTTCCCCGTCCCATTTATATGTAAATGACTTCATGTGAATGCTGACTCGAGGGCTGAATACGAACGAGGAAAGGAGTGAACAAGTGTCTTTCTTTTTCTCTCTCTCTCTCTCTCTCTCTCTCTCTCTTTTTAAGCTTTCTTTTCAAACACTTGACTTTTTTAATGCATTTCCCCATACAGTTTTACGTAGTCAAGCTGACCAATAAAATCAGATTTATTTAATAAATAATCTCATATCAGGTTATCCTTTCTTTCATTCTTTCTTTTTCTTTCTTTCTTCGTATTTCCATCAGTTTCATCCAAAGCAAACCTAATGAAATGTCTCGATGTTGTGCAACAATAAATTTAGGACTTTTTTCTTTTTTTTTTTTTTTTTTTTGTCTTAAATTAATTTTTCACATTTTAGAACTCGGATCAGTCCCTATTAAAAAAATGTACATATTTAGTTTTGTAAAATAAATAACATTTTTGTTGAAATGGGGCTAAGAATGAGAGGAAAACTGATCTGTGAAGTGTAGAGTATTTTTATTCTTGAAACATTTTATTAATTTTTGTATTTAAATATATATATATATAATACTGAATTTTTTTTTTCTTTAGCATTGTTATTCTGGGTCTGGCATGCCGTTGTTAAGTCACTCTTTTTGTACAGCGTCTTCTTGTTTGTAACAGTGCTGGTTATGTTGGGACAGGTTACAGAAGTCATGGAAATATTTTGCATTAAAGTGTTCGTACAAAACAAGCTGTTTGTATTTGTGTTCACTTATGGTTAGTTGTCCGTGTTACTGTGACTTATCCCGGAAGCTTTTGTGTGTTTTATATACATTGATCAGCCATTACATTAAAACCACCTGCACGATATTGTGCAAACAAAAGGCCTGGACTCCACAGGACCTCTAAAGGTGTGGAGGGCTGTATGATGTGGGGGCTTCACAGATCAGACGTGTTTCTCCAATGCATCCCATATCAACAACTCAAAGCATTCCTGAACAATATGTGCAGTGTATCAGGGTGCATTATCCTGCTGAAAGAGGCCTCTGCCATCAGGGAACACCGTTTCCAAGAAGGGGTGTAACTTGATCTGTTTAGGCAGATGGGACGTGTCAGGGTAACATTCATATGAATTCCCAGAGCATTACACTGCCTCTGCCTGCTCAATTTTTTTTTTTTTTCTCCATAGTGCATCCTGGTGCCATCTCTTCCCCAGGTAAGAGATGCTCTCTCTCTTTCATAGACACACACAGCTGTGTAAAAGAAAATGTGATTCTTTTCTCTACCTCTAGTGTCTAGTTTTGATGCTCATGTGTCCTTTGTAGAAGCTTGCAGCAGCGGACACTAGTGATGGGTCATTCATTTTAATTTTGAACGAGTCTTTAACGTGACTCAGAAGAACGAGTAGTCTTTGTGATTCGTTAGCATCACAAAACCTCCGCAGGTTATGTACAGGAAACGAAGGAGTAGTTAACTCTCGAGTCTTCTAGTTCGAGTCGTTCGTCCTTTTGTCCCGTGACTTCCATAGACATTATTCAGTGCCATAGATTCAAAAGAATGAACAACTCGGAATAGAAGACACATGAGAAAAAAACACTTGATTCTGTTTCCTGTGTAATGCACTGCATAGCGTCTATGAGAGTCACGTGACAAAAGAACAAATGATTTGGACCAGAAGATATGAGGGTTTTCTCATTCTGTTTATCATAATATGTCCTTAGCTGCATTGTATTATTTTCATTACAGGAACTCTAGCCAAAATTTGTGTATGTAGATGTTTTGGGGAAATTTGGTCTGTTTATTGAAAATGTAACATTTCATTTTATTTCTGATCAAAAGAACGAAATTAACTAAATGACTCAAAGATTTGTTCATTTTAATGGACGAGCTTTAAAGAACTGAGTCACTAAAATGATCCAAACTTCCCATCACTAGTTGGACGCACGTCAGCATGGGCACCCTGATAGGTCTCCAACTACGATGCACTGGGTGTTCTGACTCCTTTCTATCAGAGGCAGCATTTACTTTTTCAGCAGGGATCTGAAAAGACAGTCCTGCCATCACTCCCTAAGCGCATTAGTGAACCTTGGGAGCCTGTTACCCTGTCACCGGTTCAGTAGTTGTCCTGGCTTGACGTTTGGTAGATCCTGACCACTGCACACCAGACGCATAAGATGAGACCTACAGTTCTGGAGAAACTATGCAACAACATTGTTTCCAAATAGTTCAATATGGAATAGGTCTCCCTTTTGCAGCTATAACGGTTTCCACTCTTCTTGGAAGACTAGCCACAAGATTTTGGAGTGTTTCTGTAGGAATTTGTGCCCATTTATTCTGTAGGGCATTTATGAGGTCAGGCACTGATGTTGGACGAGAAGGCCTGGCTCACAATCTCCGTTCCAGTTCATCCCAAAGTTCATTTTGGAATAGAAAAGAGCCCTCAACAAACTGCTGCCACAAATTTACAAGCATAGCATTGTCTTAGATGTCTTGGTATGCTGAAGCATTAACGTTGCGCTTCACTGGGGATAAGGGAGCGGATTGATTGAAACACCCGATTCAATAATGAACAGCTTTGGCCAAATACTAGTGAGCATTGCGAGGCCATGAGTTCACCAGTTGTCTTTCACTGCAGTTGCTTAATAGACTGGAATTTCCTACCGTATTTTTTTTTTTTTTTTTTACCTGAGCTTCCACTAACAAACTGGATTCCATATTTGCAGTATGACTGCAAAATAATAGCTTCTATCCATTATCACCCAAATGAGGATGGGTAATTTCCTGTTGAGTCTGGTTCCTCTCAAGGTTTCTTCCTATTTCAATCTCAGGGTTTTTTTTTTCCCCTTGCCGCCATTGCCCTCGGTTGCTCAAAAAGGGACATATCTGATCATACGTATTTTCTCAAATGTTTCATGCTCATTTGCATTTTTTTTTTTTTATGCTGTAACGCTGCTGTGTGACTATGACCATTGTCTTAATTTAACTTAACTTCATTTAATTGTCCTTCTTTGGAGGATTTTTGGTCGGTCCTGACCACTGCGCATCAGGAAAATCATACAAGACCTGGATTTTTCTGTAGACACACTGACTACACTTGTTGACTAATAAACCACATCCCTTGACAAGTGCCAATGGTTCCAATTTTATAGCATCACACTGATGTTTATATTAGTGCGCGTGTAATGGATTTTGTGTGTGCATTGGCAGTAGGTTTCTCTCTTGCCATGCAGAAGGCCCAGGTTCAATTCCCACACCATGCTCAAAGCCCAGTCACTGGATGCATTGCCGGTCCCAAGCCCGAATAAAACATGAGGGCTGCATCAGTGAGGGAATCTGGCGTAAACCTGTGTGAATTTGTGTGTGGATCGGGTGGTCGTCTGTGGGGACCCTTTTGAAATGGGAGCAGCCGACAGGTGTGTTTATTTTAAAAACAACGATAATTTGGTTTAGTGTTAGCATTAACTTCCTGTATGACGTAAAACCCTTATTTCATTAAATCACATGATACATTCTAAACCTTCCCTTTTCTTCCTTCATTAGTTTACCATTTAGTGTGTGACCTAGCACCCTTTTGCACAAATATTAGTGCACTACTCAGCGAGCAATCTAGGGATTGGCCCCCAAACCGTGCTGTGAGGAATAACCTTCAGTTTCATCACACTCAGAAAACTCGCCCTTGCTGGTCTGTTGTGCAACCAAGCTCCAGGAAATAATCGCCTTGACACTAAGGGATGATTGGACGACGTTGAGCGTACGTCACAGTCACGGACCACAGCTATTGGTTATCGGTTGCGCCCCGCCCACATTTCTATTCAGCCCTCACGTTCAGCCGTCCTTTATGCAGCGCGTCAAAGTTCCAGTTAAACATGGCGGCCTTGTGTGCGCGTGCAGTAAGGCATGTTTTAGCGCTTCCGGCACTTTCGAGGTGAGTTTTATTTATCATTTTATAACATACTCACTTAAATTCTGACTTTGAATCGTTTGAACTTCAAAATAAGATTCCATATGTTTTTCTTGTGCTGATTCAAAGCCTCCATAACCCGGTGCAGTTAGCTAACACAGGGCTGTGTCGCAAATAGCGCAAGGATCGCCTATATCTGTGCGCTTTATCCGGTGTTCTGTGACTAAGTGCTGTGCCCTATCTAGTGCTCTTTATAGCAGATGTGCAGAGATTAGGGACTCAGCCCTACCAGGCTAGTCAAGTGGTGTGGAACGTTATCTGTGTTAGTGGTGTCTGTATATCAATTTATTTTATTCTCGACTTTAAAATATATTTTAATATAAGTTTTTAAGTTAAGTAGCTATAACATTTTTGTCAATAAGTCATAGCACTACTACTACTAATAATACACTAATAGTAGTAGCAGTAGAAGTTTTAGTAATTTATTTTTGTTTTAAATATAATACTTTGATCTTGTTTGCTTTTTTGTTTTTTTTTCAAAAGAAAAAAATGTCCAAGTTTTTAAAATAAATATGAAAAATATAAATGTTAAATTAAAAATCTACAGATATTTGAAGTAATCCGTTGCAAGAATTACATGTAAACTCGCCAGGTAATAATGTATTGCTTTTAGAAAAACATGAAGCTTTTAATGATTTTGAAATATAAATGTACATATGAATATGTACTTTAAATGTTAATGGCAATTATGTTTTAAATATCAAAAACCAAAAAAAGATGAAACAATAGTATAAAATGTAGTTTGAATGTAACTTGATAACTAATTAAATAAATAAAACGATTCATGGAAATAAAGGAAGAAAAGAAATGTGCAAAGACTACTTGTAAGCCGCGTAACATGCCGGGTTTAATAGCTAATATTTTAATTATATTAGGGCTGTATACCTCGGAGAACCTGGCAGTACGATACATGCCTCGATACACAGGTCATGATTCGGTACGTACCTCGATACAGAGCTGTCTCAACACGATTCGATACTTTTCAATAAAAATACATGGGCCAGAGTCAATTAGTTAATGCTGAACACATTTACTCAACAAACAGAACTCTGCATTTTTCTTCAATGTATTGAAGACAAAAGTGCATTATAACAGTGCATTTTGCTTAAATATTTGCAGCTTTTAAATGATCTGATTAATTATACACAAATTGTAATCTGGAAATTACCACAAGTCAACATTTAACTTTCCAAGGGTACAGTCTGTTTTTTTGGGCTGCGGCGGAGCTAGCTTTTCTGCATGGTGCCTTTGCAGGTGGGCGCGCAGGTTAGTTGTATTACCGGTGTAGCGTATAGAAGCCTGGCAGTGCTTGCAGATTGCATTTGTTTTATCGATACCTTGGTTTCCTTCCTTTGCTTTATAACCAAAATGTGTCCAAACATCTGCCTTTAGAGACAACGGCACTTCTAAAATCTTCTACATTTTTCGTGAGTTGTTTTTTAAACTCACTGTTGCTGCTGCGCCCCCTAATGGCTGGGTGGAGTATCGATACTAAGGGCTAGAATGTCGACACTATCTTTTTTTATTATATTGGTATGTATCTAAGAATCGCTATTTTGAGCGCATATAAATTAATTTATAAATTACATTATAGATAGATAGATAGATAGATAGATAAGTTTAAGATAAAAAGACTACAAAAACCCTACAAATATTAAATATTAATTTATATTTATATATTGTTTTTGTAGTCTTTTTATCTTTAAACTTTGATTTGGAATTTATTTCACCTTATGATATCATGAAACGTCAATCATCTATGTTAATATAAAAATATTCTTTAAATGTTAGTTTAATTTAAGAAGCTGTAATGTTTTTTAGTGTTGGTCAATAGTAATATAATTTTTATTTTTTACATTTGATACTTTTATATTTTTGATACAATATTTATACTATTTGACTCATTTAACAATTGCAAAGCAGGCTTCAAAAGATAAAATACTTAAACGTTTAAAAAGTTTAAATATCAAAAGCCAAAAAAAGGGTAAATGGTAACATGACTAACTTTCTATGTATATTTAAAGAAATCAATAAATACATAACAGTGTTGAATAGGCAAAAATTATGAGTAAGCTGCTTTAACCTGCCAGGTTTAATAACATTTATGTTTTTGCGTCATGAAAACATGAAGTTTTGATGGTTTAGTATTGTCGTTTAATATTAAATAGATACTTTAATTGTTAAAGTCTCATTCATGTTAAGTAGCTAGAACTGTTTTAGTGCTGGTGCATAATAATAGTAGCAGTAGTAATATATAGTTTTACTAGTAACAAATATAAATTTATATGTAATACTTTTGATAGTGTCCTTTTTTTTCCCAAAATATAACATACTTAAACATTTTAAAGATTTAATGTTTTTGAAATGTATTTATGTTTTAAAGTTTATAAAATAAAAGGATGGCAGTTCTAAGCATGTCGCTCATAGTCCTTGCATATTTTCTTTTTAATGTAGTTTCTTGTTTAGATTGTTTTCGACTGTAGATTGTTTTATGAATTCTGTTAGTTATTTTATTGTATAACTATTTATACTTTTTGCTTTGATTGTTTTGCATTCAATATTTTAATTTCATTTTTACAGTTTTAAATATGTCTCTTAGAGCCTGTTGTTTAATTATTTACTTATTTACATTTCTTTTTAAATGTTAATAAATTGCTCTTACTCCTAAAAGTAAGACCAACATTTCTGAGAATCTTCTAATAATTTTTGGACACTTAAGAGTGATTTTCTTACTGGTAAGTTTTATTGACAGTAATACAAATACAAATATTCTATGTTAAAATATGTATTTTACTAAAATTATTATTATTAACCAGCACTCATAAACAGTTCTATATACTTGAAAAGTTACAGTTATGTAAAATTTTTATATTAGCAAAAAACAAAATAAACAAATAAATAAAATAAGTGTACTTTGTTCAACTCTCATTGGTTCATATTTTTTGGACACCCATTATATCCAAAGTTCAGCCTAAATAATTAAGTAAATAAAGGTTTTCTGTCTTTGTTTGCTTGTTCAGGAGAGCGCCACGTCTCCTGTGTACAGCTGCGCAGCAGAAGAGTTCAGGAGGACCAGAGGAAGATGCCGGAGCTCAAAAACCAGAGCAGGGAACTGCTGAGAAAGTGTTGGCTGAGGAGAAAGTCCAGCTGGAAGACCAGCTCAAGGAACTTACAGTATGGAGGAACACTTATTATAAAAATAACTTGCTGTTATAAGTAAAAATGAACCCCCACTCCGGTCGGAGCTGTTGTTATATGAGGGGCGTTCAAGTCAAAGCCCATTGTCTACTAAGCACTGAAAGTTACTTTATGGCTAAAAATACTCCTACTTTAGAGTAGGAGTTATTTCTGAAGCTTCCTAGTCTTATTTTCAGTGAGGAATAGCAAGGACTGCTCCTAGGAAAGCGCATGAAATCACTGTTTACAAGTAGTGTTTATGAAATTTAATACTAGTTTTTCATCTATGGAGTTTTGTAATGCTAATGTCAGTGGCAGTTGTGTGAAAGCTTTATGCACAGAAACAAAACTTGTAGATTTGTGACTCGGCCGCATGACATTCTCCTAATCAGACTGCTTTTTAAAACCTATAAGAAAACCACACTAGAGTAGAGGATAAGTCTGTTTTGTCTGAGAAGGAGAGTAAAATGTAAAGAAATAATTTAAGTAAAATTCTGCCGTACTTTGATCTACACTCACCTAAAGGATTATTAGGAACACCTGTTCAATTTCTCATTAATGCAATTATCTAATCAACCAATCACATAGCAGTTGCTTCAATGCATTTAGGGGTGTGGTCCTGGTCAAGACAATCTCCTGAACTCCAAACTGAATGTCAGAATCGGAAAGAAAGGTGATTTAAGCAATTTTGAGCGTGGCATGGTTGTTGGTGCCAGACGGGCCGGTCTGAGTGTTTCACAATCTGCTCAGTTACTGGGATTTTCACGCACAACCATTTCTAGGGTTTACAAAGAATGGTGTGAAAAGGGAAAAACATCCAGCATGCGGCAGTCCTGTGGGCGAAAATGCCTTGTTGATGCTAGAGGTCAGAGGAGAATGGGCCGACTGATTCAAGCTGATAGAAGAGCAACTTTGACTGAAATAAGCACTCATTACAACCGAGGTCTGCAGCAAAGCATTTGTGAAGCCACAACACGCACAACCTTGAGGCGGATGGGCTACAACAGCAGAAGGTACCACTCATCTCCACTACAAATAGGAAAAAGAGGCTACAATCTTGTCTGATGTCTCGATTCCGTTGAGACATTCAAATGGTAGAGTCAGAATTTGGCGTAAACAGAATGAGAACATGGATCCATCATGCCTTGTTACCACTGTGCAGGCTGCTGGTGCTTGTGGTGGTGTAATGGTGTGGGGGATCTTTTCTTGGCAAACTTTAGGCCCCTTAGTGCCAATTGGGCATCGTTTAAATGTCACGGCCTACCTGAGCATTGTTTCTGACCATGTCCTTCCCTTTATGACCACCATCTCTCCATCCTCTGATGGCTACTTCCAGCAGGAAAATGCACCATGTCACAAAGCTCGAATCATTTCAAATTGGTTTCTTGAACATGACAATGAGTTCACTGTACTAAAATGGCCCCCACAGTCACCAGATCTCAACCCAATAGAGCATCTTTGGGATGTGGTGGAACGGGAGCGTCGTGCCCTGGTTGTGCATCCCACAAATCTCCAACAACTGCGAGATGCTCTCCTATCAATATGGGCCAACGTTTCTAAAGAATGCTTTCAGCACCTTGTTGAATCAATGCCACGTAGAATTAAGGCAGTTCTGAAGGCGAAAGGGGGTCAAACACCGTATTAGTATAGTGTTCCTAATAATCCTTTAGGTGAGTGTATAAGGATGAAGAGTGAGTGGACGGTAATTTGTGAAAGCATCAGTGTCACCTGCGGCATGCACCCCCAGGGAGTGTTAATGATATAACGAAGCGCTGCGATGAATATTTGCTTAATCACTCAAGTATTGATGCTGTATATTGATTGATAATATTATTTATATAGTATTGATGATGTTTTTGGGTCACATGAGCTTCCTCGTCCAAGCTCTAGATGATTGTTTTGATGCATGTAACATTTATGATGCCGACAACTCCAGGGAATCCAGGGGTGCGCATGAGAGCAGCTTATTTTTCTTTGATTTTACGCTGTATGATGGGGAAATTTATAAATCTGCGAATGATCAGCGGTGCTTTAAGAGAGAAATGTTTGACTTATTTTCAACTGTGACAAACCCAAATCATCACTGTTTCAAAGCGGCATCTCCGCTGTTACTAAAAGCCATAGAGTAGAAAGTTGCAAACTGCGTGCGATCTGTTTATTTAAAAAAAAAATCCATTTTGTCTGAACGTCTCCGTGTCACTTGGTGTCAAACCAGTTCGGACACCTCCGGAGCTCTCCTACATTTTAGTAGAGGTACGAGTGATTTCCTTTTTTAAGTATGTTAATAAATTGCTCTTACTCCTAAAAGTAGGACATTTCTGAGAATCTTCTAAGAATTTATGCCCACTTATTAGCAGTTGGAAAATCGCTCTTAAGTCCATGCCCAGGACATGTGATTGTGCAGAATAACAGAACACAGTTCTAAGACTAAAAAACTTAATTTCTCTATATAATCTCCTGCTACACTTATGCACTTATCCCAGTGTTTTACTAGAGCTTGGACACCATCAAGGTAGAAAGTTTTTTCAGTGACGATCTAAAAACAATCAATGATCGGACTGACTTTCTGATATCTGAAACACTGGCATCCCAGGAACTCCAATAATGTGGTCAGGACTGTATGGGACAGAATGTGGCAGTAAGTGAGGTCCTGTAATGTGCAAGTGGTGTTGGCGAATGAGTGTGTGTACAGTTCACACACAGAGAGATGAATCAAGATATCCTTAAGTTTTCAAGGATCAGACGTTCCACTCACTGAATGTTGATGGAAACGACTGCAGTGAGCTCCGAGCCACCTCGGCCGGGATCGTCATTTACAGACATATGGTCTTCTTTATAATGTTTTACTGCGGCTAAGAGTCTCATCACCGTACTTTCCTCGAAGTCTTCTTTAAATGTCAATCAGCTTTTATGCCTTCATTCAGCATGAATTTCATCACAACACGGTTTTTGTGCTTAAATCGTGATTCATGTGGCCCTACACAATCCAGTAATAGGAGATGTGTGTCACTCACCGGGATAACGGGATGCGCTCGGATCTCTCTGACAACAAGACCCGGGTTTGACTTGAACGCCATTTCTAGAAAATTATTCATCCCCTTCTGACCAATGAACTCAATTCTGCTATAGTGTAACGTGAAATAAAATATAATGTAAAGTATGTAGTTAACAGCAGTTGCTTATTTTGAAAGTTGTAAAAAAAAAAAATACTAAACAGACTAAGAACATTTTGTAGAACACTTTTTATATAAATAATGTAAAAAAAAAAGGAATTAACATTTGTTTCTCAGCTATATTCAGTTTTTGTCTGTTTTCAGGATAAATACAAGCGAGCGCTGGCTGACACTGAGAACCTCAGGCAGAGGGGGCAGAAGATGGTAGAGGACGCCAAACTGTATGGTAAGGACAATCCCGGGTTAATCTTGAGCTCTGGTTCCTGCCTTTCAGGGTTTCCTCCAGGTTCCTTCCACTTACAAAAAATGGAGGTGCTAAATTCCATCTAGTGGTGTCTGTGTGTATGAGTGTGTATTTATCTAGGATAATTTCACAAACGGTGTTGCCGAGATGGATGTTCCAGATCCACTACCACCCTGACCAGTGTTTGGTCAAAATTGATGATACTACTACTACTAATAATAATAATGAATTTAAGGCGGCACAGTGGTGTAGTTAGCACTCGCGCTTCAAAGGTCCAGGGGTCAGTTGCTGCCTTGGGTCTGTGTATGTGGATTTAGTGTGTTCTCCTTGGGCTTGGTGGGTTTCCTCAGGGTACTGAGTCCGAAGACATGCAGAGTAAGCGTTTTCAGTTTGCCTGTGTGAGTGCGTGCATGTGTGCTCTATGATGGACGTACATACTAGGTTGTGTTAGGCCAAAAAACCTCATTAAAGTAAGTTGAAAGTATTATTACTCGAAAAAGAATTTGATACTGCGTTTTATCACGACCGTTTCACGACTGCAGCGACCAAGCTACACGAGAGCTTATTTCCCACCATATATTTCTAGCCTGAGAAGAATAAACAGAATAAACCGAATGATTAAGTGTGTTAACGGTTAATCAATAAAAGAAAATATATTTATATTAATTGCTCAGGTATTTAGGTTTTACACCACACTTCAGCATTGTGTGTGAACAGAGGCAGAGCAGCAAGTGGTATGAATTTAATCATTCCTTCTTTTATAAACCATTTGATCTTCATTTACTTATTTCTTACAACATTTTTGTCCGAATTCCGTCACTAAGACTGTTTAAACTGAGATCAATAAGTTGTTTTGTTTACTTTTAATTATTGATGGATTACAGTTGTTTGAAAAATATGCAGCTCTCCCCATAATTAATTCTGAAGCTCGTGTGTATGTTTTGTGTTTCTGGGCTTGTAAATGTCTAATTCTGACAGAAATAGGATTAATAAATAGTTCTAAATGTACTCCTGTCCTCGGGGAGAATAAATCTTTGTGCTGAACTTATTAGCCATTAGTGTGAGTCATGCTGTCAAACAAAGAATGAAGTCCTAATACAGGAATAAACATTTGTTTTTATAATCTTTGTGTCTGGAGGAACAAACCTCATGCCAGTGTGGAATGAATCTCATTTCATTGTCGTAATCATGGAATAAATTTACCATTATGCCTCTTACTGATTTTATTTCTTTAGAATGTTTTTTTTATTCCTGTACTTTGGGAATAAATCTTGAGGTAATCGTTTCTACAAAATGCAGAATAAACTTTGTGATTTCTTTTATATCATATTTAAGGAATCCAGGGTTTCTGTAAAGACCTTCTTGAGGTGGCTGATATTTTGGAGAAGGCGACGCAGAGTGTCCCGAAGGAGGAGGTGACCTCGGCGAACCCTCATCTGAAGAACCTGTACGACGGGCTGGTGATGACGCAGGTGCAGGTCCAGAAGGTTTTCACCAAACACGGTCTGGTGAAACTGGATCCGGTTGGGCTCAAGTTCGACCCGTACGAGCATGAAGCGCTGTTCCAGATTCCCTTAGAGGGCCAGGAGCCTGGCACGGTTGCAACAGTAACCAAAGTGGGCTACAAGCTGCACGGCCGCACCTTGCGACCTGCGCTTGTGGGCGTGGTCAAAGCGCCATAACAACCCGGAGTTTAGTCGGGTTCCGCCTTGATGCGGTTTGCCTGAACTTGCTTCAATTGTACGGACACTAGAGGACTGATTTAATGTGAATTCTCCTGTATGTATAAAATCAGTTTATATCGTGAAGATGATGGAGCTATAAGATGGTGAGAATATGTCTTTTGGTTAATTTGTGTAACATCTATTTGTGTAAACCAGGGGTGTCAAAAGCCCGTTCCTGAAGGGCCGCAGACCCACAGGGTTTTGTTCCAACCCTGCTCCAACATATGCCATGTAGTTTTCAAATAAGCCTTAATGATTTGATTAGGTGGATCAGGTGTTTTTAATTATGGTTGAAGCTAAACTCTGCAGGTCCTTGAGGGTTGGAACAAAACCCTGCGGGTCTGCGGCCCTTCAGGAACAGAGTTCGACACCCCTGGTGTAAACGTTCATCTGATGTTGAAGAGGTGTGTCCAAGATATGGCATGTGTGTCTAAGACGTGAGGGGAAAGTCAAGCCGGCGTGAAAACATTTCTGACAACGCCATGGGGGAAATAAAAGGGTCCATGATTGTGTAATCAGCTGTAGTAATGTACGTCCATGACTTTGTGTATACAAGTATTATTTAAATACGTCTTTGTCCTGTCTTTTGTCTCGACTCACTGCATGCACTTTTATAGAAAATGTGTGCTGAACACCCGTTTCACACCTGCTCCCGAGAATCAGTGTTTCCTGAGCATTATATTACATCTTCAGTGTACATAAATGTTCAGTCATGCTGTTAATTTATATCTGTCATGTCAGAGAAGAGACATTTTATTTGAAGAAAAGACACCAGCTTAAGAGTAAGAGATCATATCTTTACTCTGTAGAAGATGGAAAAGTCTGTAATGGAAGTTTTCTGCTCTGAGTTCTATTATGAAGTACACACGTCATGGATTCACGTCACCTCACAAAGTTTCCTGAATCCTTGCAGGCCTAAAGTGACCACCGTCTTAAAGTAAAGCCTTTATTTTGTCACGTTGGTACCTGGGCGAGATTACCAAAGTCTACAGACCGTCAAGTACAATTTTAGTTGTATAGCGCTTTTAACAATTGTCGCTGTGGCAAAGCAGCTTCACACAATCAAAATAATTATTTTAAAATAAATTATCTTTAACAATCATTGCAAAACCTCATGAGTTTATGATATCGGTGCAGAGGGTTGTTTTAGACAGTTTTTAGAAGTCATTGATAAAAGGGCATGTTTTTTAAAAGTGTATAGTTCTACGAGTAAGAATATACCAGGTGGTCCAGAAGTATGGGGGTGCAATATTAATTTTCCTTGTGTTAATGTCTATAACACTCAAAATGGCTTTAAAGCCACCAAACAAACATGGAATAAACCAAACCTTGGACCTAATACATAACAATCGTCTCATTTCTTTGGGCACTTCCCAATTCTCTAGTCTGTCTGGAATCCTTTCAGAACAATCTGCGCACTAAAGGAGGAAAAATGATTGTTAAACATTTCTTAACATATTACAACTATTCTCATATTCAGCATACCCATGTGGTGCGAAGTAAGTGCTTCATCCTCAGGTATTCCAACATGGAGCCTAGCACAAGTTCCCCCAATAGGAACATCTTCCTATTCTATCTATCTATCTCTCAATCATGGTGGCCAAAGGTATTAAGATAACATTTGTCGTGTATTCTAGTTTTCCCTGTACACAAAACCGGTGATGACAATAATTAGTTCTCGACCATCTTTCTGAAGAATTCTGCTCGATTACAAGCAGCTGATCGGCTGACAGTTTGTCCCTGTCTAAAAGTAAACATTTTCTATACGTGACCTTTAGGAAGCAATCAAGCAGGCATGGGTTTGAGCGAGTCACACATGAGTACATCTTTTTTTCACTCCAGACCCAGACGGATCCAGCAGGTTTTGAAGAACAAAGGAATAAATATTGTATGTTGTATAGCAATCTATTGGGTAATTAAGTGTTTTATTTGGTCATTAAGTCCAATAAACATTTTTGCATACTGAATCCATGTCTCCATGGTAACAAACTTGTGTGCCTGTTTAGTTCCCCTTATTGAAACGTGTGGCGTAGTCAGCATTAACATATTTTTCTTAACGGTTTGGGTGTTCATAGTGACATTTGATCGGCGCTCCATTTGAGTGTTGGCTATGGAAAATGAGTTTTTCATGGCTGAAGGGTGTTTTTCCCCTCCCTTTCCCTGTATCTTCCACGCCATGACGAGGACAAATTCTTTCATAAAGTGCGTGACGGGAATAAAACAGCTTCCTAGTAAAAGCATGAATCCATGGAAACCAGAAAAATCGACCATAAAACCATGGTCCAACCATTTCTCCGGTTACAACAAAAATGAAAAGCTTGATAACTATATCTAATAATAAAGTGGGGAGAAAAAGTGGGGATTCCATGTTGTAAGTGAAACCTATGCTTTGAAATCACATTGGCACAATTTATTCGGAGAGAAACGTGCTTTTGTTTTAATGCAGTTTAACAATATGCAGTTTACATATGGCTGCAAGCGGCGGCCAGTTGGTCCAAGCGCCATGCAGGAGTGCGTGGCGCTAGTTTCTTGTTCGGTTTTGTGCAGTCAACAGACATGGTAATGACATGCATGCAGCATATCATTTAAGACATTTTGCAGAATCAGTTGCCTGAGAATCCCCACATTAGGCAGTTGTAAGTTTTTCCGATGAAATCACGAGCCCACCTTCTAGAACAGTCACTTGTGGTTCGGAGCGTAACGCTGCAGAGAAAAGACATTTCCAGCCAAGGGTTATAGTCCAGAGTTAGACGAGTAGACTACGTGCTAACATATCAAATGTGTTGACTGGTTGGGGTAAATAAAAACTTACTTGAAGGTGACTTGTGTGCAGACATCGCTTAATTTTACTTCTTGAGTTGTAAAAAGTTGAGCTTGGGTTTGACTGAACAGGTAACAGCAGTCCTGTGTCGTTTTTGCCTCTGTTTGTCAAAGTAATCATTGTAAACAGGGTATTATAGCAGATATTTTAGCAACACAGCGCAGATCCATCACCACTTTAATTACAGAATAAATTGCTTATTGAAAATGATGATTACACCAAATTGCACCTGCAGGAAACACTCTGCACACAGGCTGTGTTTGGTTTGTCAGATAAATTCTGTGTAAACTCTAGAGACTGTTTTCCGTAAAAAAAATAAAAAATAAAAAATAAAAAATTCAGGAGGCCATTAGTTTCTGAAATACCCAGACCAGTACATCTGATACCAACAACCATGGCCCAGTCACAGTCGCAGTCGTCACACCATTTGCCCATTCTGAGGCTTCAACATCAAGATTTCATGCACTGTGCTCCTGCACCACAGACACCACAGCACCTAGGTTTGTTCTACTCAATTTCACTGTGGAGTACCTGGACTATGCAATGACTCATCTATCTATCTATATGAGGCGCCGTATAGGGCTTGAATCAAACTTCACTCATGCACACACATATGAAACACTTGCATACACATATATGAAATGCGCGCGCACATACACCTATGAGACGCGCGCACATATGTACAAACTCTCCGTGCACACACACATATGAGATTCTCAGTGTAAAAGGAAGTAATTTCAGTGTAGACGGACTTGTCGCTTCATACTACATGATTGGCAGTAGCGGTTTGTGAACAGCCTGCTGTTGGACAGTTTAGAAGACGGAGTAGGACAGTATAATGATCATCACTGCTCAATCACAAGGCAGATTCACTATAACTGTCCACATAATATCTGAATATTGCAGCAGCACAAAACGCAGGTGATGTTTAGCAAAAAGAAAATTGAAGCACGGAATCTGTGGCTAATATGTCGGATCCTTTTACCGCGGTGATAATAAATAAACCACTCGCTGTCTTCTAAACTGTCCAGTAACAGTCTATTTAAAATGCTACTACTAATCAGAGAGAATGAACCGGCAAGTCCATATACATTGAAATTACTACACCCTACACCCTACATCCTACTCCCTACACCCTACATCCTACTCCCTACACCCTACATCCTACTCCCTACACCCTACACCCTACTCCCTAAATCCTACACCCTACTCCCTACACACTACTCCCTACACCCTACACCCTACTCCCTACACCCTACTCCCTACTCCCTACACCCTACATCCTACTCCCTACACCCTACACCCTACTCCCTCCCTACACCCTACTCCCTACACACTACTCCCTACACCCTACTCCCTACACCCTACTCCCTACACCCTACTCCCTACACCCCTCCCCACACCCTACTCCCTACACCCTACTCCCTACACCCCACCCCACACCCTACTCCCTACACCCCATTCCCCACACCCTACTCCCTACACCCCATTCCCCACACCCTACTCCCTACACCCTACTCCCTACACCCTACTCCATGTTGGGGAATGTCTGTTAAGGGAACTTCCCTCTACAAAATTCCGCCATTTCCTACATGCGGTACCATAGTAACATAAGCACCTTGGATACCCGTCCCTGCTGCTGTGGAAATTTCACGCTACGGACAGTAAATATAGAATATTTACTGAAAAAAACTGACACTAAAATATATACCGTTTTTGAAACGTTTATAACTTATGAATAAATGATTCGATTAATTTACAAGATGTACGGAGATTTATTTATTTATTTATTTATTTATACAGATTACTAGTCTATGTAATACTAAATATTTCTTAATTAAATTAAAATAAAATTATTGTGTCCTGTTTATATGGTGCTGTCCTCGAAAATAATGATAATAAAGATTGTAATGACTGATAGGAATTCCCTTGTTTGTGCGCGTCTCATAGGTGTGAGTGTGTGTGTGAGTGTGCGCACGGAGACTGTGTATGTGCGTGCATCTCATATGTGTGTGTGCTTGCATCTCATATGTGTATGCGCGTGCATGCCATATGTGTGTGTGTGCTTGCATCTCATAGGTGTGTGTGCACGGAGAGTTTGTACATATGTGCGCGCGTCTCATAGGTATGTGCGCGCGCATTTCATATGTAGTTGTGTGAGCAGTTAGTAGTATATATAGATGTGTGACTGTTTCATATATGTGTATGCAAGTGTTTCATATGTGTGTGCATGAGTGAAGTTTGGTTTAAGCCCTATACGGCGCCTCATATATCTATCCATCCATCCATCCATCCATCTCTAGTGTTATCTTTCTTTTCTGTTCTTATATGATACAAATATGGGTAACAGGAAAAGAAAAGAAAAAGTCTCAGGTCTGTGATGTTTATTGTTTTCTTTGTGTCTTACCTAAAAAGTGATTGATGGACAAGGGGTGAATTACACTACTGTTCTGTTCAGGTGCGTAACCTGGAGTTAAAGTAAAGCAAATAAACAGTGATCAATACACTTTAGACACTATATCATATTGATATAATAATCACAGATCATGTATGCCAAGTCCATTTATAGTCTAGACATTTGAATGCATAATGTAGACTGGAAATAATGAGGTGAGGTGTTATCACCACCAAATCAGCAGAGATTAGCCATAAGTCTAAAATGTGGAAAATTACTATTTATTTATTTATTTATTTATTTATTATAATTTCATTTTAAAAGTTAAATTCTAGATTCATTACAGACAAAATGAAATATATTTTCATTGTCACTTTTTTGTTTGGTTTAAAACATTAGATCACATTAATTTAGAAATACTATCAGATGTGCTTTCTTGATCAAAGTGTTTCTGAGACTGGATTTGATTGTGGGTTTTGGCAGACTGTGTTTCTGCCTCTCCTTTCTTTCCAGTTCTGAAAAACACTCCAACCTACTTTCACCCATGCTGCGATCGACAGTCCCAGTGGGGAAAGCCTCTCGTCCTATCAGATTACTTGGCTGGAACTAACTGTTTTATGATGTGATTTATAGCGCAAGTAAAGCTGCATTGATCAAGGACCGAAGCTGAGACGAGCTCCTAAATGCGGAACTGATGGAGGGAGGATTTACCTTTCATCCGACACCAGTCATAAGCGTTGATGACTTTCTGCAACCATTCAATGTCCCGGTCTTCACAAAGACCACCAAGGGTCTTGGTCCTACAATGAGGAAGTGTAATCTAATTATTAGTCCAGTTGTCTATATGGTGGATTAACCAATTCATAGTATCACTATCAATAAACATTGATAATCGCATTATTGTAGATGAACTAATGCATAAAATAATGAGCGATGGGATGACCCTCAGAATATGGCACATGAACTGAAGTTCATCCCATCACTCATTATTTTATGCATTAGTTCATGCATAGAGCTGTTACATCCAGTTACATATTGGAATAAGTGCATTTACATATATGTAAAGTGAGAAAAAGTCTTATTGCAAAATCAGAATGACTGCAGCATGAAAGGCGGCAGAAAACTTGCATGAGTACACGTTCTCGACAGTCCACTCTGGTGTCTGCATGTCTTGCCGAGGGTTTGCTAGAAGGCAGCGTAAAAGAGAAACTCATACAACATTCCTCCGGGTTTGGACCTGTGTGTTAATAACAGGTGAGGTATTAACTCATTTTTGCTTACGGTAAATCGCTTACGGTAAAGTGCAAAAGTGTGAAAAGTGCTGTAAAGTAAGAATGCTTTCAAAAATGAAAGTGCTAATAGGTTGGTTATTGGCAATGAACAAAACGGAAACAGACGAGAACTCCAAGTCAAATCCAAGTCAGCGTGACCAGTCTTTTACTGCACGATCAGAACTGCCATCATCTACACTTACACACATTTTTTTTTTTATTTTTTTTTTAGAAACCCAGCAGGTAGGTCGTTCCCAACACCTTGGAGATCTAACCACAGATCTGCAGGCTGCTTTAAATCCTTCAGTCTCCTCATGTAATCCCAGACAGACTAGGTGATGTTGAAGAAAGTTCTTCATGACATTTTGGCTGTAATGTTTGGGCGTCATCGCATGATGGATATCTGGCTGCATTTCTCAGCACTGAGAACCCCATTAATCCTGACCAAAGCGCTATCTCAGAAATGCAGCCTCAAACTTTCAAAGCTTTACAAGTTGCCTGCAGACAGTCTTTACTGTACAGGTCGTCAGCCCTTGGACTAACACCCTGCTTCCTGCGAAGGCCAAGTTTTTCCTCATTTTGACTCATCGGTTCAGAGCACCTGCTACTAAAGCCAAAGTGCAGTCTCACCAAATAATTCTTTGGTTTTGATTCTTTTTCAGCTTGCTCGCTTTGCATTATGTACAGCTTTCTTAATTTACTGCATTTCTTCACATCACTGCAGGATCAGATATTTTTAAGTGGTCTTAATGCAATACAATTCCATAATCAATACAGTCTTGGCGCACATTTTTATAAACGACAAATTCATAGATTTAAAAGACAAAGGAAGTCGTGTGACTTACGTGAACCTCCTTGTGTGTGGTGTTGTTGCTCTGTGTGTTCCTCTCGCGGTGCAGTTGTGGCTAAAGAAGAGAAGATGTGCCTTATACAGGACGTCACAAAGCTTACATGACCTTCGAAGGAGAAATGTGCCTAACCTGCATAACCTGGCTGTAATAATGCTGATGATACAAGAGATGAATTGAGCACTTAATACTCACTTTAACTCAGGTTAAAGGTTAATAAATGATGTGTATCTTAAATCTGTATATGCATTTAAGCACTTCTCACTACCTTAAAAAAAAATATATACATATATATATATAGCATCATATATGACATCTGTATATAAAGATTGAGATATACAAACTGAGTGTGAGTTTTATCCACCGTTCACTGGCTGGAATTGTACACCTCTACTGAAACAGAAGCTGGTCATGACTTCACCTGTGATTGAAACAAGATAAGCAGTCAGAAACACAGGAAGCGGCGCGCAATATGTAAAAAGAAAATATGTTCATTTTCTACTTACCTTTGCTAATTGTATAGCACTGAAAGATCAGTAGAACTAGAAGGGGGAAACGAGAATAAGGAAACATCCCTGCAGTTGATGAGGATGGTGTGAACGGTTCCTTATCCTGTCATTTTACCTCACAAAAAGGAGAGGTCTGTATAAGGAAATGGTCAAGAGTAAACACTGCCAACGCAATGGCTGCGCTTTGTGGTTATCACCTAAAGTGAAGCACACCTTGCTCTCATAGCAATCAACACCGCCGTTCTAAAAATACGTTTCGCTCTTTCCGTTAGTGAGAGTGCCTTTGATGGGACATTGAGACCTTTTTCAGTTCGCAGCTTGTTTCATTTTTGCGTCTCCCCAACTATAGTCTTTTATACTTAGTGTAAATAGGAATTACATTGTCAGTTAGATAAATTCATCAAATGCTTATCAGCACTTATTTAATGTGTGTCATAATGTGTTCAATTTATCTGCTAGTCACCAGAGCACTTTCAGTAAGGGACTTTCAGTACTTTCTTTTTTTTTTTGGATTTTTCCCCGATTTTCTCCCTAATTTAGTCGTGTCCAATTCCTCCCCGTCACTAGGGGGCTCCACATTAAGGCTACTACTACCACTCAGCCGGGAGGGCCGAAGACTATCACGTGTTTCCTCCGAACCACGTGACGCCAGCCGACCGCATCTTTTCGAACTGCTCGCTCGCGCACCGTTGGGGGCGGGGTAACACACTCGGAGGACAGCGCTATCCGCTCCCTCCGCTGCGCGAGCTCACAGACGCCCCTGACTGGCTGTAGAGCCGTGATTAATGTCGGAGCACTATGTACCTCTCATCCCTCCCCTCTGAGAGAGCTCGGCCAATCAGCTCTCTCTAGACCTCCGGCTGCGACAGGTTACAGCATCACCCGGGATTCGAACTAGCGATCTCCGGATGATAGGGCGAGCGCTTTAGCCACTCGGAGGCCCAGTAAGGGACTTTCAGCACTTTCAGTAAGGGACTATTTTGGTACAAGGGTGTCAAATATTTTAATCTGGCCCACGTTTACACTAATGCTCTGCAGTAGCTTAGTGAGTTACGGTGGATATGGACCAATACCTGCTAAGCACCTTCTAGCAAGCTGGAGAAATGGTTTAATTGTAAACCTGTTTATGGGTGTTCGAGTCAAAATGGGACTTTTAACTGCGCAGTACAATAGAACGCAGTAATCTCCCTTTATTTCTCTCTATAATCCCCTGCTACACTAATGCACTAATAACACCCAGTGTTTCACTAGTGCCTGGACACCATCAAGGTGGAATGGTTTATCACTGTGATTTGAGTGTTCTAATCAGTCACCTTATTTAGATTCCGGATTTTCTACAGTTAGCTGTTTGGCGTTCTATTTGTCTTTGAAGATTTTGTTTGCTCAGAAGAGTTACTGTACCGTCTCTATTCGAGATGGGCATCATGAACCTCTTCCCCTTCGTGTCAAGTATTGATGTTTCATGTGAAACGTTAAACAATGACATCTGGCGCATCATTTGAGCAAACAAATTCGCAGCAGTCCGAAGTGAGGGCGTAAAATATCTGAACTGAAAGTATAAGCTGCTTCAGTCTGGCTGACGATGACAGAAATACATTTAAGCATTTGGCAGAAGCCCTCACTTACATTTTAAACTCATTATATAAGTTAAGTTAAAGTTTTAAAGTTAGGTCTTTATTTTGTCACATATACTTTACAGCACAGTGAAATTCCTTCTTCGCATATCCCAGCGTAACTGGGGTCAGAGCGCAGGGTCAGCCATGGTACAGCGCCCCTGGAGCATTTAGGGTTAAGGGCCTTGCTCAAGGGCCCAACAATGGCAACCTGGCTGAGCTGGGAATCGAACCGCCGATCTTCCGATCAGTGACTCAGTGCCTCAGCCCTCTGAGCCACCACTGGCCTTAGTGCCCTTAATATGTCTGAGCAGTTGAGAGTTAAGGGCCTTGCTCAAGGGCACCAACAGGGACAACTTTGCCGTCATGGGATTTGAACCAGGGCCCTTCCAAACCATAGTCCAATGCCTTAACAGACCACAAATGCAACTTAGCGTGAACAAGGCGTAAGATATTCAACCTTACAGAATTCGATTTCTTATGTATTAATAAGTTGGACAGAGAGTTCTGCCGTACAGACAGACAAACAGACGTGTGCGTGGGCTTCCACCTGGAATAATAATATCACTAATTACATTAAAGCTCATCAGATTATTTTTTGGCTTTAACTTTTTATTCCTACAAGCTCGTTTCCTATTGTTATGGAGTTTGCTAATGTTTTAAGTTGCCACATGTCCCAGCTCACTATAGGAGATGTATTAAGTGAAGCTGAATTTGTTCAGCTTCACTTAAAGAAAGCTCAAAGAAAGGCGAGCGGCAGCACGACAAGAACGAAGACGTCTTAAGAAGAGGCGCAAAGCTCTGGCGAGAGGAAATGATGCAACGACCATTCTACCAGACATCGCTGCAACATCTGTGTAAAAACAGTCATTTGACCGTTGTAAGGTTAATGTTAGCAGCAATGTTCTTCACACCTAGGATATATTGGAAGGTGTAAGGTTTGACCGTTAGTGAGGCCCACGACGGGAATATGTTTTCTGCTCATTATGTTAAATAGATTTAGAGGAAGTAGAGAGCAGCTTAGTGTATCAGTATAAACCTCATAAGGTGAGAACCTGCTAAATGGTTAGTAGGGTCAGGCTGATAGAACATGAGTCACAGGACCAGGGTATAAAAGAGTTCTGCTGGACTTCGATAATGTTCTTAGGCGGTGTTACCATGCATTGTTAATTTAAGTTCACTAGACTTTGTGTTTTTTTATTTTCCTTTGAGCCCTTTGCTTAGTTCGACTTATGTACCATATATGTTGCTTTTCTTTACTTAAATTGTAATTAGTTGCAATATAAAAGAATAAAAGGACTGCCTCCCATTGTGAGGTTGGTACTGTACCCCCATCACGGTGCCGCCGTTGTGAGGTTTTTTGAGTTTGGGAACAGACCGTCCCGGGGACTACTGTACATTGCCAAGGAGCCTTTCTAAGGTGAGTCTTGCGCTGACCTTTACAGAATTTGACACCGGTAATGGTTCGTCCTTTGCAGATAGATATTTTCCTGTTTGAGTGTGTTTCCAGGGAGTGTTTATCAAACGCAACACGATACTATCAATGACAGATACTAATGCTAGTGCGAAATAAGGAAGGGGAATATTTCATGGAATGAATATGGGAAAAGAATATGGGGACTGAATTTTAAAACAAAACAGTGAATATGTTGTTGTCCTCGTGCTTGGTGGGTTTTCACCCTTTTCCTGTGGTTTCCTCCCAGGCTGGCTCACTGGCACTTCTATAAGTGTTTCTAAAAGAAAAAAAAAATAACCCGGGAATTTGACATCACAATGCCATACTTCCATTAGAAACCAAAACAGAAAAATGTTCAGAAAAAGATTTCACATATGTTCCATTGTCTAACCGTGTTTAAAACTCATTTCACCAGTGATTTTATAACAAGGGCAAATCAAACACAATGCATGATTTATAAGGCATTTAACTTAACGTTACCTTCTACTGTTGCTGCTAATGTTGTTGACGAGGATGAAAATAAAAATCGATAATAAAACAAAAATAATACAGAAATCTTCCACAAGAAAGATGCGGAAAGCTTTGCTATCCAATGTTGGCAGAAGAAAAACCTTTAGAACATGATTTATAACCTCATTTTGCATAATGGAACCATTTAAGTGCAAAGTTGCAGGTTAGGAGCATCCCATCTGTTTCAAATCTTCAGAGTTTTAATTTGGCACTTCCTTTAAAAAAAAAATAGCAAATAGCAAATGAAGCAACATTAAACACAGAGTACATTGTTGTTCAGGTTCAGTTCATTTAATGTAATGAAGTAACAATTATTTGTGTTTATAACACAGCGCTGCCAAATCCTCAAATCTGGTGATAATTAATTTTCCATTACAGCAGCTTTGACAGCGGTGCATCAGATAATCACAGGGTAAGGTTAATGTGCTTCATCTAATCGGTTATTGTTTCTATAGCAACAGCCTGTTCAACAAATGCATATACTGCTTTTTTAATAAGAATTGATCAGATGTGTCTGAATGACAAATATTTATCTGACTGCACATTAGAACAGAACAATAGTCTAATCAAATAGGCTGCGAGTTTCAATGATCTAAACAGCCAAACTAAACAGTAAAAAAAAAAAAAAAAAAAAAGTGAAAATGACAGATAAAAGCAAAACAGTACAAATTATACAGAGAAAGGGAAGAAAAAAAAAACGACTATAGAAATTGGGACAAGATACATTATACATTGAACACCAAAAGGGAGAGCGCTGCGCTGCTGTATCTGTCTACGCCGCTTTTTTGTTGTTGTTGCTATTTTCTCTTTTTCATGTTCAACTCCCCCAGGTTACAGAATTACAGAAGCTCCAATGACATGACTAACTTTTCCTTGACCTTTATCTTTGAAATATGAAAGCTTAGCTACTTAGGTGAAGGTGAAATACCTAAAGTGAAATGTCACTAAGAGTAAGAGTGAAATTTAAGACTAAGCTGCATCCTTAGAAAGTTAACGATAAAGTAATAGACTTACATCACTTAGCAGTGGAGTGTAAATTATATCTAAAGGACTGGCAAGCACTGCCCTCCAAGCACACGTCATAGGCAACGTCCACAATTCCTGTAGTTGAGTAAAAGTAGACAATTTACAATTCTATGTGAGTAAAAATACAAACGTGCTTCCCATTAAGTTTAATCAGGTAAAAAGCTTCTGAGTTTTTCATTCACTCACAGTAGCTTTAAATTGTTCAATTGTTCCTGGAACAAATCCGCCAGGAAAAACAGGTGAACATCGAACACAATATGATTCAACCAAGTTCTGGTCTGGAGAGATTAAATATCTACACAAGCAGCGTTTCCTAATTTCCTTTCCATTGTTTTATCCTCAGGTCTAAAAGAGTCTAAAAGGGTTTCAGACCCTTAGCACTGAGATCCGATCCGATATCAATCAGATCAACGGAGCTCCACCGTCCTTCCGCAATGTGCTGAAAACCTAATGGCTCTTCGTATTTCGTCCTGGTTTACTCAGTCATGGCATCTTATTTACCAATTGCATACGTATTTATTCATATATCTTTTACGAGGGCATTTCTGAACATAATTTTTTTATATGCAGTATATATATATATATATAAGTTATAAATTGTTTTCCCTTGTCCATGTACTTACTTCCCCTTTCATATCTTCATTTATTTAATTTCTTTGCTTGCATCGTGATTTTGCTCTGTTGAGATTTACGTCTTATCTTCACCTAGTATTGTGATTTATGTTCATGTCCATTGCACGCACCTGTTCCTTGTTCTGCTCCGAATTGTGTCCCTTGTCTTTGCAAAGATTTATCGTCTTAACTTCGAGTCCAAGCCTGTTTCCTATTTCCATGTTTCAAGTTTTGTGATTAAGGATTTCTCTAATTTAATGTCATCTACCTGGGTTTTGTCTCCTGCCTTGGACTTTAACAACGCTTATTGGATTTCACTATGTAAACACAACTGATTTCTTCACTTGAATCCGGCTTTAACTGCTAAAGCAAGACTTTGCCTCATTAAACTCTTTAAACTCTAACCTCTTATCATTAAAACGTATTTGAGTGGTTAGTCATGAAACATACCTTGCCACCACACTAGACCCATTTTGGTACACCTTCTGTTTCAAGCACAAGTGGTGGGCAAAGTCGACAAATAATGCACTTCAATAAAAGTAGATATACCCTAGATCAAATAATACTCAAGTAAATGTATATGTCCTTTACATGGCTACTTGAATAAAAATTCTGACATGGTATTAAGCGTGGCATAAACTTAATGCAATTACACATAATGGTCAGCAGGTGGTGCACTTCAAATACTACACACCACTGTACAGCAAGTGTGTAAGGCAACACCATGCAGAAATGAAGTCAGGTGACAGTGCAGATATTCCCTGTACAATGTAGTGGAGTAAAAGTATCTTCTAATAAAACTACTCAATTAAAGTAAAGACATGTGAAATATTTTATGTACTGTGATAAAATGAGTTTACTTAGTTACATTTCACCTCGGCAAAACTCTCAACGAAGGACACGAAATCTGGTTCATTAAAACAGCCTTTATTTGTCACATATACTTTACAGCACAATGAAAGTATTTCCTTTACATCTCTCATCTTTGTTAGGAAGATGTGGTCAGAGTTCCAGGTCAGATATGATTAAGGGCCTTGCTGAAGGGCCCAACCGAGTCAGTTTGGTGATCTTGAGTTTGAACCAACGACCTTCGATGATGAGCTACCACTGCCCCGTTCTACGTCTCTCTCTCTCTCTGAACTTGACAAAAAGGACAGCTCTGTAAGGATATAGTTCATAAACTTCATTCAGTCCAACATTCAACTCAATAATCCAACAACAATTGATAATTAAGCTGAGCCCTCTGGATATGACTACATTCTCTGCAATGTCTATCAATACGGTTTCAGCAACATTGATTGAGTCAGCACACATGAAGGAGGTGAACCAGCTCACAGAATGTTATAGAGACAATCGTATTGGTGATAAGACTAAAGAAATGATTGACAACTTCAGGTGGATCTAAGTGGACCATTTAGCACTAAACAGCAACGAGCCAAATGTGCAGAGAATTCATAATGGCCAAGGTTCCTGTGCACATGGATTTCCAATGGCACCTGCCTAACCAAGACAGGCCTTTCAGTGATTCCACCTCCTGCAGATGCAGAAGAGAGCCAAACTCCTCCCCTCCCATCCCCACAAACATTTACCAAAGACAATAGAGAGCATCCTGACTAGCTGTGTTACCATCTGGTACAGGATCTGCCCATGCTCCGACTGCAAAATCCGACATTGTGAGAGGAGCGGAAAAGGTCATTGCGGTCTCTCTACCCACAACTGACACGTTGTACAAAAACCACAGCAGTCCAAAAACCTCCAGCATTGAGGATGATGCCTCTCACACCCCTGATGGACCCTCCTGCCTTCTAGCCAAAGTTTAGGAACATCTTCGCTACCAGTTGCAGGCTGGGCGTTTTACAGAAACAGTTGACATGTTCTGTGTATTTAGAGTCCTGTATTTATTCATTCACATGTTGTCTATTTGCATTTTACGCCATCACAGCAAAGCTAGATAAATGCACTGTTTTCTTTTGTTAGACCAGCTGGTTCCAAGAAACTAAATGCATTTGACGTTAACCTGACACTGATGCACAACTGACAAAGCTCAATTCAATAAGGATCACACAGGAAATTCTCAGCAAAAGTAGATTAAATATTCTAGCCCAGGAGAAAGACAATTTAGTGACACTAATGCTCACATAATCACATTATCATGCGTTAAGCAAAAGAAATAGCAAAAAAAAAAAAAAAAAAGCTCTTGAAGAATAAAGTCAGTCAGAGTACTGAATATTTAGAAGACTTGAAATAAGTACAGATGCAGGATTAAAGTAAATCTGTATATGTATGTTTAAAGTAAAACTAGCTTTAGTGTAGTCCTGCAATATACTGTATGTGAATGTATCTATTAATATCAATTTTGGCAACAATATTGCCATATGTTGACTTACGAGAGTTCAACCAGCGCTAGAATTATCATATGCTGATGAAATTGCAAGCTAATCGCATGTTTAATGTAAGAGAAGCAGGCGACTCAGAAGGATATACAGATGTGGATAGATTTCTGAGGGGATTATTTTTGTGTATTTCTAAGGTTGACATATGGTAGAAGAGTGAGCTAGAAGACAGAAACTGGACATATATAAAATAATAAAAGCGGACTGACTACTTAGCCTTGTGGGATGCCAGAGACTCTCCATGTCATGTAATAGAGAGGGCTGCCATGCTGAGGTAGAAATGTCAGCATCGGTTACATTGGGCATGATTCTGATAAACAGAATATTGTCCTTTTATGTTTCTGCAGCATGGCCGGATTTGTACAATGGTTGGATCCTGGGGTTGGTTGTTGATGGAAAAGAAAGGGACATTGGAGTGTTCTGTTTACACACGAGGGAAAAAAAAAAACCCATGTGAGATGTCAGATCCTGAGGGCACAATGGCCTTCTGAGACCCTTTTAGAAAAATGATTCATTTCTAATTACGGCTAGGGTTGTTAGTGTTTGAGCAAATCTTATCACATGGTGGGTGAATTTTGGAAAATATCCTTTTCTGTTTTCAGTAAAAAAACAAATAAACAAATAAACAAAACACCAAAATGATACATACATTAAATAAAAATTTATTTTATGTGATTTTCTGTTTTATCTTTCCATGTCATCAGCCTGTAAAGGGCAAATCAGACCACTAGATGGCGATGTATGCTTTGCTGAAAGTTACTGTTATTCAGGGGTTTATTAGGAAGATTTGTGTAGATAATTAGTAACCTACTGTGTAATGAGACTCCTTGCTCTGCTTGGTATTATTTGGAAATTAACTTGTTATTTTTTTTTTATTAATTTTTTTTTATTTTTATAATTCTTTTAATTTACTAGGTCGTTATTTTGACTTGCAGTACTATAATTTTGACTACTAATTATGACAGGGTATCTCATTATTGCTACTTAATATTTTGTCATTATGACTTATTAACTCTACTTTTGACTTTGTAACTCGCGATTATATCTCATTATGCATTTTTACAGTAACTCATAAATTTTTATGTATTAATAAATTGTTTAAATTAACTAATTATTATGACGTAGTGTCATATTGTTACACCTTGTGTGGATGATCAAAAGCAAAATGTTGCACTGGTTGACTACATTTGACTTTTTAAATGAATTATGAATGCACTATAACTAAACACACCTTTTACATTTGTAAATGGTTAAAAAGAAATTAAACAAACACATAATTATAAAATTATATCATATATATATATATATATATATATATATATATATATATATATATATATATAATAGTTGTAGTTCATTCATTTAATTTCCAGGCTTTAACATACCAATATTGAAAGTCACTAAAACTTTTTTCAATAATGTCATTTTATAAAGATTTTTTTCTGTTTCAGTTATTAATTATTATGAATTAACACTTACAAATTTTGGTCGGAGGTCGGCAAAAAATTTTTTGTTTATTTCCACTATTGTTCTTCTTTCTTTCTTTCTTTCTTTCTTTCTTTCTTTCTTTCTTTCTTTCTTTCTTTCTTTCTTTCTTTCTTTCCACCATCCTTTTGTTCTTTACTCTCTCTTTTCTTCCTTCCTTCCTTCCTTTTTTGACTATCCTTCCCCTTTTCTTCTTTCCATCTTTCTTTCTTTCTTTCTTTCTTTCTTTCTTTCTTTCTTTCTTTCTTTCTTTCTTTCTTTCCACCATTTTGTTCTTTCTTTCTTTTCGCTTTTTGTTCTTTATACTTTCCTTCCTTCCTTCCTCCCTGACTGTTTGCTCGCCGGAGACACTCTGCTCTTTATGATTTATGAATATTACACTTGTCAACTTATTTCAGTTCTGTGATTCTGTGTAGCTGCTGTTGTGCCACAGTCGGCTGTAAAAGCTCTGTATGAATAAAATAGAACTCCTTCCTTCCTTCCTTCCTTCCTTCCTTTCTTTCTTTCACTTTCATACTTTCCACTTGAAGACGGGATCTGAGCGCGCGCCTGTCAGCAGATGGCAGCCCGGTACTCCCGGTTTCTCGCCTTCTGGCACGCGGACATCACCGCTCTCTCTCTCTCTCTCTCTCTCTCTCTCTCTCTCTCTCTCTCCCAGTGAAGAGCTGCCGTTCAGTTGTTCCCCGTGAATCGGTTCTCCGTGGCTTTAGAGAGAGAGACACACAGACGCACACACACACACGCACACACACACACACGGAGGTACACAGACCCGGGCGCGCGTCATGGCGCAGGTCGCGCACCTGTTCGTCGCGCTGGTGTGGATTATCTCCGTGCACGGATCTCTCTGCAGCGGCTTCGGCGGCTCCGGCGTGGGTGTCGGCGTGCCGAACCGGAGGGACGAGCAGCATCCCCGCCTGCTCCTCCGCGCTCAGGGTCCGGCGGCGGCGGCGGCGGAGGATGAGGAGGATGAAGGGCAGGAGAGCGGAGCGGCGCCGCGGAGACGCGCGAGGTCAGCGGCGCCCAGAGCGGCGACTCTCATCAGCAGCTCGTTCGTGCTGAAAGGAGACGCGGCGCACAACCAGGCGATGGTCCACTGGACGGGAGAGAACAGCAGCGTGAGTCCACCACACACACACACACACACACACACACACACACACACACACACACACACAGCCTGACATCCTGACACGTGTGAGCAGCAGCGCAAGCATGTAGATTTGGTGCAGCTTGGATCCCAAACCAGGCCACCTGAAACTTTTGAAGTTCCTTATCTATCTATCTATCTATCTATCTATCTATCTATCTATCTATCTATCTATCTATCTCTCTATCTATCTATCTATCTATCCTTCTATCTATCTATCTATCCTTCTATCTATCTATCTATCTATCTATCTATCTATCTATCTATCTATCTATCTATCCTTCTATCTATCTATCTATCTATCTATCTATCTATCATCTATCTATCTATCTATCTATCTATCTATCTATCTATCTATCTATCTATCTATCTATCTATCTATCTATCTATCTATCTATCTATCTATCTATCTATCTATCATCTATCTATCTATCTATCTATCTATCTATCTATCTATCTATCTATCTATCTATCCTTCTATCTATCTATCTATCTATCTATCTATCTATCTATCTATCTATCTATCTATCTATCTATCTATCTATCAAGTGTGATGGAGGATCCTAAGACTGTCTCAATCTAAATAATCTAAATAGAAAAATAAATAAAACAAAGGGTTTGTCTGTATGTTGGTCAGAACTCACTATTTCAATGATATCTTTCTGTTCTATACATTGGAGGACCAGAAACCAGCCCCCCCCCCCCCCTATCTCTTTTGTCACAGCATCACAAAAAAACTGGTTCGACAGTTTTTAATGAAACTTTGCCACTCCTTCAGGATTTGCCTGAAGTTTAATACTGGCACTAAATTAAATCGAACTGTTGAGTGGAAGGGAAGTTATGAGCAGTTTTGTTCCAGGTTACCTCACAGCTGCCATCGCTTTTTCTGCGGAACACAGCGCTTTTGCCATCGAAGTGGGAGTGGCTGTACAAGTCACTCAACAGAGCCAATCAATGCGGTAATTTAAGGGAAATACACCGAGTATGCGGAAGACTGAAACAACAACAACAACAACAAAAGTGATGTAACTTTTGAAAACTGAATCCACAAAGATGAATGGACAGACCAGCGTACGTTTATTCGTGCTGCAGGAAGTTTAAAACCAGGTCTTATATGCTCAAAACTCTGGTGCTAATTGAAGCAGTGATGTGAAATGCCGCTATGAGAGGCGAGATGAGGGCATGTGAAATCCATGAACTGAGAACCTTACAGGTTACGTGGTTTCTTTGTATTAATACGTTAGACAGAGAATTCTGACGTACAGAAAGACTGAAATAATAATAACATCACTGATTACATTAAAGATCAGCAGATTAGTTTTTAGCTTTAACCTTTTAACTATTTCTAAAATCACTAAGGCTCGTATATATATAAGGTTCCAGGTTAGACGCGTGCTTGACATCAGGTGTGCTTGTTTTCAACCTTTATTAACCTTTTAATGAGAGCACACTCACTTACAAACTGTCCGGAAAAGAGGGTTTAATTCTAGCACCTGTTAGACAGGGTAACTAACAGATCCTGTTTAGGAAGTGAGGAACACTTCAGGACCTCTGTTGTTGTTATTATTATTATTATTATTATTATTATTATTATTATTATTATTATTAATTAATTTTTTTCAAAGCATCTATTTCAAGTAACCTGTCAGTAAGGCTGAAAACAGTAAAATGCCAAATATAATAAATATAAACCCTGGTGTAAACTCCTTCCTGGTGGTGTTTGGTGCGTTAACGATTTTCAGATTTGCATCTCTTTTAAACAATACCGTCTCTGCCAGTAAAAAGTTTTTTCGTGTGGAATTAAATGTGACAGTCTGTCCTGAATAGTTTATAAATTTGCTGTCCTGTCTGAACTCTTCTTCAGTTAAACGGTGTTCGGTGCCACATTATGTCTGTCTCTTTCTCAAAGAGTAAAAATCCACTCTAGTCATGTGACTAAATATATTTGAGCTTATAAAGGGATGAGCAGAATACAAATTCAACATGTGCTTTTGATATGTAGCTTTAGTAAGAATCTTAATTCCGGTCATTAAAATCGCGCGACCTGCCTCTGATATGAACTATTCTTTCGGTTATATTTTCTTCAGGGCTACATGATAACGGCTGATCAACTTCTAATCATAAATACAGTGCTGAACGTTAAACTCATTTTATCCAGTTTTCCTCCATTTGATCATATATGCACAAACAACGCTGCGTTTTATTCACCTTTTCATCTATATGTATCAGCATTTGTGTTAATCCTTAAGGACAGCTCATTTCAGAAACACACAGTCAGGATGTTTCTGATTGGGATCAGCGCATAATGAATTGTGCAGCTGTATTAAATTACTCATGCACTGTATAAGACTGCGTCTTTTATCTTGTGATTGAATATTTGCCATTCCAGTCACTGGGGTTTGGTGATGAAGCGCCTTCAGGCGTGTGAGCTCACTTTTTGCTCATTTAGCCCATGGTCTTCAGTAATTGAAATTCTAGTTGAGAGCGGTTGGAGTCAGGAGACTGCGTTATGGCATGAATCATATCGGTAACAGCATGTTTTTTATTTCTTTAAGGCTACAGAGGTGTGTTTTCTGTCAAAGTGTCATATATAAAGCGATCATTTTTCTTTTTCTGCCGAGCGGCTGCTCCACACTCCAGTCCAGTAGGTGGCAGTAAAGAGGCGATCACAAAGAGGCGATAATCTTGTGAGTGCTGCAAGCATTTTGCAGACGTTGGAAGCGCTTTGTGCTTTCTGCAAAATTAGTTGTATAAAATTCCTATTGAATATATATGAGACATGTTTGGTGCACATGGGATTTTTGACAGTTTAATGTTTGTAAGTTTGTACCTATCATTAAAAAAGTGTGAATCAATTGTGAATTGAAAACTGACCCAATCGATTCAATTAATGAAATCAACACACAAAAGATCAATTTAACTGCTTATATATTGCCACACGTTACTTTTTTTTTTTTTTTTTACATTTAAATGTGTTTGCATTTGAGATGGTAGAATATTTGCATATAGTCTTTATAATCCTACAGGTGATGTGCTCGAAACATTTCGCACATTGGCAGGCAGCACAACATCCTTTGTCATAGGCACAAATTATTATTGTACAATGTTGAAAATAATAAAATAAAGAAATCCACTATATATTTACAAGTGAAAAGTTTGGGCAGACCTTCTCCTTCAGTGGTTTTCAATTCTTTTCAACATTGTACATTAATATTGAAGCCATCCAAATAGTGTAAGAACATGTATGGAGTTATGCAGTTAAAAATATATTTATATATATATATATGGTTAGTGGTGAGCGCTGTCTCCTTGCACCGCCAGGGTCCGGGTTCGATCCCCTTCTCTGTGTGCATGGAGTGTGCATGTTCTCCTCGTGCTTGGTGGGTTTCCTCCGGGTTCTCCGGTTTCCTAAGACATGTAGGTTAGGCTAATTGGCGTCCCCAAATTGTCCGTAGTGTGTGAATGAGTGAGTGTGTGTGTGTGTGTGTGTGTCTGTGCCCTGTGATGGATTGGCACCCTGTCCAGGGTGTACCCTGCCATGTGCCCCAAGTCTCCTGGGATAGGCTCCAGGCCCCTGTGACCCTGAATACAGCATGAAGCGGTATAGATGATGAGTGAGTGAGTGAGTGAGTGAGTGGGTATGCCTTGGCAAGAGTTAATCTGTCACATTTCTTGTCTTCTTTTCTGTGTGCTTTAGACCAACAGTTGTCTTGTGCAGAGGAAGGATGGGGACAGAGTGAATAGCCCTATTAGTGTTACTACATCTATTGTACAAATGCATATTATGGCAGGAAACACTCAGTTAAGAAAGGAAAAAAAGATACTTCATCATTACTTTAAGAAATGAACATGAATAGATCCAAGAAATCTCCAAAAACTTTGAATGTATCCCTGATTGCAGTTGCAAAACCATCAAATGCTAAGATCAAACTGGCTCTCATGAGGAACGGCTCAAGAAATGAAGACCAAGAGCTACCTGTGCTGCAGAGGATGAGAGTATTAGGATGACCGGCTTCAGAAACTGCAGATTTACAGCACCTCAGATTAGAGCCCACATAAATGATTCCCGGGGCATATTTCAACTGTGCAGAGGAGACTACATGAATCAGGCCTACATGGTCGAATTGAAGCAAAGAAACCATTATTTCAGAAGAGAAGCATTTAGAAACACAAGGAATGGACATTAGATCAGTGGGAAACTCTCCTTTGGAGTCCAAATTCTAGACTTTGTTATAACAGCCACATTTCTCTTAGACATAGAGCGTGTGAACAGACGGTTCCTGAATGTGTGATGGTGTGGGGGTGCTTTTATGGTGGCCCTATTGGTGCCTTAGCCAAAATTGAGGTCACACTCAACCTGCATGGCTACCATTTTTGCAGTGACCTCTAGGTTGTACAAGAGCTTTCTCCAAGAAGGAGAGTGATGGAGTGCTGCATGAGATGACCTGGCCTAGACAATCACCCAATCTGAATGAAATCGAGGTAGTTTAGGATGAATTGGGCCAGAGAGTGAAGGAAAAGTAGCCAACACGAACTCAACACCTTTGGGAAGTCCATCACGATCGATGGAAGGCTATTCCAGGTAGCGACCTCTGCCTGAGAGAGTGCCAAGAGTGTGCAAAGCTGTCATCAAAGCAAACGGTGGCTACATTGAAGAATTTGAAATATAAAACATGTTCTTTGGTATTTAACACTTTTTTGTTGACTACATAATTCCATATTTATTACAGTCTTCATTACTAATGTACAGTGTTAAACATAATAAAGATAAATGAATAAAAAACATTGAACGAGAAGGTATTTCCAAATGTTTGACTGGTACTCTATCTATTACCATAGTGAGACTGTAAGATTATTGTTGTTGGTCTCCGGGCAAGAGGCTGCCACAGCGGACCATCGGGTCAACACATACGAGCTTGGAACAGATTTTTACTCCGGCTGCCCTTCCTGACACAACCCTCCCTCCCATGTTATCCGGGCTTGGGACGGGCACTGCATCCAGTGGCTGGGAATCGAACCCGGGCCGTCTGTATGGCAGACAAAACACCTACCACTGAGCCACCAGTGCCCTATATTGTAAGAATATTACTATTTTATTTATTTATTTATTTCCATCAGCATAGCAGTCCACCATGGAATAAAATAATTGCCCTGACACCGCTTCCCATGAGACGGCGTTTATCTCTGGAGCACAGACTCTGCCCTCCTTCCATATTTAAAATGCTGTATATTACATTACAGCGGATATAAGAAAGGACTACGGACCGCGTGCGCTCTTGTGGGAAAATAATTATTGTTGGATTTGACTTTCCTGGAGTTGCCAATTTGCCAACAAGCCAAACTTATTTCCTTTCATTATAGAGCATTATTGAAGTCATTTCTTTTTTTTTATTTTTTTTTTTATCAATTTATAGTTACATTGCATGCTTGTGAAACAATTAGTCCTCATTTTGTGAATAAACTGTTACTATAGAAATAATGCCGTCTTGGAACGAGTGCATTAACAATCATAAACCTGCACCTCTGTCAGAGCTGCGGTTCTAGAAAACTTATCAGTCGCCTCCTGACCAATCAGGGAGCAGGATCTGACAGCGCTCTGGTGTAATTCATTAGTGGCACTCGGTGCCCGGTATCGACGTCCCACATTCACACCGCTCGCAACAAAGGGACTTTTCATGCGTGGAGACTTTTGCGCTTTCGGATGCAACGGCGCTGCTCATCAATTACACAGTTAACACGGAATTTAATTGAATCTTCAGACAGTTCTGCTTCCTGCTCTGTGTTTAATGCCTTTCTAGTATTTGTTTTGCTCTTTCTCACAGGAAGTGGTGGCTGTAAAAACTGCCGTTTCTCTCCACAAATAGCAGCTTAAGCTTGTTTAAAGCCCGAAAGGGAAGTGAAACAGGCTGTGTGTTTGTGTGCGTGTGTGCGCGCGTGTGTGTGTGTGTGTGTGTGTGTGTGTGTGTGTGTGTGTGAATTCTGCATGTCTTCCTGTTTCTCTTTCTTTCAGTGGAAATGAAGTGTTCAGAATGGTCCAAAAGGTGCCATTACAATCAGTGTTTTGTTCAGTCAAAACTTTGAAAGCCTTCGGGAAGACACAGTGTGTGTGTGTGTGTGTGTGTGTGTGTGTGTGTGTGTGTGTGTGGTGTCTAAATGCCCATGTTGTGCAAATGTCTGTCACCATGGTATGATGGTGAGGAGAAAAAGCATGATGGCTGAGTTGTGGACGAGAAAGAGAAAAAGAATAACCGTGTGACAGTGAGAGAGAGAGAGATGCCAAAAGATCAAGAGAGTGAAAGAGTAGATGGAGTGAGATGGACAATGGAAGGAAGTCAGAGAGACTGAGAGAGATAGAGAGGAAGATGGAGAGAAGAGAGAAAGTGAGACATTTTTAACAAGGAGAGAAAGACAAACGGCGTTAGAGAGAGTGACTGAAATACAGAGAGAGAGAGAGAGAGAGAGAGAGCAGAGTGACACTAACAAAGAAAGATACAGACAAAGACGAAAAAGTCGAAAAGAGAAAAAGGAAAAGAGAAAAAGAGAGAAAGGGAAAGAGACACAAGGAGACATTAGAGAGAGAGAGAGAGAGAGAGAGAGAGAGAGCAGAGTGACACTAACAAAGAAAGATACAGACAAAGACGAAAAAGTCGAAAAGAGAAAAAGGAAAAGAGAAAAAGAGAGAAAGGGAAAGAGACACAAGGAGACATTAGAGAGAGAGAGAGAGAGAGCAGAGAGAGAGAGCAGAGTGACACTAACAAAGAAAGATACAGACAAAGACGAAAAAGTCGAAAAGAGAAAAAGGAAAAGAGAAAAAGAGAGAAAGGGAAAGAGACACAAGGAGACATTAGAGAGAGAGAGAGAGAGAGCAGAGAGAGAGAGCAGAGTGACACTAACAAAGAAAGATACAGACAAAGACGAAAAAGTCGAAAAGAGAAAGAGGAATGGATGCAGAGATGGAGAGAAAGGGAAAGAGACACAAGGAGACATTAGAGAGAGAAGTGGGGAAGGGAGTAGGAGAGAAAGAGAGAAAGGCAGGAAGATGGATAGCGCTAACCAGGCAAATCCACACAGATGAAAGAAAGAGAAAGTGATATAGTGAGACAGACAGTGAAAGAAGAGAGAGAGAGCGAGATTTAGTGAGACTCAAAGAAACAAAGCAAGTGAAAGACACAGAAAGTCATAGAGAGAGACAGAGGGAGAGAGAGAAAGGAAGGTAAAAAGTAAGCCAATGAGTGAGAAAGCGAGTGAGAAAAGAGTGAGAGAGACGTGACATAATAATGATGCCAGTGAAATACGTCAGTGACACATGCAGTGTAACGGTTTCATGCGGGGGGGGCGGCTGCACCACCATCAGAGCTGCCGGAGATGAATCCAAATACTTCATCCAATCAGCGCCGTGGGTATAAACCTGAACAAACTGAGCATCATCGCTCTGTGGACCGTTTGTAGAACTTTAGGAAAAGGTGGTTTGTCAAGGCAGGAAGCGTAACTGTTACACTGAGCCGGAGGTCATCAGCATACTGCAGGAGGACCACTTGTCAAGGATCAGGCATTATTGGGCTTCTTTAAAACATTAGCACCGTTCAAATATTCTCCTATGGCTAAGAGTCTCATCAGCATACTGTGGTTGAAGTCATCTGTGAACGACAATCGCTTTTATATCTTCCCTCACCAGGAAGTTAGACTTGAACGCCTTTCGTATACACAGACACAAAATTCTATATGTACGTATATACACCTTTAATGCGTAGATTACGAGATGTGTGTGGATGTTTTCGAACAAGCTAATAACTACCGCATGTTATTTGTCTTAAACCTAACGCTGGAATAAAAGTATTCTTGGTTCAGAAATTGTATTTCTTTATATAATAAATGAAATGCTTCCTGCCAAAGACTGGTCACGAGCGATTTTATTAGATTTAAACCTACTGGTCCTCATGGGTCTGTCTGTAGGTTCGAATCAGATATTAGCTGCCTTATTATAGTCCGAGCTGCGGCATCACCGTAGAGTCGCTCTTTAATAAGATTCGGGGGATGGGGGGGGAAACGCAAAGGAGGGAGCGAGGACAGGAGGAGAGGAAAGGGCTTTGAAGATTATTCTGCTTTTCCTCTCTCCTATGGTCAGCTTTTAATAAGACATGAAAGACGATCTGGCCTAGACTGACAGCTGCTGCTGCTGCTCACCCTCGAACCCTCCACAATCCCAGACCTGCTACGTTGCTTCTTTAGCTATTCATGTTAGAAATACAGTATTAATGACGATTCTGGAATTCATGGAGACATACCGGCTGTTGTTTTTCTTAAGTTTTGAAGTGTTCCTGACGAAACAAAAATCTCAGATACTATAAGTATAAGGATTCAAGTCAAATCGTGCGATTGTCCCAGTGTTTCACTAGTGCTTGGACACCATCACGGTAGTAAGTCTTCTTGTCCATGATGTCCATGATGGGACTGTCTGCCTCACATCTGAAATGCCGGCCTCCCAGGAACTCCTTTGATGTGGAAATGGCTTGGAGTGAGGTCAGGACTGTTTTGGGGGACGTTGGCAATAACTCCCGGCCAGGTTCCCGTAATGTGCAAGTGGTGCTGGTGAATGATTGTGTCTACAGTTCCTACAGGCAGATGCATCTCTTCCGCAAGTCGGCAACAAGTTATCCGTTGATTTTCATGGTTCCATTCTCTGAATGTTCGCGCGAGAGACTGCAGTGGGCTTCGAGCCACGTCGGCCGGGATTGTAATTTACAGACGCAAAGATTTCTTTAATACATTTGCATCATTCTAATGTTTTAGTGCAGCTAAAATGCTCAACACCGTACTGTGCTTGAAATCTTCTGTAAATGCTTGTATGCCTTCGCCAGAAATGTCCTCACAAGTCCTGGTTTAACTTGACCACTCTTCGTAGGATATTGTCATGGAAGCATCTTAATATATACATTTTCCCGGAAATCACGTTGTGATTGGTAACGTATTTCGCTTTTCATATTCGTTCAAATCCTAGAAGCCTTCATTAGACTTTTTGGGCAGTTTTATTTAAAATTCGGCCTTTACAGACATGCACACATTATTTCTTCTTTCTTTATTTTAATGTTATGCTTAAAACTATGCGACATTTTTTGTACTTGGCAATGCAGATGTGATCAACGCAATCTATGACAGAATTCGAACTGAGGCAAATTTTACATCACTTATACATCATAGCCATATGTTGTGTTTTTAACTGGACAGTATGGCCATCCAATCGCCCTCGTTCCTGTCATTGGTCTGTTTCCTAACACGAGGTGAGGATGCCGGAGACTGAATGAATTCTTATTTACAAAACATAAAAGAAGGGCTTTTGTTACTAGGGCTCACATGAAAGCAAATGGAGACTCAGATTCCCAGACATCTGAAGACGGCACAAGATAAATGTACTGAGAGCCAAAGGGGGGTATAAGACAGACCTGGAGCGAGTAAGACTTATTTAAGTATTGGGCTGGTGTACATCATCATATCCAATCTAAGGCATTTGCACATTCCGTCAACTATATGAAAAATGCTTGGACCCAGTGATCGCTGCTTGTGGTTAGACTCCGCCATTCCTCGGCTGCAGCATGGCAGTCATACAGTACAAAGCGCGACCCTGACACTGACCTTTGACCCCAGGCCCCAGTTCTAAAACTAGAACCGTAAAGGGTATCTCTAACTCTAGTTAGAGCGATTAAAAAAAAAAAAAAAAAGCAAGAATTGAATTACGAATGCTAAGTGGAGAATTCCTCACTGTCGCTCTCTTGGAGGTCTGCGGTTCTGGGAATGAACAGCAACCATCACAACATGATCTCAGACTGGAGCAACTCCAAGAGCTGAAAAGGCCCTCTGTGTGAGTGAGTGAGTGAGTGTGTGTGTGCGTGTGTGTGTGTGTGTGTGTGTGTGTGTGTGAGTCAGATCCTTTATTCTCCAAATACGGGCTGTAAAAGGAATTTCGGTCTCCCGTTGCGTCTGTTAACACAAATCTCAGTAAGACAAAAGCTAAAAATATAAACATGTAAATGTCTGCATAGAAACTGAAGACGTGTGACGAGCGTGATGTGTAGAGCAACATGAAGGGGAAAATAATGGGCAAAATAAAAGGTGGGGGTGGGGGGGCGAGGGGGGGGTGTTGTGCATGGGGTATAGACAGATTGGCAGACAGACTGAAAGACAGGCGGATAGGTTGATTAAAAGACGGTGAGACATTCTTAAAGACAGACCATCAAACAGACCGAAAGACAGGCAGAATAAAAGACAGACAGTTAGACAGACAGACAGACAGACAGGCAGAAAACACATAAAGCCAAAGAAACGCAAAATATAAAGACTACAGACGCAGAAAGACAGGCTGATCTATAGACAAGTTAGAAGACAGGCAGGCTCACACACACAGACAGACACACAGACAGGCAGACAGGCAGACAGACAGACACACAGACAGGCAGACAGACAGACAGGCAGACAGTAAGATTGGAGCCCCAGCTGGTAGAAGAAGGATGGAATGTGCAGTAGGTGGTTAAATGCAATGGTCACAGAAGAGCGATCTTCCACATCGTGGGGGATAATGAAAGTGTGTGTATTTGTGTGAATGTGTGTGTGTGTGTGTGTGTCTGTGTGTGTGTGTGTGTTCAGTAGCCAGTTTGAAAAATTAGGGCCAGCCAGACCACTAACACTTCCATGGCTTTTCCACTCACACACACACACACACACACACACACACACACACACACACACACACTTCTAGCCTTCTTGGCTTCTTCAGTGAAAGAGAAATCCCCTGTGCTAGCATTCTACACACCACCGAGAACGTTCGAACCTTTTTCGATGAGATCTGTCCAGTGTTTGTGCTCGTCTGCTGAACCCTATACAGATCTATAACTCTGTTTGCTCAAATAGACCTCCAGTAAATACCTCTATTATATATTTTTTAACAATATTATAATGATGTAGTACACATTTCCTACACTCCCCGAATTGGATCTTGAACCAATACAATTTCAAAATTGTATGATGATCACGAGGAGGTTCAGTACCTTTTATTACTACCACCAGGACGCTTGTTAAAAACTCTTAATGTGAGAGAAAACTACTAAATAATACACTGCCTGGATAAAAAAAGTATCCATCTTTGAAGGGGCAAATTATTAAATTGACCTGCACCAAGCAAACCTTATATATACGGTATATATATACAGTACAGAGCAAAAGTTTGGACACCCCTTCTCATTCAGCGAGTTTTCTTTCTTGTGTTCTTCAGCCCAAACGCGTCTCTTCTGCTTGTTGCCTGTCCTTAGCAGTGGTTTCCTAGCAGATCTTCTAGCATGAAGGCCTGATTCACACAGTCTCCTCTTAACAGTTGTTCTAGAGACGTGTCTGCTGCTAGAACTCTGTGTGGCATTGACCTGCTCTCTGATCTGAGCTGCTGTTAACCTGCGATTTCTGAGGCTGGTGACTCGGATGAACTTCTCCTCCGCAGCAGAGGCGACTCTCGGTCTTCCTTTCCTGGGCCGGTCATGTCGCATGTCAGCCGGTTTCTTTGTAGCGCTTGGTGGTTTTTCGTGACTGCACTCGGGGACACTTTCAAAGTTTTCCCAATTTTTCAGACTGACTGACCTTCATTTCTTAAAGTAATGATGGCGCTCGTTTTTCTTTACTTAGCTGATTTTTTCTTGCCATAATACAAACTCAAACTCTTTGAATGAGAAGGTGTGTCCAAACTTTTGCTCTGTACTGTATATATATATATATATAATTGGGTTAAGAACTGTCGAAATCATTAATTAGAAGGATAGCGCTTACATTTATGCATTTGGCAGACGCCCTTAACCAGAGCAACTTACATTGATCTCATTATACAACTGAGCAGTTGGGGTTAAGGGCCTTGCTCAAGGCCCCAACAGGGACAACTTGGTGGTCATGGGATGTGAACCTTGGAGCTACCCCTGACCCTGACTTAAATGCTTGGTGAAGTTTCTTGGTAAAAGTGTCAGGTGGAACTCAGAGCTCTGTTTAATAGTGTACCGAATGAGCAGGTTATCACATCGATGGTGTCTTTCTTCCCTGATGGCACAATTATATTCCAGGACTCAAATTAGTTCTAGGCGCATGAGGAATCGTTTTCACATGCGTACCAATCCCGCCATTGCACTACACTACACTGCAATATCTACTGCACTATGTATGATCATGTTTCTTACAGAAGTGTGCCTTACTGAAGCAGCGTCTGTAGTCACTGGTATCTCACAGGCATCCACAGGAGCTCACTGTTAACTTGGTGAGAAATCAGAGCAGCTCTTGACAATTTATGGTAACGAAATAGGCGTTTGGTAGATGCTTTTATCCAGAGAGACTTACATATGAGCTTTGAAGATTCCATCATTAGATAGATCCTTACACTGGGTTACTAGTTGGGAAGGATTTTATTTATTTATTTATTTATTTATTTATTTACAAATAACCAGACCAGTAGGTGTGCCGTGCCATCTGATACCTGGGCATCCGTAGTCTATCATTTAAGTCCTGTTGTTGAGAGGTGGAGCCTCCATGTATCGGACTTGTTTGTCCAGCACGCCTCACTGATTCCCGATCGGATCGAGACCCGGAAAATCTGGAGGCCGAAGAGTCAACACCTTCGACATCTTGGTCAATTTCCTCAAACTTTTCTTGAAGCATGTTTTCAGTGTGTCAGGGCACTTTATCCTGCTGGAAGAGACCCGCAGGTCTCCAACCCTGCCAGGATCCAGAGACACCCAGAGAAGAAGCTGGATCCTTCTTCGTGATGGTTTGGATCCACACATGCTGCTCCTGAGCTCCCAGTGATCCAGACCCCATTTCTGCTGACTCATCCCCGTGCCGAACTGGACTACATGTTAATTTAAAGAACGTCTGTTATACCGAACTTTCAGATGCATAACACACATGATGTCGTTATATAATCCCTGCTCTCCGTTATCACCCAGATGAGGATGGGTTCCCTGTTGAGTCTGGTTCCTCTCAAGGTTTCTTCCTACCGCCATCTGTTGTGAAAACACAATTTTCCCACACATGCACACTTCCATACATTTTCTTTTCATTTTTGTGAAGCTGCTTTGAGACAATGACCGTGATTAAAAGCGCTATAGAAATCAAATTGAATCAAATCGAATTGAATATGAGATGGCTGGATAGTTTATGATTTCTTTTTTCTTAGTATTATACTAGTTGACAGACAGAAAGACACACTGACAGACATAAACAACAGAGTTATAATGATGAATAGTATAACAAGTTAGATCTGTGTGTGTGTGTGTGTGTGTGTGTGTGTGTCCTCGGTGCACTGTGTGTGTGTGTGTGTGTGTGTGTGTGTGTGTGTGTGTGTGTGTGTGTGAGCTGACTTCATGTGGAAAGAATCCCATTTCAGCGTCTCCTGAATAGCACTCGCTTAATTCTGTCCTCTGTCTCTCCCAAATCACTTACACGTGTGTGTGTGTGTGTGTGTGTGTGTGTGTGTGTGTGTGTGTGTGTGTGTGTGTGCGTGCATGTGTGTGCAGATAAAGAACCAGTTCTACATCGTTTATCTTCACTCAAGTTCATCCCTCCTTCACTCACTGAATTCCCTGTACAGTCCGTACCGCTTCTCTTTTTGCTTCTGCATCCTGTACAGTCCGAAAGCGTTGATTAGTTTTCTATAACAGCAGGTTTATATTAATACGCCGTTATATAAAATGTTATCATTTTCATAGTTACTGTACATACGCTTATGTTTCTTAATACAGTAGTTCACTGAATAAAATCAACATGAGATAGTTGTGTGTGTACTGTAATTCAATGTGCAGGATGGGGTGTGTGTGTGTGTGTGTGTGTGTGTGTGTGTGAGAGAGAGAGAGTATATCCCCTGATGCTAGCTGGCCCTGTTAGCATGTCGTTAATACTTTGTCCTCGCTGTGGGTGTTGTTTGAAATCTGTCCATGTAAAGTGTGTGAACTTTGCTTTAGTGATGCGTGTGTGTGTGTGTGTGTGTGTGTGTGTGTGTGTGTGAGTGAGAGAGAGAGAGAGCGGGGCACTTTGACTGGCTCCGTGTAGGCTAATCTTCCCTCATTTCATCATTCCGCTCTCTCTCTCTCTCTCTCTCTCTCATTATCCACCCAAATACGCTGGAACATTTTACCTTGTGTTTTTCTCATCTATTTCCCCAGTGTCTCGGTGTGTGTGTGTGTGTGTGTGTGTGTGTGTGTGTGGTATCCAAAAAAAAAAGAAAAAAAAAAGGGAGTTTCCGTTTTTAAGGTCGCCTGGGAGACTTCTCAGAGCTGCAATCGTGTTTCCAGATTTCTCTCGTACACATGCGGTGAGCGCCGTGGTCGTTCATTAAACATTTCCTCATTTGCATACTGAATACAGAATTAATTAAAGGAACAATTCTGCCGGAAATGAAATGTACAGCATATATATATATATATATATATATATATATATATATATATATATATATTTTTTTTTTTCCACGTACCCCGAATACTAAATCCTAAATTAGCAAAAGCCACGGCTCGGCAGTACCGTTCGCTCCTTCAAACCCAGCAAACCATTTCTACTCACTGGCGTGTGAGGGTTTATTTGCCCCCTGAAGCCCCCTGTAGTGGAAGGAAAGTTATCCTTAAGGCAAGAGCCAAGAACAAATAGTGTAAAAAAAAAAAAAAAAAAACATAAGTAGGAATATTTTTCTTTTTGAAGCTTCAGGAAGTCGTATTGTCTTTGAACGCACCTTCGCCGTTTGCTCCCTTGCTGGTTCGGTTGCCATATTTGCTTCAAACACATCCAGCAGCTAAGCCTCGGTACCTACTAAAGTGTAGCCTAGCCTCTCCGCAAATGTGATTCTGATTAGACCCGAAGCACTACTACCATTTCCACCACCACCACCATCATCATCATCATCATCGTCATCGCTTCTCCTTGGATCATTACTCAGAGCACCACCTGACTGAACCAAACAACACTTAAACCATTTAAATTTCTCGAGGGTCGCTCGCCACTCGCTTTCATCGATCTGGGTCCCGATCTAGTGATACCGAGTGATGTGTAATGATTTCGAGAGCTTCCGAGAGGGAGACACTCTCCAAGTGTCCCATCTGTGTCCGTCAGATAATTATGGCTTTAGTAATGACATCACAGATGAGCGATTGAGCTGTTGATGATGAAACGCGTGGCGACGCTCAAGCTGTGCACGCTGATGGCTAATTGAAGCCAATTAGCATAATTACCTTATGCTAATTTAATTAATCCCACACCACTTCACTCTCCACTTGGTATGAAATCTGCATGTGTTTCCTGCACACACACACACACACACACACACACACACACACACACACACACACCATTTAATTCAATGCGGTTATTTAATTCCCGTGGCAAAAAAGTCCCTAAAGTACAAAACAAAAATAAAGCAGAATGCCAGGAACTGTGGCAGGAGCATCAGCTTTAGCGCTGACATGAAAACAAACAAAAGCAGATTGAAACATGAGTTTTAGACAGGTGCGAAAAATGAAATAATAGAAACACTTGAATTTAGCGAAGTAAAAAAGCAACTAAAGATGCTGGGAACTGAAAGTCACCGTTAAAATAAGTCCTTATAAAGGAAAGGGTACTTCATTGTTGTGCAATAGGACTTTATTACCATATATGGCAATTTTGTCTGGGCATGTCTGTTTATGCTAATGATTGTGCATGTGCACGTACTGTACATACCCGTTTAGGGACTTTGATGTACATCACTGTTCATATTGTATAGTTGTACATAGACATATATGATAAATGGCCAATCTTTTGTCCATACTGGAGGTTCCTATGTACAAATCCTAACTCTGACACTGTGACACACCCGTTTGATAAATGAGACCCCAGAACTGCACTGCTCGTTTAACTGCAGGTGCAGACACAGCTTTGATTTGGGAACAATGAGGTGGAAATGGCAGTAGCAGTAATTTCATATCTGACCAGCCTGACCTCATTTTCAGGATTAAAGCACTAGTAATTAAAAAAATTGATTGTGGCTGCTGAGGTCAGACCAACTCATCACTCAATCGCCTCGTTCCTCGACCGTGTCTCATCGCCCGATTGCCTCAACAACCAACTGCATCGATGCTGGGCTGGTTGGTCACTCAAACATCTCATCACTTGACTGCCTCGGTGCAAAAACGTCCCATCACTCATCTCACTGGATTGTTTAAACACTCGGTAGTTCAGACGTTAGATCGCCTCATCACATCGTCACCTTGTGATTCAGCCACCTCGTCATGTGATCGCCTCGAGGGTAGACTGCCTAATCATTTGGGCACTTCATCACTAAACAGCCTCTTGATGTGAATGCCTCATCAAGCAATCGCCTTGACAATAGACTGTCGTCCGTTGTAAAAACTGCTGCAGAAACTGTTGTACAAGTTTTCAAACGGAACGCCTCATTTGTAATCTGACCAACTTGTCGCATAACCACCACATCACCTGTCCACCACGTCATCTGACCACCTTGTCATAGAACCACTTCAACACATGACCGCCCCATTACCCGGCCACTTTAATTACCACTTAATTACCTGGCAGACTCCTTAGCTGATCACCTCATCACCGACCCACCTCATCATGCAACCACATTGTTACCTGACCACCTTGTTACCTGACCGTGCTGTCACTGTACCCCCTCATCCATCAGCCACCTTGTCACACAACCCCCTTGCCTTTCTCTTGATCTCATCAGGTTACTTAACCACCTCATCAATCTCATCACCCAACTACCTTCTCACACAACCACCAGTTCGCCTGACCACTTTCTCACGTAACCCCTCTTCATATGACCCAACTGCCTTGTCACTCAATCAACTAGTCACTTGATCATCTCACCAAAAACTACCTTATCACACCCCCATAGTCACACAACCACCGTGTCACCTGACCATGTCATCTCCTCCCCACACAATCACACAAATATACCATATCACCTGGCCACCTTGTTACCTGACCAGCTTGCCGTCTGACCAATTTGTCATCTGACCACCTTAACAACTCAAACACCATGTCATATGACTACCTCCTCACCTGACCATCTTGCCATCTGGTCACTTGACAATGTTGTCACTCAACCACCATGTCATGTGACCCCCTTGTCACATGACCCCTCACACGTTTCCCACATCATGCGGCTTGATAACACATGGATGTTTAATGAAACAAAGCTTGTAGAGGGAAAGACGTCATGCCACACATCATGCACAAAGTAATACATTTAACACACACACACACACACACACACACACACACAGCTTTTAATACTCCAGCTGGAGAAGGTGGAAGTGGCAGGGAAATATAATTTCATGTGTATGCAGCTTGACCTCAGTCTCCGTCTTAAAGCGATAATAATTAAAATTGATTGGGTTTGAGCTCTGGGTCACTTTACAGCCTGGTTCCACATTATATATGGAAGAGATCATGCTGTGTGAGTGTGTGTGTGTGTGTGTGTGCTGTGAAAGAGAGAGGGAGAGAGTACGCAGAGTTCATTTGAACAAGGTCACATTTAAAGGGAGCAAAATAAAAAAAAAGATGAATAATGTGCATGTATATATGTGTGTGTGTGTGTGTGTGTGTGTGTGTGTGTGTGTGTGTGTGTGTGTGAATCACACTCACTGAACTAAGATGACAGGAAATGCCAATCAAACTATCCATCTCCACCTATTTAAATACCACTGAGCTCCAAGTGCAGCTGCCTGCCGTGTGTGTGTGTGTGTGTGTGTGTGTGTGTGTGTGTGTGTGTGTGTGTGTGTGTGTGTGTGTGCATCTGACGTTGACTCGCACAGATAAAACATGCATACCAAAATGTCCAGTGTAAAAATAGAAAATGAGTTAATAATATATTGCTCATCTGACTGTCACAATGTTATTTCTAAAAAATCTGGAAATAAATGTTTAAAGGGTTCGTCACTTCCCTTGAGTTCTATTGTCACATATTAACATATCTGTTAAAGTTCCAGACAGAACCATTAACAGTTCTTCAGTTGTTCCTCTGAGGGACAACCTTACAATCAACCCTTTCGAAGAGATAAACCACTCTTGTCTTCGAGTTTTCCATGAAACCTTTAGGGGTTCCACTACACTTGGAACACTCGATTGTAGGGTTCTGCATGAAGATGATAAAGGGTTCTTGGACTGTCCATCTTGGTTTTTCTAATTGGGAACCCCTGTTGACAGTGAAACCCTTTTGTTTGGTTTTCCATAGAACCTTTTTGCGTGCCTTTCTATATCCTTCAAAACATTTTAGAAGAGAACTTGCTCTGTTGTTGTGCCTTAGACATGCTCTGTTGTAGTGTTGTGCATTCCCATCGTAAAGGGTTCCTGAATGTTACTCTGAGAAACTTCCTCTGATAGGGAAACCCTCTGGTTGGTTTTACATAGAACCTTGGAAAATACTTGGAAAAACCCTGTCTAACAAAGAAACAATCTGTTGTACAGTTATATACAGACTTATAATATTATTATTATTATTATTATTATTATTATTATTATGGATTTATTTCTCTATGCAGAACCCCTTATAGGTGTTGCCCTGGATAAACGCTGAACAGTTCTACTGGGAACCCATGTTATAGGATAAACACTTTGTTCTGGAATTCTGCATAGATCATTTAAGGTTTTTTTTTTTGTTTGTGCCTCTAGATATTTCTCTGTTTTCTAACAGGGAAATATGCTGATGAAGGTTGCTAGAAATAAACAAAGATAACGCCAAATGTTCTGCATAATGCATATAAACAATCGTAAGAGGAACCTTATGATCCTTTGTTGCAGGTTCCTATATGGTCTTATTTAAGTGTTATCATTAATAATATGTTATATTTGACCGTTTCACCCATTATTTTTGCAGAGAACCACTAATAGGATTTACAGTACATGCAAACTTTAGAGTTGTTTTGTTTGTGTCTCTCGGGGAATCCTTGAGGATTCTCCTCGGAACCGTTTATGTAAGGGAAAACATTTTCTAGGCTTGACATTGAAATTTTAATGGGCTCTATGTCTGTTTCTTTGATGCTCTTCTGATCGGGAATCACACTGGTTGGTTTTTGCGTAGAATCTTGTAAAAAACCTGTCAGATAGAGACGTGCTCAGTTGTATAGTTCTAAGTAGAAGCCCTTTTCGTCTATCTCTCCTTTTAGAGGCTGAAAACAAAGGTATTCCTTGTCATAAATGGTGCCAGGTAGGGTTCCACTATTATTGCTCTGGATGAAACCTTCATTCTACTTGGGATCCTTAACTTCTATGTAAATACCCCGTCCTAGAGCTCCACATACACCTTAAACGTAAAGGCTCTTTGGTCACTGTTTTGGGGAAACCCTAAGGGGAACCCCCTTCCAACAGAAGACACATTTAAATAGAACATATATCGAAGGCTTTTTGTGTGTCTCTGAAGGAACCATTAAGGCATCTACTAGTAACCATTTCTCTAAGGAAAGTGCTTTGTTGTAGATGCCTACAATCAAATGTTTAAGGGTTCCTTGCCTATTCTTCTGAGGGAAACCTTATGGGAATCAATTCTACTAGAGAAACCCTCTGATTAGACCCTTAAAACGTTTTGATAAAGAAATACACTGCTGTAAGGTTCTGCTTAGAAGTGATATTCTTTTCATGCAGAACCTCATAATGGAGTGTTTCCAATCGCAAAATGTTCCCAGTAGCTAAAAAAAAAAGCATTGATGATCTTAAAGTGAGGCCTTAAAGAACAGCACACTATGTGATGGAAAGAAATGCTATCTACTTGTTTAATGGGAGATTTTGTTCTTCTTTGAGATGTGAGGAACTAAGGCAGGCTTGTTCATGAGGTTACATAAGTGCTTTCTATCCTCTGCACACAAGCAGGTGACACCTGTGACCATGGACACTTTCATCTGTTTCAACGAGGTGCTTTTACACCTGAGACAAACGTAAAAGACGCGTGTCTGTCTGCAGTACATGTTGTGTTTTTTTTTCACTTGGTACCCTAGTTACATAATTTCCTTCTTGAGGATCTCACTGATCGACCATTCAGTGGAGGAAATCAGAGGAAACGACTTGTCTGCTGTCGCTTTGTTGCTCCAGTGGAAGGGGGGGCTATCACCTATGCTTTCCCATGTCTTCTTCTTTTCTTTCTTCTCTCCTTTATACATTTTTTCTTGTTTTAGCTCATATAATCTCCTTACTGTCATTTCATCGTCACTCCCTTTCTTTCTTTTTGCCTGGTGCCTTTTTTATTCTTTTTTTTTTTTTTGCTGATGTCTTTCTCAATTGTATGATTTCTGACATGGGATTGTACCCTGTGGGCATTCTCTCTCTCTCTCTCTCTCTCTCTCTCTCTCTCTCTCTCTGTCTCTGACCAGGAAATACTCTGTTGTAGGGAACCCCCTAAGGGTTCTTTGGCTGTTGCACTTTGTAGAACCATACAATAGATTGTTACGCTGTCAGAAAGCGTTCCAAGCAACGCCATTTTTGGTAACTGAGAAATTTTGATTTTTTTTTTCTCCCACCAGTTTCTCTCTCTGTGTTTCTCTAAACATCTGTGAGAGGGTTGTTTCTTTCTCTGCCGCTCTTCCACCCTGTGCTCAGAGGCTTTACTCGTTCTTGGAAATCTTTCATTAAGATCTCTCTTATTTTCCTCCCCCCTTTTTTCCCCCATGCAAATCCTCTGATGTGGATCTTCTAATCCGCTGTCATTTCCTTCCTCTCTCATTCTATATGTATAAGAACCGCATAACTGTGCTATATTACCATGCTGGCAATCGGTGGTGACTTCTTCCTCTCAGATGAGGTGTAGCAGAACCGTGTGTATGTGTGTGTGTGTGTGTGTGTTCTAGTTTAACCTGACCTGACAGGATCATCTGCTGTTGCTCTGAATAATTGATTGTACCTGCACTGACTGAGCGGACAGGTGTAGCTGGACATTGACATTTGACCAGAAAAACACAGCATGGCTGATTATGTGGGAGTGTCTGTGTGGTGTGTGTGTGTGCGTGTGTGTGTTGTTTTGAGCTGCTTTACATGCTTGCTTAATGCTTTCATATTATTGTGATTTCAAATAGCGGAAGTGCTGAAACAAAAGCTTGCTCAGTCTCGCTCATCCTGAATAGCACGCCTCACAAGGAGCATGAATAGATGTTGGTAAGCCTTTTCAAACAGACACATCCTGCTCTTTTGATGTTGTTTCCTAGAAATGAGCTGTTTACGATGTTTGATTAGCCTCAGAAACTGTTAAAAAGTGTTAAAACTGTTGCGTTTTAAGCAGACCTTGAATGCAGAATGGTGATAAGTGTTGATCACACACTCGCTGTATCGTCTGTACGGCCTCTACTGGACACTACTAAATCTAAGTCTACTGTTAGTTGTTGCTAAGCCAAGCCTTTATTTGTCACAGATACATTACATTACAGCAGAGTTAAATGCTTCTCTTCACACATCCCAGCTTAGATCAGGGCACGGGGTCAGCCATGATACAGCACCTCTGGAGCAGACAGGGTTAAGGGCCATGCTCATTGGCCTCTGCTAGACACTATAGTCTACTATAAGTGTGTTCCTGATGCTACATGCTACTATTAGTGCGTACGCTAAGTCTACTATTAGTGTGTGATTGGATGCTATAGTCTATTATTAGACTACTGTTATTGGTCTATTGGGTGCTGGACATTATGGTCCTCGTTTAGTGTGCTGGACACTATAGTCTTCTGTTAGCGTGTTCCTGACACTACTAAGTGGTATCAAGAAATAGTTTTGTAACACACCAGCAGATGGCAGCACAAGGCTGAATGCACGCACAGGGAGCACTGATCTTCATACAGTAAGTCAGCGTGCCAAAAGACATCGTCCTGTGCACATCGGGAGCTCTGCACCTGGTGCTATTCTGACTGTACATTAACACATCTGCTCTTTTATTATGGACAGCAAGTTAGGACAACGAGCGAACGTGAAATTCTGTGTGAAACTGGGCAAATCTGCCGCAGAGACGTTTGACACGATTTGTTAAATTTACAGCGCTGTCGTCTGAGGTGTTTTGAGTGGCACGCACACTTCAAGAGCAGAAGTACAACACAATGAGACGAGGAGATCAGGAAGACCTTTGACGAGCTCGACCCCGCAAAAACGTCAAAACCATTCAGCTAATGTATGATGACTGTTAGAGAACAAAACACAACATTGCTGCCGTAGTTGGAACTTGGGAGTATGGGTACGACCCTGAGACGAAGCAGCAGTCTTCACAGTGGAAGGGCGCGCCATCTCAAGGGTGTCCTCGTCGTCTTTTTCGACATTTGCGGCATTGTGTATCGAGAATTCATCCCCACTGGTCCAGACCATCAATAGCAAGGTCTCCTGGCAGGTTTTAATGTGTCTTTAGGAGGACATACGGTGATAGCGACCAGATCTGTGGTGAGCTAATCTTTTAAGAGTGTGCTATATCCTAGTTTTCAAAAAAGCAGTGACAATGCAAGACACTCGTTAGTTGTTGCTAAGCCAAGCCTTTATTTGTCACAGATACATTACATTACAGCAGAGTTAAATGCTTCTCTTCACACATCCCAGCTTAGATCAGGGCACGGGGTCAGCCATGATACAGCACCTCTGGAGCAGACAGGGTTAAGGGCCATGCTCATTGGTAGTACTGTATAAGTAATTGATACTGCTCATGGCAGTATCGATTACTTATCCTCATGATCACGTGGGTTAGGGTTAGCATAGGTTAGGGTTAGGGTTAGGGTTAGGGATTACCATGAGCTCTGTCTCATTGGCATCACCTAGCTTCCTGAGCGAGTAGCATTAACTCAGGAAAAGATCAACATTTTAAATCCCCAATATGGTATAAACCATATTGGCTTCTGTAATTTAAAATATAATCGCCATAAGTCAGGAACCAACAGTAGTCCACCATTAGTGTAGACATGTAGAAATACAAGTCAGTGCATGGAGACCTGCGATCTTCTCTTAATCTGAAACATGACTCTCTGAACCATGATGGAAAGGTCAAAGGTTAAGCCTGAGAGGCTCAGCTCAAAGCTGGATGGTTTAAAAAAAAAAGAAAAAAAGAGAGAGATGATTGATGTGTGTGTGTGTGTGTGTGCAAGAGAATGAGTGAGTGAGTGACTACATGACTGCAGCTGTTGTCGCTAAATGATCATCAGCCTTTTCGTCCATTAGGGGACCTGTGACATCATCACAAGGCGCTTTTGTCTGCTGTGCCCCTGCTCTGTTCTCATGGTGTGTGTGTGTATGTGTGTGTTCGTTCTTGGCTTCCTTAACTCCCTCATTATACATCCATAAAATGTGTGTGTGTATGTGTGTGTGTGTGTGTGTGTGTGTGTGTGTGTGTGGAGGTGATGACAACATTTGGCCAGGTATCCCGAGTTCATGGCCCAGAAGGTTTCATTAAGATTTTATTAACATTTTATCAACATGTCCACAGCGCTCGGGTGGCGCCGTATGACTCTGAGAATGGAATGTGGGCTTTAATGATCTATATAGTAACGTTTCACTAGACTTGTTAGAGTTATGAGCTTAGGAAGTTTGTCTTCTTCTTGCCAAACGATGACTGCATGCCTCTGTCAGTCCAAGTGTTTTACAGCAGAGCTCGCAGGTTTCTGTTATATCAGCATACAGTCATAGCTCGAGCTCTAGCACTCGGCGCTGCTGAATCCTGGATTCCTACTGGTCAGAATTATCTACAGCAAGCGCTACATTAATGCACATGTTATAAAACATTATGGTTTTTATGGGAACAGCTCATCATTCAAAGGTACAGTAGATGGTATACATACATATGGACGGTTGGTAAAGTATTCTCCAGGGTAAGGAGATGTTATTGAACTTTCAGGGAAGGAGTCTTCTGCTTCAGTTTTCTGAAATCTTTACAACAGAGGCGACAGGGTCAAGGAAACACTCCCTGAGATGGTAATAGGAAGATACCTTGAGAGGAACCAGAATCAGCGGGAAACCCATCCTCATCTGGGTAAAACAGATAACAGGGATTGATCTGCACCATACTGTGAGAGACTGGAAGTTCAGTATAACAGGAGACGTGTTTAAGAACTAATTTGTTCCTGGAGGCTCAGGTAGACTGAAAGGAAACTCAAGTCCTGAACTATCAAGCGACGGAAGTCCTCAGAGAACAGCTGTCTGCATCAGCCAAGGACAGGAGCGTCTTCGTGGAAAAGTGGAACCGTCCCCAGTCACCACACGCATCCCAGGCAGACCACACGGGGCATCCATGCGATGAGATCTCCAACCAGAAGCAGGACTCCAGGACGAGTCAGACAGCTGCTGTATTGCTTTCTTTATAAGCCTCACCTATGCAAGAGCTACAAGGGACAGGAAGTCATGTGTCCTGAGGATACTAGTGACATGTGCAAGCACTGGGCCGAATCACTACCGTGCAGATATTCAGTACAACAGCACTCATTCTTGTATGATATTGCTTAATTATACACACAGTAAACTGGTGACAGGGTTATGGGCAGCCAGGCCTCACACAGTGCAGTGCACACACGACTGAAAAAAGTCAGTGCTGGCCAGGGTAGAAAGACACCAGAGCACGAAGTGCACCAGAGCCACAGCCTCGCCTCCAAACTACCCAGTTCAAAATCTCATCAAGCACCGATGGGATGCAACGGACAGACAAGTCTGAACAACGGAGGCCCCACCCTCAACCCAGAGCACTCAAGGGATTTGTGGCCAATGTTCTGGTGCCAGACACCAGCACACCTTAGCTAATTACACTAGAATACATGAACAGTGCCGTATGAGTGATGCACAAGGTGCCGTGCTTTAATAGAACAGATTTTATATCATAATATAATAATATTATTTACTTTATAAATTACTGCATGGCTCATGTCAGGTGAGATGCATTAGTCTTACTTTTATTTGTAAGAGGTTAAAAGTTTTCTCTATTTTTCAGTTCATATCAGCTTGTGGTGTGAATCCTTCCAGAAATAACTCCAGCGCTAAGAATAGGCCGCCTACACCACATCACTTCTCACGACCGGTAACACGGTGACTCGGGCGGCTTTCTATTCTCGTGAGAAAGGTGTCTGAGTGTGTAGGTGGGCGGGAGCAGGAATCTGGTTCGGGAATCCTGGGGAGAAAAACACACCAGATTCTTTGAGCGCGGATGACGAAATCCTTCAATTGAGCGTCAGTCAGGCATCACAACTCATTTTGCAGAGTATTCATCACGTCTTATCAAATCAACAACACCTAGCATTGTGTACCTGCAAGAGGAATTTGACGACTTAAGTGACGCATATAAAAATGCATGACTTTAGAAAACAAGCTGCGTTTCTTTCACATAACGATAGCACAAGCAAACGGATTCTGCTCGCAAGTTTATTAATCGTCCGTGAAGAAGACAAACACTCGGACATTCAGAAGCAGGTTTATTAAAGGTCACAGTATTTTAGTTTGCTGTTATGGACTTAAAAAAAAAGTGTCCTTTAAATTTCATCCAACAAAGTGTTCAGTTCTTCCCCAGTGTAGCATCAGCAATTCCCAGTATGCAGTTGCCCACTGCATGTCATAGAAGCTGCTGCTCTGTAGCAGACATCCCACCTCTCCTGGACGTTCTGTGAAAGACCTAAAATAAAAACTCACATCGGTCAGCGAATTATTTCTTTCTGCAAGTTTGTATCCAAAATGATGCGGGGTTTATAATATGACACAACGACCATATAATTAAGCGTTTATTGACGGGTCGGTGAGGAAGGTGCAGTTTCTTGGGTTCTTGAGGTGGCAGCAGTCGCCCCAAGTCGAGGGATGAGACTGAAGTCAAGGCTGCAGTCGAAGTCTGGCATTGGATCGTCCTCGTCGGTTCGCCTCGTGAAGGAGGGTTTTCAGTGTGGTCGAAGGGACAAAACTGTCATCTGTCCTTTTATTGGCAGCCAGTGAAAGCAGGATGGTAGACAGTTATTCATTGCGAGCCTTGGCAAGGTGACGCATCGTACCCCTCTTACACGAGCAGTGGAGCTGCTCGAGGTGCTGAAGCCATTTCCTGGCCTCGTTTTCCCGATTGAGCGAAGGACGTGGACACGGTAAGAGACGCTGGCTGGAGGCCCACCATCACACAATGTATGCAGAAGAACTGGGCTTCATCCCCCTTTTCTACTCCTGGCTTGATTGAATACGTAAAGAACAACCATACAGTATGTATACTGTACAATATATATATATATATATTTAAACAATATATTTTATTTTGTTCTCCTGCTATAGCTGATTGATGTATCTCTCTTGCTTTAGATGTGTTTTTGAATCCTGTGTCCTCCACTACCAAATATAAATTTACCAATCCCAGATGTGAGTTCTTAAACTTGAATCAGTGTGTGTGTGTGTGTGTGTGTGTGTGTGTGTGTGTGTGTGTGTGTGTTTGTGTGTGTAGAGCTGCCTGTCGCATTATGTAAAACAGCCAATCAGAATTAACTTGTTCCAGTCTCTAATGGGCTGCTTTGGTGTGACATGGTGTGCCAGTCAGAGCGTGCTTAAGGCTGCCAGGTTAAGCAGAGAGAGAGACAGAGAGAGAGAGAGAGAGACAGAGAGAGAGAAAGAGTGATTTGGGTACATATGTCTCACTCACTTTATCCTGTATACAGTGTCACGGGGGCGAGAAGTCTATCTTAGGAGACTTGGGGCACGAGACGGGGTACACCCTGGGCGAGGTGTCAATCACACACACATACACACAATCACACACTTATTCACACAATCACACACACATACACACAATCACACACTTATTCACACAATCACACACACATACACACAATCACACACTTATTCACACAATCACACACACATACACACAATCACACACTTATTCACACAATCACACACACATACACACAATCACACACTTATTCACACAATCACACACACATACACACAATCACACACTTATTCACACAATCACACACACATACACACAATCACACACTTATTCACACAATCACACACACATACACACAATCACACACTTATTCACACAATCACACACACATACACACAATCACACACTTATTCACACAATCACACACACATACACACAATCACACACTTATTCACACAATCACACACACATACACACAATCACACACACACACAATCACACACACATACACACAATCACACACACATACACACAATCACACACTTATTCACACAATCACACACACATACACACAATCACACACTTATTCACACAATCACACACACATACACACAATCACACACACACATACACACAATAACACACACACATACACACAATAACACACACACATACACACAATCACACACACAATCACACAATCACACACACATACACACAATCACACACACATACACACAATCACACACTTATTCACACAATCACACACACACACACACACACACACACACACACAAGGTGACAGCGGCACACATATAACACCATACAGTACACTAGCTGTAGGTTTGTTGCTTTAGTACCGGTGTGTCTACACATACACATATTCACTGAGTGGCATGAAATGTAAGGTTTGTGTGAAGGAGGCCATCATTAGGCTGAAAAATAAATCAACAATTTGGAAATTGAATCAAATTTCAGTTTTTTAATTTCCGTAGTCATGTACAGAGGCAACAATGTGCCACTGTCCACATACTTATGGACCTGACTGAATCCAAGGGGCTAACGAAAACTGTTCTATCTTTATCTCTGACAGTGTATACATGTACAAGTGTTCAACAAGGTGATGATGATGATGATGATGATGATGATGATGATGTCATTGTCATTTTAATCTAGTTTACACAACAGAGAGGGTGTAAAGTATTTTAACTCCTAACAGATTTACTGTTTAGACAGAGGGAATCTCAGGACGCGACAGACGCTCTCACTCTGTGTGTGTGTGTGTGTGTGTGTGTGTGTGTGTGTGTGTGTGTGTGTGTGTGTGTGTTTCACGGTTGATTTGGACGCTGACTGGTTGTCATTGTGGTGGTATTGTTGTTTGTGTGAACACTCCACTGACACGCAGCGCATTTAAATGCTAAATCCCTTCAGGCGTCCAAAAGATTCGCCCGAGTGAAAAAGCAGAACAACAACACAGACGACAACAACGATGACGGCAGGGGTTAGAGACAGAGAGAGACAGAGAGATGGGGGGGCTGTCAGACAGTTTATGAGAAAAATAAATAGATAAGAGACACACTGATTGATAGATAGGGGCAGACAGAGAAGAGGACAGACAGACAGACAGAACAGAAAAAAAGATTAATGTAAATAGATGGAAATGAATACAAATGGAGCAAGAAAAATATAGAGAGAGAATGTGATGGAGAGACAGACAGACAGATTGATAGACAGAGACAAAGACTGACGAAACAGATAGAGACACTGATGAAGAGGCTGACAGATATTGACAGAGAGAGTCAGAGACACTGGTGGAGCACGACAGTGAGACTGATGGAGAGAATGACAGAAAGAGAGAAACACTGATGGAGAGACAGACAGGGAGATTGAGAGAGAGCCAGGACACTGATGGAGTGACTGGAGTTTATGACGAGACAGAGAGAGATGGAGAGACACACAGAGATTATTGGAGAGACTGGACACTGATGAAAATAAAGGGGGATTGGAGGAGAGACAGAGACTTACAGAGAGACAGACAGATGGATTAATATAGAGAGACAGAGACATTGTTGTAGAGAAAGGCTGGATGATTAATGGAGAGACAACGACACCGATGGAGAGACAGAGACACTAATGAAGAGACAGAGACGCTGATGGAAAGACAGAGACACTAATGGAGAGACAACCGGAATGATTGTGGGAGAGAGGAACAAAAGGATTAATGGAGAGACAGAGACCTGATGTAGAAACAGACAGATGGATGGAGAGACAGAGACACTGATGGGACATTGAGAGAGAGATAAGGACACTGATGGAAAAACAGCGGGGTTTATGAAGAGACAGAGAGTGATGGAGAGACAAAGTTTAATGGAGAGACAAACAGAGAGATTATTAGAGTGTCAGAGACACGGATAGAGAGACAGAAGGATTAAAGAAGAGAGAGACAGAAGGAGTAATGGAGAGACAGAGACACTGATGTAGAGACAGGGAGGGATACTGTCAGAGGGACATAGACATTGATAAAGAGACAGCCAGAAGGGCAGTGGTGGCTCAGAGGGCTAAGGCACTGAGTCACTGATCGGAAGATCGGCGGTTCGATTCCCAGCTCAGCCAGGTTGCCATTGTTGGGCCCTTGAGCAAGGCCCTTAACCCTAACTGCTCCAGGGGCGCTGTACCATGGCGACCCTGCCCTCTGACCCCAGTTACGCTGGGATCTGCGAAGAAGGAATTTCACTGTGCTGTAATGTATATGTGACAAAATAAAGACTTAACTTAACAGAAGGATTAATGGAGAGACAGATCGAATGTTGGATGGAGAGACAGAGACATTGGTGGAAAGACAGACTGGGTGTTTAAAGAAGAGACAGGGACATTTATGAAGAGATGGGGAATTGATGGAGAGACAAAGAGTGATAAAGAGACAGACAGAGAGACAGAGGTTGTTATGCATCACCATCTGGACTGTAACACAGCAAAGCAGAGAAAAGAATTTAGTAACAGTTTGTAAAATGTTATCCGACCAACACTCACACAACACTCGCACAACACTCGCACTCACACCAGCCGTACCACAATGACATCACAGATACATTACCGTTACATTGTAGCAACGTTTATAAACATTACGTACTGAAACATTCCACACCAGAGCCTGCTGTACTACATAGAGGAAGCGTTCTACTGACATTACAGTGCTTATAACATGGTTATGACATGATGGTACACCTCATTAATAATGTCATCACATATGTGTGTGTGTGTGTGTGTGTGAGAGAGAGAGAGAGCGAGGCATTTATATTAGATATCACAATCCATTACTGTCACTTGAGCTTAACTACCTTGTGCCCTTTTGTACACCCACACACACACACACACACACACACACACACACACACAAACACACACACACACACACACACACACACAGGTGGACTGCACTAATTAAGAGCCAGTAATTAATTTGCTAAAATTGAGCATAATGGCTTTGGTACACACACACACACACACACACACACACACACACACACACACACACACCATGTTATTTAATTCTCTTACTGTCTCCCACTCCTGCATAATTAAGGAGATTAATTAAGGGATTATTAATCAAAGAATGAATCATGTCTGGTTATGAACTTACACACCCATGACTGTACACACACTCTCAGTCTCTTTCAGCCTGTCTCTGTTTCACTCTCTACCACTTTGTCTTCTCTCTCTCTCTCTCTCTCACTCTCTCTCTCTCTCTCTCTCTCTCCCTCTCTCTCTCTCTCTCTCTCTCTCCCTCTCTCTCTCTCTCTCTCTCTCTCCCTCTCTCTCTCTCTCTCTCTCTCTCCCTCTCTCTCTCTNGAAAACAAAACAGACTTCAAAACAACACAAAGGAAAACAAAACAAACTTCAAAACAACACAAAGGAACACAAAGGAAAACAAAACAGACTTCAAAACAACACAAAGGAAAACAAAACAGACTTCAAAACAACACAAAGGGAAACAAAACAGACTTCAAAACAACACAAAGGAAAACAAAACAGACTTCAAAACAACACAAAGGAAAACAAAACAAACTTCAAAACAACACAAAGGAACACAAAGGAAAACAAAACAGACTTCAAAACAACACAAAAGAAAACAAAACAGACTTCAAAACAACACAAAGGAAAACAAAACAGACTTCAAAACAACACAAAGGAAAACAAAACAGACTTCAAAACAACACAAAGGAAAACAAAACAAACTTCAAAACAACACAAATGAAAACAAAACAGACTTCAAAACAACACAAAGGAAAACAAAACAGACTTCAAAACAACACAAAGGGAAACAACACAGACTTCAAAACAACACAAAGGAAAACAAAACAGACTTCAAAACAACACAAAGGAAAACAAAACAGACTTCAAAACAACACAAAGGAAAACAAAACAGACTTCAAAACAACACAAAGGGAAACAAAACAGACTTCAAAACAACACAAAGGAAAACAAAACAAACTTCAAAACAACACAAAGGAACACAAAGGAAAACAAAACAGACTTCAAAACAACACAAAGGAAACCAAAACAGACTTCAAAACAACACAAAGGAAAACAAAACAAACTTCAAAACAACACAAAGGAAAACAAAACAGACTTCAAAACAACACAAAGGAAAACAAAACAAACTTCAAAACAACACAAAGGAAAACAAAACAGACTTCAAAACAACACAAAGGAAAACAAAACAGACTTCAAAACAACACAAAGGAAAACAAAACAGACTTCAAAACAACACAAAGGAAAACAAAACAGACTTCAAAACAACACAAAGGGAAACAAAACAGACTTCAAAACAACACAAAGGAAAACAAAACAGACTTCAAAACAACACAAAGGAAAACAAAACAGACTTCAAAACAACACAAAGGAAAACAAAACAGACTTCAAAACAACACAAAGGAAAACAAAACAAACTTCAAAACAACACAAAGGAACACAAAGGAAAACAAAACAGACTTCAAAACAACACAAAAGAAAACAAAACAGTCTTCAAAACAACACAAAGGAAAACAAAACAGACTTCAAAACAACACAAAGGGAAACAAAACAGACTTCAAAACAACACAAAGGAAAACAAAACAGACTTCAAAACAACACAAAGGGAAACAAAACAGACTTCAAAACAACACAAAGGAAAACAAAACAGACTTCAAAACAACACAAAGGAAAACAAAACAAACTTCAAAACAACACAAAGAAACACAAAGGAAAACAAAACAGACTTCAAAACAACACAAAGGAAAACAAAACAGACTTCAAAACAACACAAAGGGAAACAAAACAGACTTCAAAACAACACAAAGGAAAAGGCTCAAACAGACTTTAAATAACCCCACAAAGGGAAAACAAAACAAACTAAAAAAACAACACAAGGAAAACAAGTGGACTTCAAACAACACAAATGAAAATAAGACAGACTTCAAAGGCAGCACAAAGGAAAACAAAAGTGGACTTCTGAAATAACCTGAGGAAACAACACAGACTTCAAAACAACCTGGGAAAACAAACAGACCAAA
>QNUK01001099.1:5000-7500 GCA_013621035.1 Clarias magur | reverse complement strand
TCAATCAATTTTCAATTATTGGCATGTAATTGAATTGAAAATCCACTTTTTTATTCTTTCCTCAGAAATTTTTATTTAACTTATTTGGGAAATTATCATTAAAATTCATAATAATTTTCCTGTATACATGCGAAGTGGCGACCAACCTGAATGTCTGAAAAGTGATTAAACAGTGTATAATATGTGCCCTTTAAATCTGACACAATAAAAATAAATAAATAAATAAAAAAACAGGTGGACGTGATGTGAATTAGGGGCAGGACATGCAGGGGCTGATGGGAAGGCACTTTCTTTGGCGCTATCATGACATATAACTCTTTGATAAAGTTTGTTAGACAATAAGATCAATGTTATGATCTAGTTGAAGCGGGTTTAGTCACATGACCAGAACACGTGTTCAATCTGTATTAGTAACACACTGACACGTCCTATTGCTCAGCGTTTTTTTTTTTTTTCCATTGGATCTCACGGTAAGAGAGTAGACAAGTGCAAGCCCTTTCTGTAATGCTTTTATACAGAGGAAACACTAAACAGCACCTCCGTCCCCACAGGAGCTCACACAGTCCTGACCAACAGCGCCGTGCAGACAGGATACATTTATTACCTGGAGTTATCTCCACTGCTCGGTTTGTGCAAGGTATAGTACAGCCTAAAAGCTTACGCAGGGATACATGCGCAGTCTGTGAAAAGATTACTGACACGACAGATTTGAAGGAAAGTCGCAGAAATACTTCCTGGTGAATAATTCCATTACGCTTCTCGCTCCTGTGAAAGTATTTCAGGCTGAACAGCACTTTAGATAATTGTTGAGTTATGAGGCGTTGAAAGGAAATAATTCAGAAATCAGATCTCATTTAAAATCTTGATGGAAATAAACTAAGCCAGTGTGTGTGTGTGTGTGTGTGTGTGTGTGTGTGTGTGTGTGTGCTGGCAGTACAGTTAGAGATCATAAACCTGAATCGATTTGTTCTAATTTATGGGAATAAATATGGATTTAGATTTTTGGCAGAGACAGAAAGAAATCCCTAAAGAATCAGAAAGACTTATTATGAGTCTACAATAACGCTCGGCAGCGGGCGAATATCAAACAGCAGATCTTTGGCCTGTTTATGTTACGCACGTCCACGATGCACTTTATTACACACTCATAAAAGACTAATGTTTCCCCGCAGGATTTCCAAATTGGCTGTAGTGCATGAGTGATTGTGTTAGTGTGTGTGTGTGTGTGTTGAGATGGACTGGTACCCCATCCAGGGTGTACCCTGCCTCGTGCCCCGAGTCCCCTGGGATAGCATAAGCAGGGCGGAGAAGAAGTGAATTGTCCCACTATGTCTTTATGTTAAGACCTTTCTTCCAGGCATGTGAATGATGGATCCTGAACAATTACAGTACACTCGGCCCGAACGTTTAATGTTTACGTTTCTTTATACGACACAACATGGATGTATACACTGAGCACGAGCGGAGGAACAAGAGGCCACGCCTCCTTCATTGTCACTGACAAGTATGAGAACCTGCCTCTTACTGACAAATCCGTAGGCTATGCTTTCTTTACTTAGACTAAAACACTGGGGCCACAGCTCCTTTATCGAAGACTATCATGTGTTTCCCCCGAACCACGTGACGTCACTGACCGCTTTTTTTCGAACTGCTCGCTCGCGCACCGTTGGGGGCGGCGTAACACACTCCGAGGACAGCGCTATCCGCTCCTTTCGCTCGCGCGAGCTCACAGACGCCCTGACAGGCTGTAGAGCCGCGATTAATGTGGAAGCACTAAGTACCTCTCGTCCCTCCCCTCTGAGAGAGCTCGGCCAATCAGCATCGTCCGGGAATCGAACTCGCGGTCTCCAGATGACAGGGCGAACACTTTACTACTGCGCCACTCGGAGGCTACCACGCCTCTTTTAATGAGGCTGGAACACAGAGGCCCCTCCTCCTTTAGCGATCCTGAAACACAGAGGCCAGACCACCTTAAATGAGACTGAAACAAAGAGGCCACACCTCTTCTAATGAGACTGGACCACAGAGGCCACGCCTCTTTTAATGAGACTGGACCACAGAGGCCACGCCTCTTTTAATGAATCTGGAACACAGAGGCCACGTCTCCTTTAGCAATCCTGATACACTTATAGTGTCAGGAAGTTAGCAGAGATGCTAAGATTGCTCTAATATTTTACCACCCTGTTGCTAGCTTTGTGTTATCTAGGGACTAGAATAAGACTCATTAAAAACCACGGGGTCGTTTACTTTCTGCAGTTGGCCTCGGATCAAATCTGATTAGAAATAACAGCGGCCATCGCGGCTCTCCCTACTTGTGTTAAAGTGATTATCGCCGTAGAAACCACCCCTTTTTCCATAACTACCCTCATGAGAGCAGTACTAATGTGCACATCGTTAATTAAGACCTAAACGCGTAACGAGGCCTCTCTGATCTTGAACCGTGACAGGGAGCACTTCATTAGTGGAGGAGAGACAGAGCACTTACATGCTAATTTACTGA
>QNUK01001098.1:22500-121909 GCA_013621035.1 Clarias magur | reverse complement strand
GCATCACTGTCTGTGTCCTGGACAAACAGAAATATCATCAAATATTTTTTATACAGCAATGTTCCATCTCTAAGTTTACATGTGGGGACACTCACTTTTTTACCCACTTCACTGATATTACTCTTAACATTCTTACTCAATACATTTTTAACTTGTTGCAAGAAAACTGTATCTTAAGTATTGCTTCTTTTGTGATACATTGCTGTGATATGTAAAAAAATATATTTTAATGACCGTGATATGACACTATTGTCTATTCGAGCCCCACCTCTGCCAGAGACAACAAGCACCATAAACACAGGAGTTTGGTTCTGCTTTACCTGACAGTAGCCTGTAATTCACTAAGCTCAATTTATTATTTTTTTTTTTTCCTTTTTTCATAGACATTTGTGACTTTTCATAAATTCAGTTTACAAATCAACAAAACTAATGTAATAAAACTAATGTTTCATATTAAAAGAAAAACAAACCTTTAATTCAATTGAGTTTCTTGTATCACAGGCCACTGTCAGACAAAGCGGAACCAAACGGATGTGTGCTTTACAGTGTGAACTCCAGCAGGAGCAGGAAAGAAGGAACATTATGAAAGAAATACTTACCACTGGTTTCTCTGTAGACAGTAACTGTTTGGCTGGGAGCTCGGGAACATCTGGAGAGGCAGAACGGTCAGGATTTTCCTTTGAATCCGCCTGTTCAGGTCAACAGAAATAGTCTGTTGTCATAAATTCCTACGATAACATATAATAATACAATAACTTAAAAATAATAAATACATTTTTACCAAGGATCGTTCTTCGCAAATCTGTTGTACGTCAAGGATGTCTTGCTTGAGGGGAGATCGGACCTGGTCATCTGGGGCCTGGGAGGGCATGGGGGGACAAACACTCGATGTTCCTTTTGCCTGAAATAAGAATTTAATGCACAACTGTAGTCATATAAATCATTCAGTTTCACGTTGCAGCTTCACATGCTTTAAGAAGTGTATAGGGGACATAATATATGATTTTATTTGAATATTTAATTGTCTGTCTAAAAGGTATGGAGACAATAGTTTTGTACATACATTCATATCATAAAGAAATATTTTACATATGACCAAATTTTTCTTAACAATACAACATGAACAACCGTAATATTCTACAGACTAATGTGTGCAATGATTTAGGCTACTTTAATTTCCATGCATGAAATGTAAAAGAAAAATGTAATTAAAAATTAGATGAAGTAATGAAGTTGAAATCACCTTCTGTCTAGCGGAGTGTCTCCTGGCACATTCATCATGGTGCTTTCTCAGTCTGGTGATGCGGCGTTCAAACCTGCTGATGTTTTCGTTAGCTTGATCTGGTCTGTGCCAAAGGCAAAATTCAATCATTAACTACACACATACTGTAACACAGAGTAACATAGTGTAACACAGTGTAACTCAGTGTAACATACTGTACAGCTCATTAACTCACAACCAGGCCACATGTGCGCATGCGCCAATTAACTGTTTGCTATCAAATTAAATATTAAATACTATGATAACGTGACGTTTTTCTCTCTTTTGGGAAAAAGGAGAAAAAATACGACAAAATAAACATTTAATTCCCACTAACGCGCTGACTCCGTAACGCTGACATTAACTTGTTCTTACACTTATTACCGTTACCTCTGAACTTTATTATGAATATGAGACACGCGTTAAAGAACGTGCCGCGCGCTCTGAGGTCGCGTGCAGACACGCGCGCGCGCCTCCAGGTGAATCCCTTCACACAGCCCTGTAACAGTGCGGTCAGACTGCTGCGTGTATGTACAGAACATGTACAGTGCTGTCGAACACTATTACTGTACAGAATGATCCAGAAAACCCGAATGTAAAGTACCGCACAAAGCAGCGCGCGCGTCAGTCAACCTCGACCCCGTGCTCACCTACAATGAACCCGGACAACTGCCTAAAGTTACCTTAATTAGAAGCAGTAATTCACTCTGTTTACCTGCTCTACCTCATCATAGTACGACTAGAAACAGAATTCACATTCACCACCATATTCATATTCAAGTCTTACCTTAATTTGTCCATGATGCTTCCGACGTCGTCACCTCAAAATGGCTGTAATTGATTTCTGCGCACTTCAATTAGTCCGAGCCAAACTTCTTACGAACTAAGATGGCGTGCCGCGGCATACCGCGTCGCGCATGCGCGGTCGCAGACGGGAGGGGGAGGGGAGGTCGCGGTGGGGACCCGGTCTGTCCGGTGCACACACACTTTTGTGGATTTCCATCGAGCTCATCAGGTGAATGCACACGGGAGGGGGAGGGGAGGTCGCGGTAGGGACCCGGTATGTCCGGTGCACACACACTTCTGTAGATTTCCATCTTACAGCCTGTCAGCATGTACAGCATGCGTGGTGTTTGGTGAATGTAAACGGGAGGCAGATTTGTTACAGGCAAAGACATTTAAAAATAAAATAAAAAATTTCAAATACATTTATTAAATTTGTATTTTTAAATGCTATTCTTAAATTCTGAATTCTGAAGATTTAAATCAATTGAAACTATAAATTTAATGGACACAAAATGAAATATTGTTTTTATATTTAATAACATTTAGTGTCTTTATGAACCAAAATGAAAAATCAACAGATTAATGTGAAAACTATCAATTTAAAAGTTTTCTGTTAAATAGTTTTTATAATTTTTGAATCGATTTTAAACCTGACACGGACACTGCAGAACACCTGGACACAGTGACTAGTGAGACTGTGCCCTCCTGCTCCTGTAAAACCGTCAACACATTCTCACTCACAAGTCGTCTGATACACACGCCAGATCCTGTCACTGTGCTGAAAGCAACATGCCCACAGCGATGTGGAACTCTCTTAAAAGCACTTAACGTGAAAATGACTTCTGTATTAGGGAAAAACAAATACTATTTACAGGTGTTCAAATTTGGAAATTAAAACCCCAGATGAATACTAACATGATGTATCACAGTCTGTCATTATTTATTTAGGACACTGTTAACATAGGAATTAACGGATGGTCAGGAAGTGTGAGCACCTCTATAAAAGCAGATGTACAGGCAGTTTGAGTGTCTGGAGCCTTCAGGTGTGTGTAACCACAATGACGAGAAGAAACAACATTAACAAAGACAATTAGAGAAGCAATTGTTGCTGCATGTCAGTCTGAGACGGATTATTATAGACTAGCAAATCTACAACAAAACAGGTGAAAAAGAATCAAGGCATTACAACAGTCGAGTCAAAGTCCAGATCTCATCTGTGAGAGACTGATAAACATCATACAGAAAACAATCAGGATTCTTCTTCTTCTTTGTCTTTCGGCTGTTCCCTTTCAGGGGTTGCCACAGTGACTCATCTGCCTCCTACCTTGATCCTATCCATCCTTGTTGTCCCTCCCAAAGAGAACCTCAACACCTTCAGCTCCGCTACCTCCAGCTCTGGCTCCTGTCTTTTCTTCAGTGCCGCTGTCTCCAAGTCGTAGAGCATCGCTGGTCTCACCACTGTCTTGAACACCTTTCCTTTCATTCTCGCTGATACTCTTTTATCACACAACACACCTGACACGTTTCTCCACCCGTTCCAATCTAACATACTGAACCACTCTAACATCCTTCTCTGCCACTCCAGACTTCTTCATACAACACCACAGCTCCTCTCTCGGCACCCTGTCGTATGCTTTCTCTAAATCTACAAAGACACAATACAACTCTCTATTACCTTCTCTGTACTTCTCCGTCAGCATCCTCAAAGCAAATACTGCATCTGTTGTACTCTTTCTAGGCATGAAACTATATTGCTGCTCACAAATGCTCACCTCTGCCCTTAACCTAGCTTCCACTACTCTTTCCCAAAGCTTCATTGTATGGCTCATCAGCTTTATACCCCTGTATTGCCACAGCTCTGCACATCTCCCTTGTTCTTATAAATCGGCACTAATACACTTCTCCTGGAATCCTCTCACTCTCCAAGATCTTGTTAAACAAACTAGTCAGAAACTCTACTGCCAGCTCTCCTAAGCACTTCCATACTCCACAGGTATGTCATCAGGACCAACAGCCTTTCCCCTCTTCATGCTCTTCAATGCCCTCCTCAACTCACTCTTACTAATATTTGCTACTTCCTGCTCCACAACACTCACCTCTTCTACTCTTTGTTCTCTTTCATTTTCCTCATTCATCAACTCTTTAAAGTACTTCTTCCATCCATCTTCCCATCACCCTCCTGGCATCTGTCAGTACATTTCCATCTTTATCTTTAATCACTCTAACATGCTGCACATCCTTCTCATCTCTATCTCTCTGTTTTGCCAACCTGTACAGATCCACCTCTTCCTCCTTACTGTCCAATCCAGCATACAAGTCCTCATATGCTCTTTGTTTGGCCTTTGTCACCTCTACCTTCACCTTACGCTGCATCTCCCTGTACTCCTGTCTACAACCTTCAGTCCTCTCAGTGTCGCACTTCTTCTTAGCTAACCTCTTCCTCTGTATACACTCCTGTACTTCCTTGTTCCACCACCAAGTCTCCTTGTCCACTTTTCCCTTTCCTGATGATACACCAAGTACTCTCCTTCCTGTCTCCCTGATCACATTGGCTGTAATTGTCCAGTCAACTGAAAGCACCTCCTGACCACCCATAGTCTCAACTCCTTCCTTTCTCAGCTTCCACCACTTTGTCCTCTGCTCTGCCTTTGTCCTCGTCACCTTCCTCACCATCTGGGTTATTTTACACACCACCATTCTGTGCTGTCTGGCTACATTCTCCCCTACAACAAACACTTTGCAGTCACTGATCTCTTTAAGATTATAACTCCGTACAGCAGAGACTTTGACTATCTTTAAACGGCGACTCAAAACCTATCTATTTCTCCAGTACTTACAGGACTACAGACCGCCCAAAAAAAAAAAAAAAACTCTTCCCAGTTGTGTTAGACTAATCGCACTTAGTTATTGACCTAGTTAACCCAGTGTAAGTATCTATCCAGTAATGTAAACTTTAAAGCACTTTTTGTAAGTCGCTCTGGATAAGAGCGTCTGCCAAATGCCTAAATGTAAATGTAAATAACTTATTATAACTTATTATAACCAACTGAATGCTTCTGCTCTTATATGTCACCCTATGTTCCTGCCTCTTCTGGAATAAAGTATTCACTACTGCTATTTCCATCCTCTTTGCAAAGTCCACCACCATCTGTCTTTCTACATTCCTGTCCTGAAGACCAAACCTGCCTATCACATTTTCATCACCTCTATTCCCTCTATTGGTGAAGTCTGCACCAATCACCACTCTCTCACCTCTGGGGCTGCTCTGCATCACTTCATCTAACCCACTCTAGAATTTCTTTTTCTCTTCTAAATCACATCCTACCTGTGGGGCAGAACCACCATCAACATTGAACATCATTCCTTCAATTTCCAGCTTCAGACTCCTCACCCTTTCTGATACTCTTTTCACTTCTGGAACATTCCTAACAAACTCCTCTTTCAGGATAACTCCTTCTCCATTTCTTTTTCTATCCACACCATGGTAAAACAACTTGAACCCTGATCCTAAGCTTCTAGCCTTGCTACCTTTCCACCTGGTCTCCTGGACACACAGTATGTCCACCTTCCTTCTCTGCATCATGTCACCAACTCTATTCGCCTTCCCTGTCATAGTCCCAACATTCAAAGGCCCTACCTTTCCTTTTCGCTCTCTGCTTTCAAACACGCCTTCCTCCTTTCCTTTTTTGACCAACAGTAGAAAACAATCAGTATTATTATTGCTAAAAGTGAATCTACAAGCAGCTGAATCAAAGGATGTCCTAACCTTGTCACACGACTTTGCCATCTTGGCTTTATTTTTGTGGAATAAATAATGACACTGTGATATATCATGTGCTGTTGTTCATCTGAGGTTTTCTTTTCCAAATTTTAAGACCTGCCAAGGATAAGGGGTCTTGTTTATAAAGCTCTATGGAGATTTCATCCTAAAAGTGTACATATGAACAAATGCCAGATTTTGCATATGCACAATTTTTTTTTCATACTAAACCATAGGACAGGTTCGATTCCCGTCTCTGTGTGCATGGAGTTTGCATGTTCTCCCCGTGCTTGGTGGGTTTCCTCCGGGTACTCCGGTTTCCTCCCACAGTCCAAAGACATGTAGGTTAGGCTAATTGGTGTTCCCAAATGGTCCGTAGTGTGTGAACGAGTGAGTGTATGTGTGACTGTGTCTGTGCCCTGCGATGGATTGGCACCCTGTCCAGGTTGTACCCTGCCATGTGCCCTAAGTCTCCTGGGATAGGCTCCAGGCCCCCCGTGACCCTGAATACAGGATTAAGCGGTATAGATGATGAGTGAGTGAGTGAACCATATGCCAGAACCTGTGCAAAAATCCCTTTATAAATCCCACTCAGGGGAAGATTGTGTGAACATGCATACAGTATATTAGAATAGAGTTGATCTCATTCAGTTCCGCTGGCCAAGTAATATTTTGTCTGTTTTAAGCAATTTATGAAGTTTATGATAAGGTGTTAGCTATTTTAGTGTAAAAATGAATAGGCCTATATTTATTGCAGTGTGAATATAATTGTCTCTGCATATCATGTTTTTTTTTTCAAAGACAGTGACATTTTTCATAATGTTGTGGAGACGCTTTCACACATCAATAGCACTTCCATGCAGCTGTGGTTGTACAGTAAGCTATTATCATTGGTCCTTGTAGTAACTGATACCAGACAATGAACCATTTGACCACCGAATCTATCCACCTTAATATCGAAGTGTGGAATATTGATCATTATTCTCACTAAGAAGTATGTTCTCATAACATGAGATGTGCAGTTTAGAATAAATATGAATTATTTTGCACCTACAACACTCCTTGCTGTCAGTAAGAGGGAAAGTCATCAAGCTCATCCACTAAAGTATGTATAGGCTATGTGTAAATTCATAATCATGTCTCAATTCAATAATTAATTTGATTTAATCTCTGTGTAACAACTTTATGTAATTTCAGTGCTTATCTATATTAATGAGAGGTAAATATTTAATGTAAATGTGTATATTGACATAAAAATAGTTGTTTAATACTTTTCTCACTTGCTCACTGTTATTATTAAATAACAGTATGGTTTAAGGAAAATTAGTTTGTTTCGAAATATTCTATTAATGATTGTAAAAAAATGCATTTTCTATATTTAATGTGTGGCTTGAAAAAGGATTGAATGCAAACGTACACAGACCCACTGATTATGTCAGAGATCACAGAAGATTAAGATCACAGAAGAAACACCTAAGATATTACCGTTGGATATGTTTAAACTTGTCAGCGAGAAAAAAAAAAAAAAAGCCCACACACAGTTGTTCCAAAGTTGACCACAGGGGGCGCGCTCCGAAACACACTTTATACACACACACAATTTTTGTCCGGTTAACCGACCCCGTAGGGACCAAGTGGCATTTTCTGGGAAACACTGCCACCTATGTTAAAATGGCCATTTCTATCGTTTTCAATGGTTGTGCCTGTGGGGACCTAGAATCAGGTCCCCACTGCGCACGAGGTCCCCACGGTGTTGGTGTGCAAACAGGCCCAAGTCCTCACCGGGATATAAAAACAAGTACACGCACACACACACACACACACACACACACACACACACACACACACACACACACACACACACACACTCATTCACACACTGTGAGGCAATTTGGGAATGCCAGTTAGTGTAATCTACATGTCTTTGGACGGTGGGAGGAAACCAGAGCACCCTGAGGAAACCCACAAATTACAGGGAGAACATGTAAACTCCATTCACACAGACCCAAGTCGGGAATCAAACCCAGACCCTGACCCTGGGGGTGTGAGACAACCACTCCTCCAACATTCTGCCAGGTAATAAAATATAATATATAATAATACATTTTTTAGGAAGAAGTTTCTTCAGGATCAGTTGCAACCCAAAACACCTGTAAATATAGTGATTCTGATCCAACCTGTTAAATAAAAAAAATACAACAAACTAATGGAACATATTGGTTCTCCCATAATCAGTTAAGAAACAATCTGAATTGTAGTTGAATTGTTTTATGTTTATACATGGGGACTCATTATAGGGCCGTGTTCATACCGGTAATAGTAACGTTTAGTAGTAATAAATAGTAAATAGTTAATAGTTAAGCAGTAAATTATTGCATTAATCTTCTTTAGCTCATAACAAACCTACAGTAACAAACATAATCTACATTTCAATAAAGATTTGTAGTTATTAATCAGAACTGAGGCTGAATAATACTTTTGATATTTATCTGACATGAATTATCAACATTTAGGAACATTGTGTATTAAAAGTAATTTTGTGGTAGTTTATTTGGACTTGAATTTTGAATTGAATAAACATTAGTCAGTAGAGGTGTATTTTATTTACTTACAGTATAGTGCGGGTTTACAGTGCTGTTCGTTGCCTAATGCTGTAAACCATGTGAGTTAAGGAAACTCTAATGTAAAATGTCGGAATAACGGCGTTTATTCAGAGGCAAAGATAAATTATTCATTTGAATGAACAAATTTGCTGTATGTTTGATGTCAAATCACTAATCAGCTCCAATACTCAACCCACTGATGTAATCAAACTTAATGCAAAATTCATGCTTCGGAGCGAACATAATTCATCAGCCTTTGATCAGTTCATGCTCTGTGTGGCAGATGTTTGATTGAGTTGAGGATCAAACACAGAATGGTAATGGCTAAGCGACGCAGGATGTTTGGTCAGAGTTGTGCATCACAGCTCAGAGTTTTTGCTGCAGAACATAAAGGTATATTGATGGATTCTGGAGGATGTTATTTAAACTCAAAAGCCAAACAAATCACCCTCGCGCTTCAGTGCTCCTTCAGAACCACTCCCCAAATTCATGGGCACACACTGCCAAGGTAATGGGCACAGTATTAACAGAAACATGCCAGCTCACTTCAGACGCAACTAAGAAGTACAGAGAGTTAGCTGTTTAGAGCTGATGTTAAATACTACTGCACAGGTGGAAAGTATCGAATTACATTTACTCGCGTTACTGTAAAAAAATGTAGTTTTTTTGTGTGCTTCTACTTTTTAAAGTTGTTTTTAAAATCTGTAATTTTACTTTTACTTAAGTATGTTTTGTTTAAAGTATTGTAACTCACTACATTTAAAATCATATTCGCTACTGAGTAAACTACAATACCCTGGAAACCACTGCACTGATTGTTGGGCGGGGAGAACAAACACGCTAAATTCAAAAGAACGATGGAGACGGACAAAAAAATTCTTCTCCTGGTCATTGTAACGGCCACTACTATGTTGTCTACTACAATATGTATGTATGTTGCCCTTTTAAGAGATAGTAACACCTCCTCTGGCAGGTATCACAGCTTTCAAGCGCTTTTTATAACCAGCTAAAAGTCTTTCAGTTCTTGTACTTGGGATTTTCTTCCTTTCTTCCTTGCAAAAGGCTTCTAGTTTTGTAATATTCTTTGGTCGTCTTGCATGCACAGCTCTTTTAAGATCTACCCACAAATTTTCAATGATGTTTAAATCAGGGGACTGTGATGTCCGTTCCAAAACCTTCAGCTCGCATCTCTTGAGGTTTTCCATAGTGGATTTCGAGGTGTGTTTAGGATCATTGTCCTGTTGTAGAAGCCGTCCTCTTCTCAGCTTCAGCTTTTTTACACATGGTGTGATGTTTACTTCCAGAATTTGCTAGTATTTAGTGGAATCCATTTTTCCCTCCACCAGTGCAATGTTTCCTGCGCCACTGGCTGCAACACAACCCCAAAGCATGATAGATCCCCTAACCCCCATGCTTAATAGCTGGCGAGGTGTTCTTTTCATGATATGCTGCTCCTTCTTTTCTCCAAACATGCCTTTGCTGATTGTGGCCAAAGATTTCTATTTTAACTTCATCAGTACACAGCACTTGTTTCCCAAACGCATCAGGCTTCTGTAGATGTTATGATGGAGATGCAGGTAATGTTTTCTTCTGCTGACTCTTCCATGAAGGTCTTGTTGAACGGTGCACCACCACTCCTGAGTCTGCTAAATCTTCCTGCAGGTTTTTTGCAGTAAAATGGGGGTTTTGATTTGTTTTTCTGACCAGCATATGAGCAGTTTTCTGAGTTTTCCTGGTCTTTCAGATCTCATCTTGACCTCCACAGTTTCCCTGAACTGACATCTCTCAATGACATTTCTCACTGTGGAAACTGCAAGCTGACAACGCTTAGCTACACAACGCTTGTAGCTTCTCCTGCATTGTGGGCATCAATAACTTTCATTTTCAGGGTCTTACACAGCTGCTTAGAGGAACCCATGGTTGTTGAGTGTCTGCAAGTGTGTGCACAAGGTTTGAGGAGTTAAAGTATTTGTAAAGCTTTGAAATTGGCATTTACTAATGACAGCTGTTGCCGTGCATCAGATCTAACGAGCTGATTAAGGTCTGAAACCTTGTAAAAAGACTCTGAGACTCTGGAACTCTTAGGGTGCCCAAAACTTATAATGAATGACCATCTCTATTTCTTGACAATGCATAAAGCTCAGGACCAGAACCAGGAGTAGTTTTTATATCCACACACAGGATGGAAATCTAGCAGATCATAAGGAGATATTGGTTACATTTTACGAAAGGTGTACAAAAAAACCCAACAGACATTCATTATAATTGCACACTGTACCTTTAACTGAGTGAACAATAGGGTAAATACGGCATGATAACTAAAGATAGAAAAACACAAAGTGAAACTAACCAGCAGAAGCAAAACACTAAAATCCACACCTAAGCAGTGAGGGTTGTACAGAATATACCAAAAATACCGGTGCTCTTAACTGCACTCATGTGTACTAAATTTATAGCAAAGAAATACATTTACCTAAATTAAAGTAGCAGTTGCTGTTTAATGAGACTTATTGGACAGTACCTGTTGTGTTTGATGCAAGTCTGGTGAAACACACACAGCCGTGCTATATCCAGCACTACAGCACTCCCTCTTGTGTGATATTGCTTAATTATAATCACTCAGATTCACTAACAGTATCCATCACTGATCACAGCACCACTAATGAAATGAGGTGATGTAATAGTCCTGATATAGTACTGTGTAAAGTTTCATCATTTTTCATTGCTGACGGCTGCAGACATGCTGAGAAATCTTTCCTTTCATTACATTTATACAAGAAATATGGTGTTCAGGAAAAGCAGTTTAATTAGAAACAGTATTTTTATATCCTGTGAGGCTCCTGTACAGTGACTATAGCAATGCTGTGTCGCTGCAGTGATTTGTCTATTTAACAATTAGAAGAAGGTCTTGTTTTGGTGGACTATTTGTGAAATAAGTGATTTAGTGAAATTAAATGCTTCAGCACTCGAGTTTTGCTGCTTTTGCCAAACATCATCTCATCCAATACAATGCGTTTCTGAGGATTTTTTTTTATTTTTATGAATGACACAAATAAACAACAGATCACTAGAATTTCTAATGACTTTTCATTGACTTGATGTTATAAGTGAGGAGCAGCAGCAGGTGTCGAGCTTCGTTTCCCAGAAGGATATTTGACTTCTTTTCGGATATGAATCTTCCTGCTTGGGAATACGTCTTGGTGACAGCAGTCATCATGATCAGCCTATTCCTGATTAATCGTGTTCCTAGATGACAATACATGTGTGACGGAGATTTAAAAGAAATCAATATGAGATATTGTTTAATAAACAATCAGGCTAAGTGAAAGTAGGAATGGCTGATTAGACAAATCAATTCTCTGCCTTTTTTTTTTTTTTTTTACTAAATAGTTTAAATGAATATGGCCTGATGTATGTTAGCCTTGAGTGTGCAATTGAGTAATAAACCTGTTAAAATCATTCTAAGGATAATGATATAATGATAATCATTCTGATGCTTTACTCCATTCCAGTAATATTTGTTTCCTTCTTGCATTGGTGAACTTAAAGAATCGAAAAAGGGGCGAGGCTAGCATTTCACTAGACGTTTTCATTACAGTGGACATTCTGTGTGATGTTATTTCGACAGCCATTCAAAGTCACGACATTTATTTCCATGCCGTGTCACCCCCAATACTGTTCTCGTTACAGTGTATATGGGTGAAAATGTTTTTATTTTCACTTTTAATCGTAGCTGTGATTTCTACTAGAATAATTTTTATGCATTTAAGCTCATAACCCCCCCACACACATTTCTTCTGTTTAATTAATAACCCTCTGGGGTCTGAGGGCTTTTTGAAGACCTGCAGTGAGTCAGAGCTCTTCTTATAGTTGTAACTCGGACAAACTGGGCTTTCATAATTTGGCTGATGTAATTATGTGCAACACATAATCAAATGCCAAAACACACATATACAGTATAAGAAAATATATTTTCAAACTCAAGCAGAGAAAAAAACATGATAGTGCAGAATGAATTAAGCTTGCAGATTGTGTTGAACACAGAACTGAGTTTGGGAAAGTGTTGGGTGTGTGCCCAGAGCAAAACAGCTCAATTATAACACTCAGGAAGACCATTTATAAAGTGTAAAGTGACCGATGTGCCTAATTTTTTTCCGCAGAGCCTCTGTTGCACTGAATATAAATTAGTTTTCATGAATATGCAAGACCTATTGACACCTGACTCAGGTTTCTCCAGGACTCCCACTGATGTTTCAGCTGTGCACACCTATACACCCAGATTCACCACATACTGTACAAGCAAGGTTCAGTGAGGCCTGGGAGAGGAACAGAAAACAAAGCATAGTTACCATGTGTCTATGCATGATTTACACACACACACACACACACACACACACACACACACACACACACACACACACACACACACACTCTCACACACTCTCACACACACACACACACACTCTCACACACACACCAACATTTCACCAGGACTCTGCTGCAACATAAAACAGTACAGAGATTCTGTACGAGGAACGAAAGAGCTAAACACAAAACCAGTTTAAAGTTTTTTTTTTTTTTGCCACTCTTCAACACAATTCCTTGTCAGCTGCAAACAGAGAAAATTACATTGCATGCCTTGCATTTCTAACGTGTTCTTTGCTTCCTGCCATCCATTCTGCACCGCGCACAAGTCCTACAGCTACAGTACAGTACATGGTGCTACTTTACCTTGGAACTGGTACTGGAACTGCAACATGGTCACACTTTGGGGTTGCGTGTTTTGAGGAAACACTGCACAGCTGTACAACAACCTCGTACATGAAACACTTACTGTATGTAAGGCTTCCAGTGTGCAACTGCAGACCGTTATGTGTAAAAAAAAATAGGTGTTACTAGCAGAAATGCACAGGGCATGTAAACAGAACTCTCTGTGCCATATCGTGGTTTTACATTGTACAGACGTACATTAGTATTAGTATAAGTATAGTATGTATGTATAGTCCTGGATGAGCTGATCAGGACCTTGCATATACTGGTTGTGAGATCAGAAAAGGGCAAAGAAATGTCTTGGTAGACTGGGAGCCTTCCATTGGACAATTACTACAGTGATTTATATGGTTCAGCTGCAACAAGTTATTTCACCCTAACTGACTGTTATTCTGTTTGAGAAAATGTGTTGGTATGGGATCTAAGATACAGGTTGATGAATTTGCAGAAGAGATGAGTGAAAGTATTTCATTCTCTTCAAGGGGAGTAAAGTATTCTAGCTTCCGATCTGACATGTTAGTTTAACATCTGCATCAATGACATTGTTCGGTTTCAAAGCCTCAATTTTATGCCTAATATTTACAATTTTATTATTAAAAAAGTTCATGAAGTCCTCACTACTACACAATGTTGTGGAGATTTCTGCAGTGGTCTTATTTCTGGTTAATTTGGCTACGGTATTAAATAAAAATCTAGGATTATTTTTGTTATTTTTTTATAAGACTGGAGAGATACGTTGATCTAGGTACACTAAGAGCTGTTCTATAGTTCAGGACGCTCTCCTTCCATGCTGTTTGAAATACTAACAATTTAGTTTGATGCCATTTATGCTCTAATTTTCGAGCGGTTTGTTTTAAACTGCACGTATGATCATTATACCAGGGAGCGAGTTTCTTCTGTCTAATAATTTTTCTTTTAATTGGAGCTATCTAAGTTATCTAAGGTGTGACGGAATGTCGCTCTAAATATTCCGTCGCCTGATCGAGTTCTGTGGGGTCAGATGGCGATCCAATCAAAGTAGGTAACTCTGGGAGATTACTGATAAAGCTCTGTGTGGTAGTTGATGTAAATGTACGTTTAATACGGTAGCGCAGTGCTGTGCGTAAATTATTACTATGATACACTTTAATTGAGACAAGAAAGTGATCTGAGAAAACTTCAGACTGGAATTGTGCATATATTTCTTATACTTATCCGAAGAGTGTGACCTGCTTAATGAATGGGTCGTACTGTACATTGATCTACTCCTACTGAGTCCAGTAAGGACATAAATGCTGTTCTGGGGTTCTTCTGGATTTTTTAAATGAATATTAAAATCTTCAGCAATTAATGCTTTGTCTACAGAAATGACTAGGTTTGAGAGGAAATCTGCAAATTCCGTGTACGGCCCTGGGGGTCTGTAAATGTTAATTAGCGGGATCGGCTGAGCAGACTCCATATTTGTAGCTACGCTTGTTATGTTACTATAGAGAACTCCAAATGCATTAAATTTGAGTATGTGTTTTTGTACAATAGACCGATTATGGTTATAAATAACTGCGACTCCTCCTCCTCTACCAGTTAGCCGAGGCTGGTGTATGTAGCTGTATCCAGGAGGACTCGCTTCATTTAGAGCCACATGCTCGTCCTGTTTAATCCAGGTTTCTGTTAAACATAATATATCAAGCTCCTGATCTGTGATAGTTTCATTAACAATAACTGCTTTAGATGCGAGCGATCTAATATTTAACAGTCCTAGCTTCAGATCAGAAGTGCTGGCTGCGCATTCAGTGTGATCTGAGTTTGTGGTATTTATGTTAATTAAATTATTAAAACAGACTTTCTGAGTCTTTCTAAATTTGTGTTTAGCTCGGGGAACAGACACAGTCTCAATATGATGGACCATGAGTGACGACTCTATGCAGCTAGCAGACAGTTGGTTTTTCTAAAGCGTATTCTGGGTTATTTATCACATTTTTGCTGACTATGTAATTCCCTGTTTGCTCTCTCGTAATTTAGGGCTGTCAATATTGGCACGTTAACACATAATTAATCTAGAAATCTTAACATTTTGTTCTGAAAATGAATCAAAGGACTAAGTTTGACCCTTCAGGTTTTCCCATAATCGTGTCACCGTTACCCGGCTGTGTGTGGTGATAGTATTTAATGCAGATAATAAAATGACTGAGGGAACATCACAAGGTTTGCTGAACGGCAAGTTTCATTCACACATGGAAGTTAGGTAAAACCAAAATTGTGTTTTTATTTAGATTTTAATTTATCGTTTGTTAAATATTATTCTAGCACTGGTTAAGAAGTGCTTTTGGAGAAAAGAAATGAAATGGATTTTATTTCCTCCTCAGGGATATGTGACGGACCCGGCGTTGACCCTGCCGTCTGATGCCAAACCAGTGAAGGCGAAACTAGAGGATCCTGTAGCTCCACCCACAACTGAGGAGCTGTCGATCAGGATAGGTAGAGGAGGAGCTCACTCAGGCAAGCCTCCTTTCATAAACCCATCTTCTGCCATCTCAGCTAAAGCTAAACACATGTACCTGAAGAGAGGCAATTCACACAGTTTAGCAGCACTGCAGTTCTCTGATGGCTTTCTGTTCGGGTGTATCTGCTGATATTTACATGTGTATATCTACTCACCTTCCAGATGTTTTAATCAGTCGTCTCTCTGCTTCATTCTGTTTTAACTTAATATTATGTTATAGCTTTGTTTTTGACTTTCATGCTTCCAGCACATTGTCCCTATACCTGATATTCTGTGCGGCGGCTGATATGCCATGTATGTAGGACAAGTGACTTGTTTTAAATTGGACTAAGTGAGGAACTTGTCTTACTGTGATGTTTCTAACCGGAAATTCATGACTGAATTGTATGACCTGAGATTAAAAAGGTGAAATATGATGAAAGAAAGTAAGAAAGGTAATTAGTGCTTGTAAAAAAAAGCATAACTGCTATGCCTGAGCATTAATGCAGTACGGCAAACTCTTATATTTATGGCTGTTATCAGTTTCTCAAACCCCCTGAGGCACAGCCCAAATCTGTCTAGTTAATAGCATCAAATGAATTAAAGAAACTGCTTTGTTTCTCCTGGTCTGATAAAAATGGCTTTATTTGTCTGGTTTGGCTTTTCATTGTCAGTTTGCTGTTAATAATCTGAGACTAGTCAGGTGTGAAAAGTATGTGTTTGAATAGGACAAATTTGTAACACTGTTTTTTAAAGAGACAGGGAAGGAAATTCAGTTTTCTGCTATCAGAAGGAGCACATGGCCGATCAGCCATAACATTAAAACCAGCACCTGGTGAATCGAGTGTTTAATGACTGTGTATAATGTGAATCGAAATTTAATGACTAGACAGTTGTCAAATGTTGTTAGTTGTCAAATGTCAGCTCTTGTGGGATGTTCCCGGTCTGGTGTGTACCAGACCGACAGCGGGAGATCAGCCGCCTTTTAAAGTCATCCCTGAAATGACCGCAAGGTGGCGCAAAGGGACATTTAGCAAAAAGGCTGAAATCTCCGCTGCGGATGATGCGCCTCTAGTACATTCACTTTATTACATTCACGCAAATTACATCATCTGAAATTTGTTTTCCATTAGTTTATGTAAAAGCAGATATTTTGCTTTCTATAAGTTTATATTTTTCATGGCTGTGAGGCAAGTATATGTGTGTATATGTGCTTTAAATATACACTAAACAATAAACACTGCTTTTTGCAAAGTGAAAGTGAGTATTGTTGATCAAAAGGCTGATAAACGTGTGTGCAGATAGATTTATCAATAAAACTGAAGACATATACAATAAATTCTATTCTACGACAAATATAGTCTACTGGCTGAATACAACGAGACAGCGCGCTCCGAGGTGAAGACCCGCAGACCCTCAGTTATCGTAATCTTCTCACCTTTCATTCACGATAGGCGTGAAGTTATCAAACCGGTTTGCCGATGGGGGAATTGGCAGAATTGGGTGTTTTAAATAGAATTAACAAGACCGAGCAGACGTCTCTGCCTAAAGACGTCTCTGCTTAAAATTATTTCCACCAGCAAAACATAAAATAAATAAAAATGTTTAATGGTACCAGTTGAATCAGACTTTGTAGTTGGATTTCATACTTTGTCATGTAAGTCATAAATTTACTGAATATATTCAGATTTTGTAAAATAATGAAAACCGATGTCTCCGTTTCCTTCCTAGACCTTTTGTCCGCATCACAATGAACTGAAGCTCAGCACGTCTTCCTTCCTTGTTTTAATCTGTAATATTTAAGTGAAATATATTTTGCGTAAAGGTCTAAATGTTCCTTTTTATTTATAGACAGGTGTATTATATTTGATCTGCATTATTTTAAGGAATTTTGTTTTTGAATTCAAGCTGTTTATTTATTTATTTATTTATCTACATACAGTAAAGGCATTTCAAAATGACCAAGATCAGTAAGATTCATTCATAAGACATTAGAACACTGAGGTTTGCTGCAGTTCCAGTCGTTGACTTAAAACTTGCATGTGTATGGAGCTCTAAGCGCAGGGGCAGGGCTCTGGTGCGTGAGGAGACGAGAATCTGACATACGTCTGTTTTAATTTTTTATTTTTAACAATAATTAAAATTTAACAAACTGCAACAGTAGCAGTGCAATTCTGGTTGAGTAACATCTGCAGCTGTAGACTGGACAGAGTGCTCATCCTGACCTGCGTCCACCACAGAAAGAGTCTACAGTCAACTGTACCCCGAATGACTGTACCCTGAGATATAGTAGAATGTGACCTGGTCTGATGAATCATGGTTTATTTTTATTTTTATTTTTTTTACAACGTGTGGACGGCCAGATGTGTGCGCATGTGTGGAAGAAATGGCAACAGGATTCACTATGGGAAGAAGGCAAGCCGGTGCAGACACCTCCCTAAACATTGTTACTGACCAAGGACATGGTCAAACCTGCATGGATCCGGTGTTCCCTGATGGCAGTGGTCTCTTTCAGCAGGATAATGCACCCTGACACACTTTAAACATTGTTCAGGAAAAGAACAAGAAGTTCCAGGCCTCCTCCAGATCTCAGTCTGATCGATCATCTGCGGGATGTACAGTACTGGACAAACCAGTCCAATCCATGGAGGCCTCATCTCACAACTTACAGGACTTAAAGGATGTGCTTGTAACGACGCGGGTCGCGCGAGGGACAGAGCCGTGCTTGGACCACGCGCTGTTACCACGCGGAGTTCTGAACAGGCAAAAGCACGGCCATTTATACACACGGTTGCTAGGCAACGCCGCCGTCAGGCAATCAGCCTGAACGAGCCGCACCTGACGACGTGTTTATTTAAGGGTCCTGATACCGGCGCACTTTGTGCAATCATTTAGGTAGCACCGGTGAAGGTATCAGGGCCAAAGAAAGAAAGAAAGAAAGAAATTAAAATAAAATAAAATAAAAGACAGACAGACAGCTGTTTAGGGACAGAGGCAAAGCCCCAGCCTCTGTCTATTTAAGACGCCGGTGAGAGCGAGTGAGAGAGAGAGCTAGAGAGAGCGGCACGCAAAAGTACAGCGTGCACGCTCACTACAGTTTGTTAGTGCACGAAGCACAAACTCTCTCTCTCTCTCTCTCTCCCAAAATCCTCGGTAGGGTGAACACCCCGAGAGGACAAGTTTTGTTTTATTTTCCAGAGCCCCGTCCGTTCTCGCGTAGACGGCGGAGCTCTGTTTATTTTTGTGTTTACAGTTTTCATTGGTTTCCTTTTAAGTTCTTTAATTAATAATCCCACGCTATCTCCAAACGGGAAGGTCTTCCCGTGTGTATCACAAGCACTCTCACTATCTCCTATTTCACTGACCCACTCTAACGCCCAGCATAAGGGCTCTTATAATTAAAAACATTGCGTGGTGCGGCTCTCCATACCGCACCACGTAACAGTGCTGCTAATGTCTTGGTTCCAGATTCCACACCACACTCATGTAGAGTCCAGATTTCAGTAGATCTGAGCTGTTTTGGTGGCACAAGTAAGAGCAGCATGTATTAGGAAGGTGATTTTAATGTTATGGCTGATTATTGTACATCTAGATATCTACATATCAGGATTGACTATCGGGTGGATTAATAGTAACTATTGTTTCGTCTAAAAAAAATCACTGTTTACACCTTGAATATGTTTATAATAATAACAATACATTTTATTTATAAGCGCCTTTCAAACACTCAAGGACACTGTACAAAATTTACATAAAGGCCCATAGAAACAAAACAAAACAAAAAACAAACAAAATATACCAGAAACAAAATTAAATTATATCCAACAACGGCAACAATAATAACAACAACATAATACCTACTAGATGTATATTACTGATTGTCCGTATTAATTTATACCGATCAGCTGCAACTCAAACACCACCACCACCACCACCACCACCACCACCAGGTGAACTGAGTAGAACACCAGTAAACTGAGGACAGGCTCATGGGCACCCAAGGCTCCCCCATGCCTGTGGGGACCAAGGTCTAGCTTGCCCATCTCGGACACACAGAAAAGCCAATGCAAAACAAATTGTTGAAAAAAAAAAAACGATGGAAAGTCGCATATGGGGATTGGCAGCTGAAGAGGCTCCTAAACTCCCCAGAATCCTTATGTACTGTGTGACTCTGGAGTCGTACCTTAAGTAGCCAGAGCTGCCCGGCGACATTATTATTATGATTATTATTATTATTATATTTAACACATGAAAAATATCAGGGGCTGACTCTTTTTGTATGCACGGTTTATCAGGTTCAGTGTGACAATGTAGCCTTTATGTTAATTATAATGTTTTTCCTAAAGAAATTCTATTTTTTATTTATCTTTCTTATATTTAAGAATATTTCCATGTTTTCCAGGTTACACACCCTGCATGTATAGCTGTGTAAAAATCAGAAATTTTAATTAAATATGAGCGAGACATGACTTGATTTATGGGATTAATATTTCTGAAATGTTACCTTTTGCGCTGGGGTGTGTACACGGTGGTGGAGATGATCTTTGTCATGCTTTTTGCTGATTATTCTGGTTTCTGATTGATCTTCTCTGCTTCTCTGAGATCTGTTTGGGTGATCACTGTGCTCTAGAGGATATACACAACTTTTTCTAATCATCTTCATTTGGGTTTGTTTTCTTGTAGCCATCAGAGACGACATCATTATATTTGCAGGTGATTAGATAGGAGACTAGATGGTGGAAGTGTGGTATATGAACATGGATGGTTAGTGTTGCCTTTTATAATTCTGTATTAAAGTCCGTCTTGTTTTTTTTATTTAACATTATTTAAACATTATACTTGGCTGACACGGTAATAATGGTTGTTACATCAGCGCTCTTTAAATGATAGAAACGTACTTTGATATTTTATTTCCACATGACAGTTTGAAAAACACTGATAAGAGATTGACAAAGGTTATTTAAAATAACCCCAGTACAGTATAGAAAAAATATTTCCTGTCTTTGAACAGCTTGGTAATTTTGGTAATAACTTTCATACAAGCAAATATAAAGTTGTTTATTAGCCTAATCTGACTGTGGGAGGAAACTGGAGTACCCAGAGAAAAACACATCAAGCATGTGGAGAACATTCAAACTCCATGCACACAGAGGCGGGAATCGAACCTTCGACCCACAGTGCCACCGTGACCCCCACTTCATACTGTATGTAAAAAAGTATAATATAATCATTGTTATAGTAAGGGTCCTGTAAGGAAAGGCATTTTAGGAATATTAATAGAAAGACACACACACACACACACACATACACACATACACACACACACACTTACTTTGTCTGTCTTGTCTGTATGTTTGGGTTTCTTTTCTAACAACACAAAAGCATCAGAAAATAACACACGTGGAGAGCATCATCACGTTGGTGTTACTCGCCTCTCTCCGTCTGCAGATGCACTCGACCGCCACAGATCTTTACAAATAAAGAAATGTGTAATCTTGTATTATCTTGTATAAAATGTTTGGTAAATTGTTGTGATTTAACAGAAAGTAAACACCTTGGGAAGTGCTGTCGTGGAACATGATGGATTGTTGCGCTGTTCAGAAGGTCTTCCTTAGACTGAAGTTTATTTTTGAAGAAACAGCAGGTGAAGAGTAGCTTCACAAAACTGCTTCATTATTCCAGAAACCCTACTCTCTGGTCCGGTGGCAGTCCTAGGCTGGCTGGATGTCCTTTTTTACTTAATCACCAGTAAGATGAGTGTTTTTTTTTGTGTGTTTCGTGATTGCTATCGGGAGATGTAAACACAGTAAATAGTTAGCAGTTAATGACTGGGACATGGCTCTCGCACATCCAGAAAGCTGAAGTGAAACACAATAGTGACCTGAAGGATCAGCTTTTTAAAAAAAATATTTTTAGCATTTTTAAGCATTAAACATATTTAAGCATTTTTCTACAGACGCTGTATAAATAGTTCAGTCCTGTAGGTGATGCTATTAAAATTTCATGACTGTTTCCATGACTACAGGAAGATGCAGAGTGCTGCAAAGTGCCAACAGCAGAAACTACGGTATTAAGTTGCAAAAGTTCCTTCTTCATATTAACCTTCATATAACCTTCATATTGACCTGTGTTACTTTAAAGCTGTGAACTTTGCTTTTTTCAGTAATAACTGATCTATTAGGTATAAGTCACCATAATGTACTCATTGTGAACGTGTTTAACAAGATGAAAAATGTTAATGTTAATACACTATGTACACTATGTACGAAAGTATTTGGATAAATCCTGCAATGACACTGTATCCAAGTAGACATGCTTCAATAGGGAGTTGGTCCCCCTTTTTCAGATATAACAGCTTTCACTCTTCTTGGAAGGCTGTCCACAAGATTTTGGAGTGTTTCTGTGGGAATTCCTGTCCATTCATTCTGTAAAGCATTTGTGAGTTCAGACACTGATGTTGGACGAGAAGACCTGGCTCACAATCTCTTTTCCAGTTCATCCTAAAGGTGCTTGATGGGGTTGAAGTCAGGGCTTTGTGTTAGGGCCAGTTAAGTTTCTTCTACACAAAACTCATCAAACCATGTCTTTATAGTTCTTGCTTTGTGCACTTTTAGAATAGAAAAAAGGGCCTGTCCCGTTGTTAACTGTTTCTACAAAGTTGGAAGCATAGTATTGTCCAAGATGTCTTGATATGCTTAAGCATTAAGATTGTCATACTGTGCAGTCTTAGCAGTACTAGCTTCATCGCTGCTGCTTTTACTCTTGCACGTGACAATTTACACAGACATGTGATGTAACTTTCGCGATTGAAAATGCACAAATGCTTGTTTGTATCAAAAGTTTGTAACTCGAATGTTCACATGTAGGGACTTACTGCACGCATGAGGCATGTCTTGTTTAAAGTACTGATTGGTTTATGCACAAAATGAAGTTCAGTATTGAAATGTCCCATGATATCCACTTAAACCTATTGTTGTACAACAATGCTACATAGCTAACTGTAGCTAACTAGCTTGCTAATACAGTTAAACTTTCTGTTCTCCACTTGTTTGCAGGCAAATCAGAAAGTAAAAAATTTAACATGATTTTTGGACAAAATAAGGGGAATTTTATGATTGGCTAAAAAAGCACTTCTGCAAAGGGGTGTGGTGGAGAGTAGCTTATTACTTTTTAAAGGTAAAGATCAGAGTGAGAGACAGCTGTCTACATACTTGTAGACATTCAGCTATCACATATTGTTTTCACAGCAGTGTAAAGTAAAACAAAATATATAATTAGTCTAATTATACTTAGACTTATTAAGTCTAAATATAATTTTGCAAGGAACCATGAATCACTAAAATAAATTCACAGAGAAATAAAATGACGAGTACAAATATTTTAAGACAGCACAGTGGCTTATTGTTAGCACTCTCGCCTTGCACCTCCAGGGTCGAGGGTTTGATTCCCGTCTCTGTTGTCCCCGTGCTTGGTGGGATTCTTCAGGGTTCTCCGGTTTCCTCCCACAGTCCAAAGACATGCAGATTAGGCTAATTGGTGTTCCCAAATTGCCTGTAGTGTGATTGAGTGTGTGTGTGTGTGTGTGCTCTGTGATGGATTGGCACCCCTTCTATGATGTAGAATAATGGTTTCACATTTGGGTTTGTGCGTTTGCTGGCTTTTATCACTGAGTGGCGCTATATAACTATAGACCGACGCCTCGGGCCTTAGTTCATTCTCTCAAGGATTAATGAGCCGCGGCTCCTTTAGAGCTGCACGTCGTAGCGGATAACATTTCAAGTATAACGTCAAGTGTAACATTTTAGTTAAACTAATTCCTAATCACAGTACTAAAATTACAGTACAAAATTAGAATTTAAATTCGATTAAATCTTATTAGTATTGAATTTAAACAAATTAAATGTTAAAACAGTGAGCCTTTAGATTTTATCATGTTTAATTAGAAAAGCTACATGTGTAGAAATTTTATACTTTGTGTTCTTTAAATTTGTAGTAGATTAGTAGAAACTAAACGACCATAAAATTAAAACATTGTCAGGACGTTCTACTGCGTCAGCAGATGTCGATATCATTCAGCCCCGATGTGTTTTGCGTTATCACAAGAATGAAATGCAGTAGGCTGTTATGATCGTCATAATTTTCTTTAAAAATAATGATCCTTGTTGCGCTGTGCCACCGCTGGCAAAACCTTATGAAATACAAGTGAAACATTAAAGGAATTTACAATTGCAGTACTAAAATTACAGTACAAATTTATCATTTAAATTAAATATGTGAGTTTCTTATTTGCAAAATGTATACCTTTATATCTAGCCTTTAGATTATATCATGTGTAACACTAGTGTATAGCCAGAACACAGACTCTGGGTTTGCATCAACTTCAACTTTCAACTTTATTGTCATTGTTATGAATAACAGAGTATAAATAACAACAAGATATCAGAAAAAGTTTCAGATTAATGTGCAGAAACTATATAGTAAAACTATATAAGCTATATAACCTTTATAAGACTCTACTTTTATTTAAGTGCACTCACAATGACAAAAAAACTTTATGATTTTGTAAAATAATTTAAACAAACAGGTTGCGCTATTCTGTATTGTTTTTGGTGAACTTGAGCACGTCAAAAAATGAACCGAAACTCCGTGTATACTTGCCTCGCAGACGGGAAAAATATATACTTATAGAAAGTGAAATGTCTACTTTTATATAAAGTAATGGAAAAAAAATCAGATTATGTAATTCATATGAAACGTGAATTATCCACTGCTGCAGAAACGACGAGATAACATGATTACCTTCCTCACTACAGCCGAAACCAAAGAAATCACTAATTTATCAATGAATTATTAAAAGTCTTCTTGCTGTTTTTCCCGATGTATTCATAATCATTAGTCTACTTCTGCTGGTGCGCTCTGGAAAACTTTATGCGTGCAGCTGAGCGCTGATTACCAACTCCACCACCATCAAGTTTGCTGATGACACGTGGTGGGCAACTGACAACGATGAGACAACATAACTGGAAGAGATTGGAAATCTGGAGAACTGGTGCCAGAGGAACAATCTCCTTCTAAACGTCAGCAAGACAAAGGAGTTGATAGTGGACTTTAGTACAAAGCAGGGGAGGAACTACCAGACCCCCTTCATCAATAGGAGCCCAGTGCAGAGAGTGGACAGCTTCAGATACCTCGGTGTTCACATCACACAGGACCTGTCATAGTCGATGCTTGCGAGACTTCAGACTGCCCTCCAATTTCTACTCCTGCACCATAGAGAGCATCCTGACGGGAAACATCACAACCTGGTTCGGAAACCGCGATCAGCTGAGCGCATCATCATCACCGAGCTCCCTGACCTGCACTCAATCTACAGCGAGCGGTGCTAGACCAAGGCCAGGAATTAATTTCTATTTAAATTCAACTTCATTTACACAAAAAAATTCCATAATTATTATATTTTCTATATTTTTACAGCTAGGTTTTCTTATATTTTCTTATATTGTATATTTTGTATTGTATAGATACATTATTCTTTTTAAGGTAAATTTACTTTCAATTTTTTTCCCATATTTATTTCCTATTAATAGTTTTTTATTTTAAGGTCACGGGCAGTCGTCTAAGCATTTCACTGCATATCGTACTGTGTAAAATTTGAATTTGAATGATTAGACTATGTAGGAAATTAAAGAGGAGGACCACAATGCTCGACATCCTGAGCCCAAACCTCATTTAAATTAAATGAACAAATATTGAAAGTAAACAACAATAGCCCACGTTTAGAAAATGTTTAGAAATATTTTCCGAAATGAGGCTGCGTTGGGTGCCGGGAGATTTCCTGAAGCTCAAATTTCCGAAAACGTTGGGGCATTTTTTCGAATAACCGATGGCGGTGTTGAGCTGTACACACATGCATTCTCATCTCAACAACTCTTAAAACTACACTTGTGACACAATAACAGTAATATTTTGAACATTTTGCAGGCTGCCCTATGAAGAAATCAGGTAATAAAGAATAACCCAACCAGGTATTCATTTGTAAATGACCCACTACATCTCATTTGACCCAACATGAGCAACCCAACAATGTGTTTAAAGTACCTGAAATAACCCAGAATTTTGACTCAGCATAAACAACTCAATTTTTCGAGAGTCTTTTTTGAGTTATTTTAATGTTTTATTCTGACAGTCTATTTTTCCAGTTATTTCTCTATTTGAAGTTTGATGTACAGGGGTTGGACAATGAAACATCTGGTTTTAGACCACAATTCATTAGCATGGTGTAGAGCCTCCCTTTGTGGCCAAGTCCTGCACAGTGGCCAGAGGGATAGTGTCCAGGTCACTATGTGATGCTGGTGGAAGAAAATGTCTCCAGACTCGCTCTTCCAAAACACCCCAAAGTGGCTCAATAATATTTAGATCTGGTGACTGTGCAGGCCATGGGGGATGTTCAACTTCACTTTCATGTTCATCAAACCACTCTGTCACCAGTCTTGCTGTGTGTATTGGTGCATTATCATCCTGATACATGGACACCGCTTTCAGGATACAATTTTTGACCCATTGGGTGCACATGGTCCTCCAGAATTGTTCGGTAGTCCTTGTCAATGATGCGCCCATCTAGCACAAGTATTGGGTCTAGGGAATGCCATGATATTGCAGCTCAAACCATCACTGATCCACCACCATGCTTCACTCTGGACATGCAACAGTCTGGGTGTTACGCTTCTTTGGGGCTTCTCCACACCATAACTACCCCTGATGTGGGAAAGACAGTGAAGTGGACTCATCAGAGAACAATACATGTTTCACATTGTCCATCGCCCAAGATTTTTGCATTGGCACCATTGAATCCAATGTTTGGCTTTGGCACGAGTGACCAAAGGTTTGGCTATAGCAGCCCAATCATGTACATCGACCCTGTGGAGTGTGGTGGAAACAGGAGAGTTGAGGTGCACATTTAATTCTGCAGTGAATTGGGAAGCTGTGGTTTTATGGTTTTTGGATACAATGAGGCACCCGGACATGCCTTTCAGACAGCTTCCTCTTGCGTCCACAGTTACTCTTGTTGGATGTGGTTCATTCTTCTGGGTGGTAGGCTGACATTACCCTGGATACCGTGGCTCTTGATACGTCACAAAGACTTACTGTCTTGGTTACAGATGCGCCAGCGAGGCCTATTTTTTCTCCTAATGTTTCTCACATCAATTTGTGCAAATCAATAAATGTGTGGAACTCTAGCTACTTATTTGTAAATTATGCAACAGAACGGCGCTCGTAGCAGGGGAACACTGCTGAATAATTTAGCAGCTAATTGGAGAAACCAGAGCTACTCTACAGTTCGACTTGTTTTGCTTTTCATTGTGAATATATAACTTATAATAAACAGTTAGGTGGACATTGCAAAATACTGATTCCTTTGTTCCTAAGCACCAGCAAAAGCCAACATGTGTGTGTAAATGTGTGTACTTTTCCCTGATTACACTGTTAGTAGTGTGCTAAGGCAGACAGAAAAAGATCCTCTTGTAAAACCATGACTGCAAAGTCTGTAGTTAACAATCCATCGATCCTTAACGATTCGAGAAAGCGTGAAAGTGAAATAGAAGAATAGAGGTGTCCATCACTGGTGGTGTATCTGATACGATCTGAAATGACAGTGGAAACATTTTCACCATCCGGATGTAGTGTGAGAGTATCACCTTATAGACAGTAATGTAATTACAGTAACTGTGATTAAAAGATAACTAATAATCTTAATAATTCTTAATATCCTCATGAAGAATTCTCTAACCATATAATATGTTTTGGCCGAATGTTTTTAAAACCCTGTTTATCAATTTAAGAACATGTGGAACATCTATCCTGGACTGTTACTATAAAAACAAATGCATATTAGGAGGAGCATCACTTTTTGACCAATCAAACTTGAGAGTTCAACGGTGCTGTGCTCATGAGTGCGAATCCCTCAGGGAGATAATTACTAGTTGTTTAATTATTGTTGGACCAACGGGTAACTGACTGCTGATCGAGCAGGTTGAGGATTTAAGATGGGTTGATGAAGCTTTGGCTTTCTCTAGATGTGGATGGAAAAGGGACAGCATGAGGATCAGCTAGGGCTATGTGTACATGATCCAAATTAGGTGTGAATGCTGTCTTTCTGAGAGCATTTAGACTCCCACAAACAATTAAATGCCAACAAATGAAGCATATCCTTTCTAGGCATTTATTAGAACTTTCTAGTGACTGTGTGTTAAATGAATGTAAAAATACGCCCAGACATTGCAGAAGTTCTGGTTCTGCAATTCCTGAAGGAATCATAACAGGATTATTTTGTGTATTCTGTCCCACACTGTCTCCAGAAGCGAGACTGGAATGAGCGAGTGTGTAATTTTAATGGTACAGGGGTAAGGCAGAAGTCTGACTGAGTTAGAGTCATCATTAGGAGGTATTTCCTTATATATCGATATTCTGCGGTGTGTTATGGTGACCTTCAAATAATGAGTTTGTTCTGAGTGAAGTTGTGGCTTTTCTTTGACATTCACCGAGGCCGCACTGATATGCATAATGAACTTCATGCTTAAAGGACTTGAGATCCTATCTGTATTGTTTTCTGGAGTGGAAAATGTTGCACCGTTTCAGTCACTGTCTCAACAGGAGAGACTCAATTTTCCCTTCAATTAATGAAGTGAGCTACAAAAAGTGTCCAAAGACATGCAGATTAACTGAATTTGGCGTTCTCAAATTGCCCGTAGTGTTTGAATGAGTGTGAGTGTGTGTGTACAGTATATGTGTGTGCACTGCAATGGACTGGATAGTTATAGACGATGAGAGAGTGAGGGAAATCGCCAGTCACATCCCGATACAACATTATCATGATACCTTTGAATAAAATGCTGATTCTTTAAATATCACGATTTTATAATTATCCTGATTCGATATTACAGTTTTCCTCGATTTTATTAAAATTTTAAACGTAAAAAAAAAATTCATAACCTACCAAATCATTCAAACCCCACAAATAATTCACTCCTCCCACACGGGATGAACATGTGTACATAGTTCAGCGTGCACCACCTGAAGGATTATAAAGAAACAGCGATGTTTTAGCTCCTCAAACACCTTCAAAAACTCAAAACTCAACTTGACAATGATTGTGCAGGTGCGTATGGCTTGTAACGACGGGCTTCTAACACACAAAATTAGCGCTCAAGGTGTTTTGAGACTGATGTGAGCTAGCTTAGACTGATCTCTAATAATTTATCTGAACGATGCCAGCAATACAGTGGACCATTAAAGTTAAGACAGACTCAAGACAAAAATAAGTCCTGTAGATTTCAGACAAGATTTTAGAAGAAAGAGTTTCTTCCTAAGAAAAGAAATATTTATTTTAATATTTATAATATGAGAAATATGTAAAGAAGTGGCTGAAGTAAAGCTCAGCTGCTTTAATAATACTATTTTGTAGATGTTTTACTCAGTCATGACAGAGACTTTATGCAACTTTCATGGCCATGTGAGCCGTTATCCTGAGGTTGTTGGTCTGCTGTGGGTTATATTACACCCAACACTGTCATCACATTAATACTGTGTGTGTGTGTGTGTGTGTGTGTGTGTGTGTGTGTGTGTGCTTAGTAAAGTGTGTGCTGTTGATTCTATCTTCATCCATTTCTCTTGTGCAGTATTACTAAATGAAAAATAGTAAAACAATGAATGAATGAATAAATGTCTCTTCCACACGGCACTGCAAAACCCTGTGTACCTGCTAATGACATCAACTCGTATAGAACTCTATAGAACTAACTGCATCCATAATGAGCCACAATGTCAGGCTTTTGTTACATTTATTAAAAGTCTTGGAATGATGTTTTAGGAAAAGGTCAGTATTTGTAAAGTTATTTAAGTAGATATCGTCACAGTCGTGGCCAAAAGTTTTGAGAATGACACAAATATTAGTTTTCACAAAGTTTGCTGCTAAACTGCTTTTAGATTTTTGTTTCAGTTGTTTGTGATGTACTGAAATATAATTACAAGCACTTCATACGTTTCAAAGGCTTTTATCGACAATTACATAACATTTATACAAAGAGTCAGTATTTGCAGTGTTGGCGCTTCTTTTTCAGGACCTCTGCAAATCGACTGGGCTGCTCTCAATCAACTTCTGGCCCAAATCCTGACTGATAGCAACCCATTCTTTCATAATCACTTCTTGGAGTTTGTCAGAATTAGTGGGTTTTTGTTTGTCCACTCGCCTCTTGAGGACTGACCACAAGTTCTCAATGGGATTAAGATCTGGGGAGTTTCCAGGCCATGGACCCAAAATTTAAACGTTTTGGTCCCCGAGCCACTTAGTTCTCACTTTTGCCTTATGGCACGGTGCTCCATCATGCTAGAAAATGCATTGTTCTTCACCAAACTGTTGTTGGATTGTTGGAAGAAGTTGCTGTTGGAGGGGGTTTTGGTACCATTCTTTATTCATGGCTGTGTTTTTGGGCAAAATTGTGAGTGAGCCCACTCCCCTGGATGAGAAGTAACCCCACACATGAATGGTCTCAGGATGCTTTACTGTTGGCATGACACAGGACTGATGGTAATCACCTTTTCTTCTCCGGACAAGCCTTTTTCCAGATGCCCCAAACAATCCGAGAATATGACTTTGCCCCAGTCCTCAGCAGTCCATTCGCCATATGTTTTGCAGAAAATCAATTTGTCCCTGATGTTGTTTTTGGACAGAAGTGGCTTCTTTGCTGCCCTTCTTGACACCAGGCCATCTTCCAAAAGTCTTGGCCTCACTGTCGTGCAGATGCGCTCACACCTGCCTGCTGCCATTCCTGAGCAGCTCTGCACTGGTGGCACTCCGATCCCGCAGCTGAATCCTCTTTAGGAGACGATCCTGGCGCTTGCTGGACTTTCTTGGACGCCCTGAAGTCTTCTTAACAAGAATTGAACCTCTTTCCTTGAAGTTCTTGATGATCCTATAAATCGTTGATTTAGGTGCAATCTTAGTAGCCACAATATTCTTGCCTGTGAAGCCATTTTTATGCAACACAATGATGGCTGCACGCGTTTCTTTGCAGGTCACCATGGTTAACAATGAAAGAACAATGATTTCAAGCATCACCCTCCTTTTAACATGTCAAGTCTGATATTCTAACCCAATCAGCCTGACATAATGATCTCCAGCCTCGTGCTCGCCAACATTCTCACCTGAGTTAACAAGACGATTACTGAAATGATCTCAGCAGCTCCTTTAATGACATCAATGAAATCCAGTGGAAGGTTTTTTTTCGGGATTAAGTTAATTTTCATGGCAAAGAAGGACTATGCAATTCATCTGATCACTCTTCATAACATTCTGAAGTATATGCAAATTGCTATTATAAAAACTTAAGCGGCAACTTTTACAATTTTCAATATTTATTTAATTCTCAAAACTTTTGTCCACGACTGTACAGTAGATTTAGATCCCTGATGAGTGAGTCAGAGGTGACAGTGGTGAGAAAAACCTTCGTTGACACGGGAACCTAGAAAAGATCCAGAAGACTCAATAGTGAACCTTTATGCTGACACCAGATAGTGATTATTCCTCTACATCTGTACACTGCAATAATGAACAATACTGCATGCGAGAGTCTTTATGATTACTGCAGCAGTTCTTATAATCTTTTATAGACTTAACCTTTTTAAGAGGGTACATTTATTTTTTATACAGTGGTGCCTTGGCCTGTCTTTGCGAATTTTCGCCTTAACTAGAAGATTTATATATCTATACTTATACTGTACTTCTTACTTCTTCGGCATAAGAAGTGTTTTCGGCATACGTGTGACAGAGCCGATTGCATCTACTTTTGTACTACAATTTGCTTACCAGCCTCATGTTGGAATGGATGGTGCAGTCATGTATAATACCTATTGCATCGTGCTCATTCTTTCCTAGATTATCTGGAGTTACAACTACAAGTACTTGGGTGTTCACTTGAATGGCAGATTGGACTGGAGGACCAACACTAATGCTATGTCTAAGGAGGGGTTGAGCAGACTTTATTACCCAAGGAAGCTCAGATCCTTCAATGTATGCAGCACGATGCTGGAAATGTTTTTATCAGTCTGTTGTGGCAAGTGCCCTTTATAGTGCTGTGGTCTCCTGTAGGAGCAGCATCAGTGGCAGGGATGCAGGCAGGATAAATAAAATCATCCTCAAGGGTGAACACAAAATTGACCATAAGTCATCTATCTACTTTCTGTAGCAGATCAAAACATGGAAAGCCAAGCGAAGCAAGTTTTTAGTTTTTTTTGTTTTTTTTGTGCAAGATTTAGCGAAGACACAGCACCATGGGTCCCAAGAATGTTAGCAAGGACGGTAGCAAGAAGAAAAGGGTGCCTCTTACAGTTTGGTTTTAAGCATGATTATAGTGTTGGAAATTGGTAATATTGGTATTTTTGGGTGGTTGGAACGGATTCTCTGGAGTTAAATTATTTCCTACGGGGAAATGCGCTCCACAATACAAACGTTCACCTTAAGATCTGAGTATTATACACTTCTTAGTATTTCTGTAAACTTGAATTAAATTCTAATTAAATTATTTTTTAGAAAACACTTAAAAAAAAGATTATTCTTAATATCTTGATTTTTAAGATTAAAAAAAGTTAGAGAAGTTATTAAAACTACTTTTAAAAAAATAATTTCTTTTGGCTGCAGGCCATCACTGTAGGCAGAAACTCCAAGCTGCTGTGTGATCGTGTTGAATCGGGTGTGGCTGGAGTGTCTCAGCAGACGTGTATGAGAGTGAGCAGAGTGTGAGAAGGCACTCCGCCAGGGCTAGCTATACAGTAGCAGGGTTGCTAAAAAGGAGAGCCGTAAAGTGACACGGGCATGAGGGATTTCTAGCACATGAAGTGTCTTCTCATTACAATGTCAGAAAACCTGAATGTGGGGTGACCGTCGTCAAACATCCCAGCTTACCTCCTACACACTCTGCTCACATGCCTACTGAAAAAACTCACCCTGAAAAAATTCATAACAGTTTTTTTTGTTAGTAATGATTTAGTGTACGAGTTTAATATTTTGCAGTGAACATTATTATGTTTTATAGGACATTTTACATCCATCAGCCATTTCCCCCGACATTAATGACATTTAAGCTAGCAAAAAACTCTTTTTGATAAAATCTAATCGTAGGGCTCAGGGCTAATTGGACTCTGTTGTATACTTTAATCATTTAAATGTAAGAGGAGTTGCCCTTCTTTTGCAAACCAAGCGCTCAGAAAGAAGTGACCTTGACCCCAGAATCGCTTCTCTAGATAATTGTAAATAGCTTTTCTTTCTTTCTTTCTTTCTTTCTTTCTTTTTTTCTTTCTTTTGTGGCACTGTTACTTGCTGAAAGTTACTTAATGATGCTAAATGATTGTAATTGATTAACCTACAGTAGTGATGCATTGCAGGGACTGTGTCTGTATAATTAACCTTCTGTAATTGTTTCTTCTGCACTGATTAATACTTTATAAAAATTAGTGTTTAATTACATACTTTGCCTACATGATTAATGTTTGACTCGAGGGGAAAAACGTCATTTTGCACTGATTTGTAATAAACATGCACGGAAGAGTGTGATGAGGGACATGAAGGACATGTACAGTGGGGGTAGGGAGGCATCTTTGCACTGCACTGTAAGCTGAAATGAGTACAGAGGCAGGAAAGCTATATTGAACCTTGAGCTTTAAGAGTGTTATAGATGCGTCATGTCAGGCTGCACAGTATCGCAGGTTAAAGTCATTTAGCCATATGGACCTTGTAAATAAGTTACACTGTACTGGAATGATGCATTCCTTGTGGTTTTGAATGTAAATGCACCCCAGTGCTGCTACAAAAGAGCTTTTGTGGTTTTGCTTTTGTAGCTTTTGTAGTTTCTGTGGTTATAAAAAAAACAAACAGGTTGACTCTTTATTTATAGTTAATTTCTCAATATTCTCTGAAGGTGCAGTTTGTAAAGGAACAAACCCATTTTCAAAATAATATATAAATAATAATAATAATAATAATAAAAAATCTAAGATAAACCAATCTCATAATCCACCCATAAATATAATTCAAGTTCTTCTTTCTTTTGCCTTTCTGTAAAAACAAACAATATACACCAATCAGCCATAACATTAAAACCTTGTGCCAACAAAACACCACTGACCTCGTTGACACACTCAGAAAATCAATACCTCTGGTGTGCTGTGGTATCTGGCACCAAGATCTCAGCAGCAGACACATCATGTCCTATTAGTTGCAAGGTAAAGCCTCAGACTTGTTTAGTCCAGCACAAACCCCCCAGATGCTGCATCAGATTAAGATTTGGGGAATTTGATGGCATTTAAACATTTTGTTAAATACCAGAAATGGAGAATTATGTTCATCACTGCAATGATGAACAGCTGCATGTGATTGGAAAGTCTTTATGATTACTGCAACAGTTCTTATAATCTTTTATAGACTTAACCTTTTTCAGAGGGTAAATTAAAATTTTATATCAGTATTTCTGTAAGGTTGAAATTAATTCGTAGTATACAGCATTGTATAGCTGAGTTTATCCGCAAATTAATGGTGAGACTTTGGAAATTGCAAAACCTTTGCATTCCTGAGCAATTCAGCATGGGCCCCCTGCACGGCTACGCATCCCCAAATGTAGCAAGCCTTGTGTTCTGACACCTTTCTATCAGAGAAAGTATTAACTTTTTTAGAAATGTGTGCTCCAGTAGTTCTTCTGTAAAATCAGACTAGACAGGCCAACCTTCACCCCCCCCATGTGTATCAGTGAGCCTTGATTGCCTGTTGTCAGTTAATCGGTTGTCCTTCTGTGGAGCACTTTTGTAAGTTACTATCTACCAGTAACTTCACTCAACACCTGCCGATTTGGAGGGTCTCCGACCCAGTCGCCTATAGTATCACAGCTTGGCCTTTGCTTGTAAGAATGTGTTAAATTGTTTTCATTTTAAATTATTGATGGTCTGTATGGGATATCACTCGCCGTAAGCCCCTATGAATTGGCTACATGTTACTGTAGCTATGAAACAGTACAGTGTATTTATTATATACTCACTACTACGATTGCATTGTGTCATGGTTATTGTTTTCACAAGTGCTCTTAATGTTGTATCTTTGTATAGTTTATAATGTGTAGAATGTTGTACATACCATCTTGGTCCTGGAAAACCATTGTTTCATTTCACTGTGACTTGCCTTAACGATATCATCACCTACTGCTATGAACCGTGCCCAACTCGAGTCGAACCTGTGAAAACTGCCTACGAATTTACACAACTGTCTACCATTAACCTTTGAAGTTCATGCTACACCTCACAATTTGATGTAAATTTGATGACTACCCTGAGCCATAACCAGCCGTGGTGAACTTAAATAAACCTTCTGATCTTCTGATTGTAGGATTTCCTACAATCTCAAAATAATAGTGTGTTTCACTGTTTCAGGGACAAATTTGTGAGAAATTTTCAAATGTTGCATGAGAAGGTACTGTTATGATACTGCTACAAAAAGTTGACGGCCTTATATGCACTAATGTTACTGTATTTTGCAATTTATTGCTTAGTTTAAAAAACAATATATTGTTGAAAATAAAATTAAATACTGTATTGAAAATCTGCACTATGAGCATAGCAGGAGTACGTGTAGGCAATTTATAGCAAAACAGTCATAACACTACAATGGTTTAGTGAAACCAGAAGGCTATTTTTGTAGTGTTTTTATTACATTGATGTTGACTTTATCTAAGCTAATGAGTTCTGCAGTGATTTTTAAGCAGTTTTTTAAAAATAGTTTTTTTCTTGTAGTTTCCTGTTAACAAGTCATTGAAAGTCATTTGTTCATTGGACTGTTGTTTGGACGTATGTGAGGAGTGTGCGTGATATATTAGTTCAACATTTGTGCTTGGCTTCCCATGAGACTGCGTGGTCATTTCACTGCGTAGTGCTGAAGTCTCAATGTTTACTCATCTGTCAAGGACAAAATGATTGAGGGGGGGAAAGTAACAACATGCTGAAGTGAGTAATTTGCAAAACATGTTGAAGTGCTAATGCTGACTTGGTCATGTTGTGATTTCAGTGACTGCATTTCAGTAACATTTAGTTTAAAGACTGACTTCTCACCGGGACCTGAATTTATTCCGGCGGTAATCATTTCCTCAGGGCCGCACTGACGTTAGAATGATATTTTTCTTACAGATAAAGTAGAGAATGGTGAAGTTCACTACAGAAGAAAAACAACCCACTCTGGTCAAGTAGCAGACGAGAAGGAAGTGGACGATAGACCGCAGGAAGTGACCTGTCCATCAGCAAACAGCTGGAGACGGATAGTGCTGTTAATCCTGGCTATAACCATACACAACATCCCGGGTAAGACTCCGTCTCCGTGTTCAGCCGTCTCCGTGTTCAGCCGGCTTTCTTTTCCTTTAAATTCTTTAAATTCTGATTCTAAAACAAACATTAAGCAAACAAAAACATTATTACATACAGACGTGGACAAAATTGTTGGTACCCTTCGGTCAATGAAAGAAAAACTCGTCACAGAAATAACTTTAATCTGACAAAAGTAATAATTTTTTAAAAATTCTATGAATGTTAACCAATGAAAGTCAGACATTGCTTTTCAACCATGCTTCAACAGAATTATTAAAAAAAATAAACTCATGGAACAGGCCTGGACAAAAATGATGGTACCCCTAGAAAATACTGAAAATAATGTGACCAAAGGGACATGTTAATTCAAGGTGTGTCCACTAATTAGCATCACAGGTGTCTACAATCTTGTAATCAGTCAGTGGGCCTATATATAGGGCTCCAGGTCGTCACTGTGTTGTTTGGTGACATGGTGTGTACCACACTCAACAAGCAGCTAGATGTTCCTGTGACTACAGTTGCACATATTGTTCAGAAATTTAAGATCCATGGGACTGTAGCCAACCTCCCTGGACGTGGCCGCACGAGGAAAATTGATGACAAATCAAAGAGACAGATAATCTGAATGGTAACAAAAGAGCCCAGAAAGACTTCGAAAGAGATCCAAGGTGAACTTCATGCTCAAGGAACATCAGTGTCAGATCGCACCATCCGTCGCTGTTTGAGCCAAAGTGGACTACATGGGAGACGACCAAGGAGGACACCATTGTTGAAAACAAATCGTAAAAAAGCCAGACTGGAATATGCCAAACTACATGTTAACAAGCCACAAAGCTTCTGGGAGAATGTCCTATGGACAGATGAGACAAAAATGGAACTTTTTGCCAAGGCACATCAGCTCTATGTTCACAGACGGAAAAATGAAGCATATGAAGAAAAGAACACTGTCCCTACTGTGAAACATGGAGGAGGCTCTGTTATGTTCTGGGGCTGCTTTGCTGCATCTGGCACAGGGTGTCTTGAATTTGTGCAGGGTACAATGAAATCTCAAGACTATCAAGGGATTCTAGAGAGAAATGTGCTGGTCAGTGTCAGAAAGCTGGGTCTCAGTCGCAGGTCATGGGTCTTGCAACAGGACAATGACCCAAAACACACAGCTAAAAACACCCAAGAATGGCTAAGAGGAAAACATTGGACTATTCTAAAGTGGCCTTCTATGAGCCCTGACCTCAATCCTATTGAGCATCTTTGGAAGGAGCTGAAACATGCTGTCTGGAAAAGGCACCCTTCAAACCGGAAACAACTGGAGCAGCTTGCTCATGAGGAGTGGGCCAAAATACCTGCAGAGAGGTGCAGAAGTCTCATTGACAGTTACAGGAATCGTTTGATTGCAGTGATTGCCTCAAAAGGTTGTGCAACAAACTATTAAGTTAGGGTACCATCATTTTTGTCCAGGCCTGTTCCATGAGTTTTTTTTTTTTTTTATAATTCCGTTGAAGCATGGTTGAAAAGCAATGTCTGACTTTCATTGGTTAACATTCATAGAATCCTTATTTATTATTACTTTTGTCAGATTAAAGTTATTTCTGTGACCATTGTGAGTTTTTCTTTCATTGACTGAAGGGTACCAACAAATTTGTCCACGTGTGTACAAAATTAGTAAAACATAGAAGTGTTTGTTAATTTCACAATAAATAAAAACAAGAAAGTTACCATGTTTAACAGAACAGATTTTATATCTTTAAACAAATGTGTGTGTGTATGTGTGGGTGTTTGAATTTCAGAATGACACAGTTACTTGTGAATAGTCTAAACTGGAATGGTGAGAGGAAAAAGTGTGTGTGTGTGTGTGTGTGTGTGTGTGTGTGTGTGTGTGTGTGTGTGTGTGTGTGTGTGTGTGTGTGTGTGTGTGTGTGTGATGAAATGACAAACTCCAGCCTTCATATGAAGCACCTGGCATTTAATGTCAGCGAGGCAGATCTGTTTGCTTCACGTCTCTTTTGATAAATATTCAGGAAGCATAAGCACTATGAACCTTGCCCTAAATGTAGACTAGCTGCGACTGCCTGTCTGCCTCTTTATTAGTTATCCAAAAGAATCTCTTTTCATATGTGAATCTTTCTACACAAATTGGTGCATACATTAGATATTACATGATGTGCTCATGTTTAAACCTCAGTGTCTCAGTGAGACAAAATATAAGGCTGTTTATGATAAATGTTTTTCTTAAAAAGGATTTTTTTTAAAACTCCAGACTTTGGTCGGTTGTTTGTTTATCGACTTCAGATCTCCGTAGCAGGTCAAAAGGCTATCTCCGTAGCAGGTCTTTACCTGATGGGTTTGACACCCTGTTGTATAAAATGATCTGAACTTTGATCATGCAGTCTGTTTTACATTATGGTACAAAAGTCTGCTAGCAAAAAATGTTCTCCATCCATCCATCATCTGTCTTTTTTTTTTTTTTACTTTTTTTTTTTTAACAGAACAAACAACAACAACAAAAAAGGGATCATCGAAAGGGATCACATACAGATATTACGTTCTTCTTATACACTTGTTTTTATAGTACGAGTTACATTCCCATTAGCATTACTCCCATATACACAAATACACATACATATACACATATATATGCATACACATAAAAGGTTTTACAAATACCGGAGATGGAGGGGAGGGGGGGGGGGTTCATACTTATTGCAAAAACAATTACTAGAAACTTATTTATTATCTATTTTCTTATATATGAACCATTTTGACCAATTTTTATAATACTTATCCATGTTTAGTCTTAGAGAGAAGGTGAGTTTCTCCATTTCAGACATGTCATCTACAATTGCTATCCAATCATCCTTTGTTGGTGGATGCTCTTCCAACCATTTCCTGGTTATTGCTTTTTTACTGGCAACTAATAATATTTTGAGAAGCTGTGTGTCTTGTGCATTTAAATCGGTTTGTATGTTTCCTAAATATATAGTACCGAAGCTATTATCAATCCCAAATCCCAGAATTGACTCAATTTCACTGATGACCGTGAACCAATAGGATTGGATTGCTGGACAGTTCCAGAATACATGATAATAGTCAGCCATAAGGTTGTTCCATTGTCTCCAGCAACGTGCAGAGTCCAGGTTTCCATTCTGTGAATATTTTCTTTTGGGAGTAATAAAGAATCTAATAACGTTTTTCCATGAGAATTCTCTCCATTGACCAGAACTGGATGTGGTATGTTGTGTTTTGCAAATATTTGCCCATTCTTCTTCTGACAGAGATATACCCGCCTCCGTCTCCCATTTCTCTTTAACGTATAAGGTAGAGAGAGACTTAGAAGACTGTATGCATGAATATAATTTTGAAACTAACTTCTTCTGAATATTGCCTTTATATGCTGCAGCAAAAATATTAATGAGACTCGGGTCATCCATCATCTGTCTTAAATGTTCCTCACACGGTTTACTCATGATGGTCTATCCCCTCTAGACACTTTATTAGGAACACTACACGGATACTGGCTTGATGTCTTTCTTTACTCTCAATACCTCCTCAGAACTTATATATTATATATACTAAATATTTGAACCATCTCATGATGTGAATCTCCCGCTGTAACATATCTTAATTGTGTTCTATTGGATTCACATCCAGGGATTGGAAAAGCCACTGAGCTCATTGTCATGTCTATGAAACCAGTTTGAGATGAGTTTTGTATTGTGACATGATGCATTATCATGTTGGAAGTAACCATTACAACAGGGATCTTCTTCTCTAGTCCTGGCTGTTGTCCACTTTTAGTTCTTTCACTCAAACACATCTCACTCACTCACTCACTCATCATCTGTACCGCTTAAACCTGTATTCAGGGTCACGGGGAGCCTGGAGTCAATCCCAGGAGATTTAGGGCACATGGCAGGGTACACCAGGGTGCCAGGGTGCCAATCCATCGCAGGGCACAGACACACACACATACACTCACTCATTCACACACTACGGGCAATTTGGGAACGCCAATTAGCCTAACCTACATGTCTTTGGACTGTGGGAGGAAACCGGAGTACCCGGAGGAAACCCACCAAGCACGGGGAGAACATGCAAACTCCATGCACACAGAGACGGGAATCGAGCCTGACTGGGGATCGAACCCTGGCGGTGCAAGGCGGCAGTGCTAACCACTACACCACTGTGCCGCCTCAAGCACATCTGAATTATGGAAATGTACAGTATATGAAATGTGAGAAAATGTATATGAATCACAATGATCATATCGTCCCAGATGAGCGAGCCAAGGATGACTGTGCTGAGGGAAAAACACCCTGAGATGGTAATAGGAAGAAACCTTGAGAGGAACCAGACTCAACAGGGATCCCATCCTCATTTGGGTGATAACAGATAGCAGGGATCGATCTGCAGTCATACTGTGTGTTAGGCTAAAGTACAAATGTGAGCCTGAGCCTCCTGAAACTTCAGCACTCTGTTCTTAGCAGACAGAAGAGAAACCTTGAGGTTCGATGTGTTGTGCATTCTGAGATGCTTTTCTGCTTGCCATGTTTGTACAAAATCATTATACGAGTTGCTGTAGCCTTTCTGTCAGCTCAAACCAGTCTGGTTATTCTCCAGTACCATCAGGAAGTCGTTCCCACAATGTTCCTACAACCTTTTTTCCCCCCTTTGTTGTGCCTAGAGACTGTTGTGCTTGAATATCCCAGGAGAACGGCCGATACAGTATAGAACTGCTCATTGTTGTCACCGATTTTTCCCCCCAATCTGAACATTTCTGCAAGCTGTCGGCCTGCATCTGCAGGATTATATTCATCACACTGCTGCTATATGATTGACTGATTAACTATTTACATGAATGAGGAGGTGTACAGGTCTTCCTAATGAACTAATTAATGGAAAAATTCATCCTATATAATTGAAATTTATATTTGTTTAGACTGAAATGTTGATGATGTGTTTAGTGAATCCGGTGCTAATTTCTTAGTTGTTTGCTGTATTTTTAATGTTTCAGTGAGAGGATCATGATCGGGTTTCACTGTTCAATCTGTTAAAAGAGCTTGTTTCGTTAGCAGACGTACAAATGGTGGGTAACCTCATGGATCATGCTAGAGGTTTTCTTTAATGTTGTCCTGAACAGTTGCTTTATTCATTCTCCAGATGATTCATCTCCTCTGATGTTTGAGGTTCCAGACAGATATGTGGCTGAGAGAGAGAGAGAATATTAGTCCCTAAGAGTAATTAGAATGTTCCAGTAGTCAGATCACCGATTATACAATGTAAGATATGGAGGAGGTAAAATTCAACATCATGAAAAAAGATAATTTACAAAAACGAGTAGCTAAAACTATGACACGGTGTGCATTAGTGCCGTCTGATGTGAGGTTCCAAATGCTTTTCACACCCTGGATCATATTTCATTTCAAAGCCCTCTCTCACAGTTCACTGAAATACACTGTGTGTGTGATAGCACCCTAGAAATAGTGCCAGTCCCATCTGACTGATCTATACATCCACCATGTAGTGAAGCATAAGACTAGTTTTTACTTTCTTTTTAATGTAAAAGTTTCGCTCTTGGGATTTTGAGCTCTTGGTAGTGCTGTGACTTTTTTTACACCCGTATCTGCTGCCTCTATAGCGGTAAATCAGGGTAAACGTAATAAAACACATTATCCATTATGAGATCTGCACATGCATTATCTAAATCATACCTACATAACACTACAAACCTTAACATGAACATAATTCTGTAAATTAATTGGAAAACATAAAAATTAAAACTAGCTGACTTTTTCAGCTTTTTTCCAGTCCTCGGTTCTTGTTGATGGTTCAGTATTTTCCTGTTTTGAAGCTGATCCTGTTTTTGTGTGAGAGTGGGCTTAGTGCTTTAACTTTAACATGTTAGCAGTGTTAATTACCTGCTGAGAGGATCATGGTGTGTTCACACCGAACGCGGCGAGAGCGGCCGGAAGTCATTCACTTTCAATGTGAGCCGGCGGCGAGAGCGGTGAAGGGAATTGAAATCAGCTCAACTTTAGGGTAATGAACTATAACGCGGTTGAGCGGCAAACAATTAAAAGTAAAGGTCCTCCGCTTGAGAGGATTCCGAGAGAAGCCGTCCTGTAACTTTTGTTTCGGCTACATTAGTTCCTAAGCAAAATGGAGGAGAGGTTGATTATTGCGGTAGCGGGTGTTTATTAATTATTAATGTTATTTTAATTAAAGAGAAAGTCTAATAAGAAATATAATGTAATAAAAAAAAATATTAAATTAAACTAGCAATTCACAATGAACAGAAGCCACACCATACAAATGCCTTATAAGTTGTTTATTTCTACAATACAGTTCTTTCTATCGATCAATTTCTTGTTTTCTTCCACATTTTGGTCAGTCTCCACAAGATCAACAAGCTTGATTGCTTTGTGGCCCCTTTAAATACAAGAAAGGCGTTAGATCTACGTCAGAGCGGCGACGAGCGTCAACAGGCGTCAGCGTCAGGATGACGAGAGCGAAATTTGACGCTGTCGCCGCGTTCGGTGTGAACACAGGGTCAGTCACAGGGCCTGGACGTTGAATCAGATCCGATGAAGCAACGTTGCAGCCATCACCCTGAAGCTGATTATTATTGTAACAATGTTCCACAATGTTTTATTCTTTTTAAATGACCAACATGAACTATTGTTTTTAATAATGAATCATGTTTTTGTGGAATATCCATTAAAAAATTACACATCACATCAGCAGTAAGCAGTTGCTCAGCTCTCTCTCTTACATTCGATGAGAGGGGAATTGCAGCTTAGTGTGAAACCATAAAGCTTAACATTATTTTTTAAGAAGTGACTTTGACACTGACACTGGAGAGTCCTCCACCTCCATACAGAAAACATCATTTACAGTTTACAGTTTTTAATAAGGATAGAAAATGAGCCTTTTCCTTAGAAAGAGTTTGTGTGCGCGTGTGTGTATGCGCGTGTGTGTATGCGCGTGTGTGTATGCGCGTGTGTGTATGCGCGTGTGTGTATGCGCGTGTGTGTATGCGCGCGTGTGTGTGTGTGTGTGTGTGTGTGTGTGTGTGTGTGTGTGTGGGTATATGTATGTGTGTATAGATGCTTGCTTTTCAACACATACAGTAAACATGTATTCATGTGATGGAAAGTGTTTTTTACTGCATTAGCTTTGCATTTCAATATGGTGTTTTAAAGTGTGTTAATGAATTGTTGAGTGCAGAATTGTTTATGGTCTCTGTCTTTAATTCCATTAAAAGCAGTATGTGAATTGGATAGAGACAAAATTCAATAATCAACCATCTGCCTAATTACATTGTGTCTGAAATGTTGAGACATGAAGCAGATTGGATTCTTTTTTTTTTTTTTTTTTTAAACAAAAAAACAAGAGTTAACTAAAGTGGAGTTACCTAAAACACTTTTTCCCATTTTCCCACTTTACAAAAGAATTTGTACTTTTGACCATGTAGCACACAGTTTTAGAAGGGATTTCTTTATGGTCACCCCGTGTTTTTCCCAGGCAGTGTGTATAATTTACATTTCTTTCTCACAATACAATAACTTAGAGATGAATAGAGATGATTTGTTATACCAGTTTGTGTCACCTGCTGCTGATCTGTCCCTCATTCAGGAGGACATTAATATCCAACAAATCTTCTTCTACTTTGTCTTTCGGCTGTTCCCTTTCAGGGGTCACCACAGCGAATCATCTGCCTCCATCTATCACCCCAACTAACTTCATGTCCTCTCTCACTGCATCCATAAATCTCCTCTTCGGTCTTCCTTTAGACCGCCTGCCTGACAGTTGCAACCTCAGCATCCTTCTACCAATATTCTCGCCATCTCTCCTCTGAACATGTCCAAACCACCTCAATCTGGCCTCTCTGACTTTATCTCCAAACATGGGTTTTGGAGATAAAATTTTTGGGTGTAAAAATGAGCTCTGATCATATCTATCCTTGTTACTCCCAAAGAGAACCTCAACATCTTCATCTCTGCTACCTCCAACTCTGCCTCCTGTCTTTTCTTCAGTGCCACTGTCTCTAAGCCGTAGAACATTGCTGGTCTCACCACTGTCTTGTACACCTTTCCTTTCATTCTCGCTGATAATATTTGTCACATAAAACACCTGACACTTTTCTCCACCCATTTCAACCTGCATGTACACACCTCTTCACCTCCTTTCCACACTGTCCATTGCTCTGGACCTAGGACTTAGGTTCCTCTCATTGACACACATGTTAAACCTTCATTCCTCTGCTTTCCAGAGCGTACTCCACCTGTTCCCTGCTTTCGCTACAAAGCACGTCATCTGCAAACATCATTGTCCATGCAGACTCCTGTTTGCAAACAAGAAGGGGCTCAGAGCCGATCCTTGATGCAGACCCACCTCCACCTTGAACTCTTCTGTCACACAGCACATCTGTCACTACAGCACATCTCACCACTGTCTTACAGCTCTCATACATGTCCTGCACCATTCTAACATACTTCTCTGCCACTCCAGACTTCCTCATACAATACCACAGCTCTTCTCTCGCACCCTGTCATAGGCTTTCTCTAAATCTACAAAGACACAATGCAACTCCCTATTATTCTCTGTACTTCTCTATCAGAATCCTTAAAGCAAATACTGCATTTGTTGTACTCTTTCTAAGCATTAAACCATATTGCTGCTCACAAATGCTCACCTCTGCCCTTAATCGAGCTTCCACTACTACCAAAGCTTCATTGTATGGCTCATCAGGTTTATTCCTCTGTAGTTGCCATAGCTCTGCACACCCCCCTTGTTCTTAAAGATCGGCAATAATACACTTCTCCTCCATTCCTCTGTGATCCTCTCACTCTCCAAAATCTTGTTAAACAGATTAGTCAGAAACTCTACTGCAACCTCTCCTAAGCACTTCCACACCTTCACAGGTACTGTATGTAATCAGAACCAACTGCCTTTCCACTCTTTAAATAGTAATCTAGATAGCATTATAATAGAAACATAATGGAATATGTAGTTTAAATATTTTCAAGTTTTAAGTCATTTCAAGTTTAAACTACAGCAGAACAATGTATTTTCCTTTTATCCCTCTCTCTCTCCCTTTTCTGTGTCTTCTGCCTAAGTGATCACATGACCCCACTTAAACAACATTCTTAAAGGGGCAGCATCCAACATCCCAGCCCAAATTACCCAAACAGGTCATTCAAAGAAAAGGCAGGGTGTTGCCTTGATTAAGCTACTTTAACTGATAAACTTGCTTCCAAGAAGCAGATTTTATCCACGGGACGCAGGAAGACCCCTGCCTGTGTCTTCACTTTCATAGTATGCAGAAGTCCATCTGTCCCTGGATAAACTTGGGTAATCAGACCTTGTGGCCAGTGATTGCATGGTGTATTTTCATGCAAAATTAACACAAGTCTCCTATTTGAAGATTCCGTTTGATACATTTGGTTGTAGCCATTTCTGGCGTTACTGCAATGCAGGCAAATATTCTTTAAGCCATCTCGACCAGAAGATATCTGCCAGATACTGGACCTGACGACATCTGCATTGGTAAACATCTTGTTTTACAAAGGCTCCTGGGGGCAGAGTTGGACCGTGATGGAGTAATAACAGATGATTTGGGGTGAGTGGTAGAGGATCTGATTGGTCGTCTGAGACACTGTAGGCATGACCTGAGAGTTTGGTTAATGACAACATGTCCGTTTAGAATCCAGAAACGTTTATGAATTTCTGTAAGAACTCGTTCTGGACCTGCGGGGTTTAAGGGTTTAAGTGAACAGGATTTGGCTTGAGTAGATTTGAAAGTTGCAGCTTGTATGTAATTGAGAATAGCTATTTCTGCTTGCTGGAGCTCACCTACAGTAATGGATTTGGAGAGATGCACACTTGTTTTCTTGCATAACAAAGCCTTGAGACACAACAAGATAACCATACCAACTGAAGAATCATTCCAGTAGTCTGTCCAATGTATTTTTCAGCACTTGGCTCTGATTTATGCTGGCTGCATGAACCTTGTTTGATTTCTGCTTCGTCTGACAAGTAATTTATGATGGCATGAGCAGGACTTGTTTCTCCACAAGTCTAAGAAAGTGTAGACCCATCATTCACTTGCCAGAATCTCTCTCATAGTCGTCCCTTGAGAGACGTCATCTGCAGGGTTATAGGCAGAATCAATGTGTCTCCACTGGCATGATTCTGAAAGTTCATGTATTTTTGTTATACAGATCTGGCCATTAAGAATGCGCACTTTTTCCCGCGAAATCCCACAATTCGGCGCGTGCCATGCCGTGAAATCCTACAAGCAACATTCGAGAATTTAAATAAATGTGTTGTGCTTCACTGAATATTCACCAGATGGCGCATGGAAAAACTTTATCTAAAAGCCAGACCAAGTACAACGAAGACTTCTGTATAATTAGTTAGCCTAAAACAATATTGTTTCAAATTAATGCTTATTATTATTATTATTATTATTTTGTTTTACAATAGATCTTTTATGATGACTATGAGTATATGTGCTTCATATTATTTTCATAATGATGAAATGAGATGCCCAAAATTGTGCTTTAAAATTCACAAGTTTCTTATACAGGGTGGGCCATTTATATGGATACACCTTAATAAAATGGGAATGGTTGGTCATATTAACGTCCTGTTTGTGGCACATTAGTATATGTGAGGGGGCAAACTTTTCAAGATGGGCGGTGACCATGTTGGCCATTTGGAAGTCGGCCATCTTGGATCCAACTTTTGTTTTTTCAATAGGAAGAGGGTCATGTGACACATCACACTCATTGGGAATTTTACAAGAAAAACAATACTGTGCTTGGTTTTAACGTAACTTTATTCTTTCATGAGTTATTTACAAGTTTCTGACCTCTTATAAAAACACTGCCTGGGAAAAGCACAGGCTTCCAGTATCCATAGTTTCAGGTGCTGCACATCTCGTATCTTCACACCATAGACAATTGCCTTCAGATGACCCCAAATATAAAAGTCTAAGGGGGTCAGATCGGGAGACCTTGGGGGCCATTCAACTGGCCCACAACGACCAATCCACTTTTCAGGAAACTGTTCATCTAGGAATGCTCGGATCCGACACCCATAATGTGGTGGTGCACCATCTTGCTGGAAAAACTCAGGGAACGTGCCAGCTTCAGTGCATAAAGAGGGAAACACATAATCATGTAGCAATTTCAAATATCTAATGGCCTTGAGGTTTCCATTGACGAAGAATGGCCCCACTATCTTTGTACCCCATATACCACACCATACCATCACTTTTTTTGTTCCAACAGTCTTGGAGGGATCTATCCAATGTGGGTTAGTGTCAGACCAATAGCGATGGTTTTGTTTGTTAACTTCACCATTCACATAAAAGTTTGCCTTATCATTGAACAAAATCTTCTGCCTGAACTGAGGGTCCTGTTCCAATTTTTGTTTTGCCCATTCTGCAAATTGTGTGCGCCGATCTGGGTCATCCTCGTTGAGATGCTGCTGTAGCTGGAGTTTGTAAGGGTGCCATTTGTGAGTAGCTAAAATCCGCCGAAGGGATGTTCGACTAATGCCACTCTCCAGTGACATGCGGCGAGTGCTACGCTGTGGGCTCGTGCTGAATGAAGCTAGGACAGCCACTGATGTTTGTTCATTAGTGACAGTTTTCATGCGTCCACATTTTGGCAAATCCAACACTGAACCAGTTTCACGAAACTTAGCAAGCAGTTTGCTAACTGTAGCATGGGAGATGGGTGGTCTCGTAGGGTGTCTTGCATTGAAATCTGCTGCAATTACCCGGTTACTGCGTTCACCAGATATCAACACAATTTCCATCCGCTCATCACGTGTTAACCTCTACGACATGTCAATGGCTGTGAACAATGCTCACTGTCATCATCGCTGGCACCAAAGAAAGGGGCTGGCAGGTTTGAACGCTCCGTGAAGCTCGCTGGCAGGTATGGGCTTTCTGAGCGGCTTAGCCGCGTTAGCAGCACTTGGAGTGCAGCTACCTGCTCCTGCAGGTCTCGAATGCGCCGCTCATTTCCTACGGCGCTCCGCCCGAAACTGCTCCATCCGAGCAGGGATGCTTCTCCTTGCTGGTCGTACTGTTCACACTCCGCTCTCATCTGACGCTCGCTGTGGGGTGCCTCTTCACCCTGGTCACCACCGAATCTGGACCTCCCAGTCTCTGCCCTCCGGTCGTTGCGGGGACTCATGGAGGAGTTCCCTTTCTATCTTACTGTACACAAACACACACGCGCAGGCTCCAGGATTTGTTTAGTAATATCGGATTTATTTATATATCGCTTTTATATATAATAAAAGGTTCCTATCGCAAAGCAGCTTTACAAATTTAAAAGACAATTAGAGAAATGAGAATGAAATGTGTGAGGAAATATGCATGAATCAAAATGATCAGAGTGACCCTGAGGAGGGGCAAAAACTCTCTGAGGTTCATCAATAAAGGCCGTAAAGCTCCGCAGTTTCGCTTCCAAGCTTAACTTTGCAGATACAGAACGTGTCATTTTCTCAAACATGATTTCCCCACTTGGCATTTATACAGCTTCAGACAGGTTGAATTTAGGAATGCACCACAAAGAACATAAAGCACAAACACACACACACACACACACCGGAGAGGAAATCAGAAACGTGCATTCACACCTCTGACCGTCTTTTGTCTTGTAAATGAGGTATGCTTCTCGTAGACTGGGGGATTAATGGACACACATACCATTAATCACCAGACTTACTATATACTATATATTTATACTATATAACATACTAAAAATGGGGAGGCACAGTGGAAAATCTTTCAATCCCCACACATTACGTTTGTCCTGTACACTGTAGCTATGTTTGTTAGAGCACTTGTTAATACACCTGTTGATACACAGTACTGTAATGCATCGAACACTTACTTCCTGGTTTGTTTAATGTTTAAATATTGTTTATCAATTACGCCCTGTTCAGCAAAATAAACAATGTCTATGGCCAATTTACTGTGAACGTATCAAAGTCTTGGTCTAACCGAGATGAGCCTCTTTAGATCCTTCTGCACTCATGTTATCATGTAAATTATTATCGTATTGATGTATTTCAATTAAGAACAAAAAGTACAGACAAAATGGTTAAAGTGCCACATGTGAGTGTGTGTTTGTGGATGGAGAGGTATGTCTGTGTGTGCTCGGGGATTTAACAGTTGGCTTTAATACAAATGCATTTGCACGTCGGCGAGTCGAAAAATCCCCCCCAAAACACAGCAATTAGCACCATGTAATAGTCAGTGCATTCTCTGTTGAGGTTTCTCACCTTCCCCTTCTCCTAAGTTTGTCTTTGTTCTTTTGATGTAGTTCTTAAAACCCAAAGCATTACAGCATTTATACTGAAAAAAAATATGGGTCACATAAGTACAAAATAGCATAAATACATATGATCACGTGTTCAATGGTAGTTTTTGTTTATTTCTATGACCATAGAGATTCTTGATACATCACAAAGTCTTGGTCACAGATGCGCCAGCGAGACGTGCATCAACAATTTGTCTATTACTCTGCTAATTAAACCTTCACACTCTGCTCTTACTGGTGGAATGTGCAGTCAATAGAGATTGGCCACCAGGCTCTGGTGGTCCCGACAGAGCACCCCTTTCATCAGGAAAGAGTTCCTTTGTTGAGCATCCTAAACTTGTAGATCCACTGCTAAGGTGACTACGTTTTTTGGTTTTTAGGTTTTTTGTCTTCATAGTGTTTAATGTAGTTTAATACCCATTTTGCATGATTCTAGTTTAAGAGTATGAACTATCTTCTTAGAAGCAAAGGTCACGTTGGAGCCAATATCAAATAGAGCGAATACATTCATAGAGAGTTGTTTGTGTTTGTCTGAAACCACTACAGGCAGGATGGAAGTTCAATCTTCCTTTGACTGGCGTCAATGCCATTTCTGGTAGCATGTGATTGAATGACTGGTTGCGGGTCGACTGCTGGCTCATCTTTACCAGCTTGATTTGTAGATTGTCCTTTGTCGTTGTTAGAAGCTACAATGGCAGAGTGTAGCCAGGTGTTATGCCTTTTCCCACATCCAGGCACCTTGCATACCCAGCTGCGAGAACAGACTGTGATGCGAGGACCCTTCATAAAGCAGTTCAGGCAGATTTGCTTTCGCTGAACAAAGGCCAAATGCTCTTGAACAGACAAAGCTCTAAAAGCCTGACACTGGTTCAGATAGTGTTCATCAGCGCACTTTGGACATTTAAAGTTGTCTTTGATGGGACGATGTAGTAGCCTTTTTTATTGAATGTTGACTTAGCATTTGATTTAAAACTCGCTGGAGAATTTCGACTGCCAGGTGTAAGGAGATAAGATAGGATCAGCTCTCTTAGCAGCTTCTGATTCAACAAGACTGACTATGCCATCCACTTTGGTAAATGTCAGGATTGGATAATTTCATAATTTTTTGTGAGTCATCTCTTCTTGATGTCTTCAGGCAGCTTTTCCACAATTTGTAGCAGAGTGCGTCCGCCATTCAGCTCATCCTCACACTTCAGTGCCTTTAAAGTGTTTTGACAGCTACACAGAATGTTTGCAAAGCATTGCAACTGCTTGTTGTCTTTAATGTCTCTGTGATTGAGCACCTTGTCGACCTATGCTTGTCAAACTGCATATGGATTGCCAAAATGTCTTTTCAGAATAGTCATGGCTTCTGCACAGTCCAGGCTAGAGTCGGGGTTGTACAAGCAATGTGCGATAGCATCTCTAGCTTGCCCAACAATGTACTGATACAAACGAGTTGCCTTGACTGCTCTAGTAGCTGACATAAAGAATGCTGGAAATATGTAGTTTAAATTATATTATTTAAATGATAAGTTTTAAGTCATTTCGAGTTTAGGCTACAGCAGAACAGCATGGTCTTTTCCTTTTATCCCTCTCTCCTCTCCCTTTTCTGTGCCTTCTGTGTAAGTGATCACATGACCCCACTGAAACAGTGTTCTTAAAGGGGCAGCATCCAACACCAACTCTACCTTCACTTTACTCCTGTCTGCCTCCTTGAGTCCTCTCAGTGGCTCACTTCTTCTTTGCTAGCCTCTTTCCCTGTATGCACTCCTGGACTTCCTCGTTCCACCACCAAGTCTCTTGTCTTGTCTTTGTCCACTTTTCCCTTTTCTGATGATACACCAAGTACCCATCTCCCTGATCACCTTAGCTGTTGCAGTCAACTGGAAGCACCTCCTGACTACCCAGTGCCTGTCTCAGCTCCTCCCTGAAGACTGCACAACATTCTTCCTTTTTCAACTTCCACCACTCTGTCCTCTGCTCTGGTCATTTTACACACCACCATTCTGTCTGGCTACCCTTATCAAAACTTTGCAGTCACTGATCTCCTTCAGATTACAACGTCAACACAAGATGGAGTCCACCTGAGTGCTTCTGCCTCCACTCTTATATGTCACCCTATGTTCCTATGTGCCTCTTCTGAATGAAAAGTCTTTACTACTGCCATTTCCATCCTCTTTGCAAAGTCCACCACCATCTGTCCTTCTACATCCCTGTCCTGAAGAGCAAACCTGCCCATCACGTTCTCATCACCTCTATTCCCTTCCCCAACTTGTCCATTAAAATCTGCACCAATCACCACTCTCTCACCTCTGGGGATGCTCTGCATCACTTCATCTAACTCACTGCAGAATTTCTCCTTGTCTTCCATCTCACATCCTACCTGTGGGACATAACTACTAACAACATTTCACATCACACCATAAATTTCCAGCTTCAGACTTATTAACCTATCTGATACTCTTTTCACCTCCAGAACATTACTTACAAACTCCTCTTTCAGTATAACTCCTGAAGATGTGGCCATTAACAATGCACGCTTTTTCCTGCGTAATTCCGCAATTCCTCGCGCACCATGCCACGAAATTCCACAAGCAACATTCGGGAGTTGAAATAAATTAAAATAATACAATTATTTAATTTCCTGATAGTAGGCTATCTGATTGTGTTAACTATGCGAGTGTCCTGATTTGTGAATATGTCAACATATCTTAATCGTAAAAACGTGTCGACATTGAGCACTATCTACATTTTTAAGTAAATATTCTTATATGCACACAAAGTGCTTTGGGCCTTTTATAATAATAATCATGTTTTTTTTTTGCTGTTTGTGTCCAGCATTAAATCATTTTTTCATCCATTATTTGACCGCGGCTGGAAATGATTACTGGAATGTGATTGTGAATTTATGACTGAAATAAAGCTGTTCATCGGCGTGTGTGAACCCGCGGCTCGTACTTTCACTTTACAAAAAAGGCAGTGTTTTGATCAAAAGGCTGATAAACACGTGTGATTTATCGCTAAAAATGCAGACATACTCCCCCAGAAAGTCAGCGCGTCTCGCAATAATGAAGATCAAACATAATACACCTGTCCATAAATAAAAGGGAATATTTAAGCATGTACACAAAATGCATTTCACTTAAATATTACACATTAAAACAAGGAAAGTAGACGTGCTGAACTTCAGTCCATTGTGATGCGAACAAAAGGTCCAGCAAGGAAACGGTTTCGTTATTTTACAAAATCTGAATATATTCAGTAAATGTATGAATTACACTCAAAGTATCAAATCCAATTATGGAGTCTGATTTAATTTGTACCATTAAACATTTTATTTATATTTATTTCATGTTTTGCTGGCGAAATACACTTTAGGCAGAGACGTCTGCTCGGTCTTGTTAATTCATTTTAAACCCCTCAATTCTGCCAATTCCCCCATCAGCGAAACCGGTTTGATAACTTCACACCTATCATGAATGAAAGGTGAGAAGAGGGAATACAGTAACTGGGGGTCTGCATGTGTTCACCTCGGAGCGCACGGTCACGTTGTATTCAGCGAGTAGACTATATATTTGTTTGTTGCATTTCTTGGGGAGTATGTTGCAGCCTAGGGCAAGGGAAAACTCCCTGAGATGGCAATAGGAAGAAACCTCGAGAGAATCCGGACTCAACAGGGAACCCATCCTCACTTGGCTGAAACAGAAAGCAGGAATTGATCTGCACTCATACTGTGTGTTAAGTGGCATGCAGGTTAGTATAACAGTTGATGTTAATTGATGTTAATATGGAGTCCAGTTAGTTATTGGAGGCTCAATGATGTGTAGCTTGACAGAGAGACAGGGAGAGGGAAAAAGAGAGAGAGGGAGAGAGAGAGAGAGAGAAGAGGAGAGATACAGTAACAGTTAGGTATGGTCACAGTCACATAATGTATAAGGTGAATGTATATTTAGTGTAGAGTGCAAGCAGGGACTCCGGCAGGACTAACTATAACAGCATAACTAAAAGGAGAGCCAGAAGGAAACACAGACATGAGGCCTCCCTGAGATGTAAAGCAACCAATCACCTCACCGTCAACAAACCTGAGTGAACAATGAGAGTGGGGAGGACAGCATCTAAACATACCAGTTCACCAGAATACTCTGCGTCCATGAGTCCTTCAGATCTGCTCCTTTTCCTAAGGCAAATATATCTACAAAAATTCTTGGCTAAATAAATAGGTTTCTAGCCTAGATGTAAACACTGAGACTGTGTCTGAGTCCCGAACATTATTTGGAAGACTATTCCATAACTTTGGGGCTTTGTAAGAAAAGGCTCAATGCGGTGTGGCATGGAAGCTATCAGCCTGTGGCACTGCTGAGGTGTTATGGAAGACCAGGATGCTTCAATAGCGGCCTTCAGCTCTTCTGCATTGTTCGGTCTCATGTCTCTCATCTTTCTCTTGGCAATGCCCCATAGATTCTCTATGGGTTTAAGGTCAGGCGTTTGCTGGCCAATCAAGTGCAGTAATTCCACGGTCATTGAACCAGGTTTTGGTGCTTTTGGCAGTGTGGGCAAGTGCCAAGTCCTGCTGGAGAAGTCAGCATCCCCATAAAGCTCGTCTGCGGAAGGAAGCATGAAGTGCTCCAAAATCTCCTGGTAGACGGCTGCGTTGACCCTGGACTTAATGAAGCACAGTGGACCAACACCAGCAGATGACATGACTCCCCAAATCAACACAGGCTGTGAAAACTTTACAGTGGACTTCAAGCATCTTGCAGTGTGTGCCTCTCCATTCTTCCTGTTGTTTGTTGTTCAGGAGCGGCTTGACAAGAGGAATGCGACATTTGAAGCCCATGTCCAGGATCCGTCTGTGTGGTGGCTCTTGATGCACTGACTCCAGCCTCAGTCCCCTCCTTGTGAAAGTCCCCAACACTTTTGAATGGCCTTTTCCTGACAATCCTCTCCAGGCTGCGGTCATCCCTGCTGCTTGTGCACCTTTTTCTTCCACACTTTTCCCTTTCACATAACTTTCTGTTAATGTGCTTTGATACAGCACTTTGGGAACATCCAACTTGTTTTGATGCTTTCCATCTTTATGGAGGATGCCAGTGATGTTTTTTTGCACAACTGTCAGATCAGCAGTCTTTCCCATGATTGTGCTTCCTACTGAACCAGACCGAGAGACCATTTAAAGTCTCAGAAAGCCTTTGCAGGTGTTATGGCTTAATTAGCTGATTAGAGTGGGACACTTTGAGCCTAGAATATTGAACCTTTTCCTAATATTCTAATTTTCTGAGATTGTGGATTTGGGGTTTTCATGAGCTGTAAGCCATGAAATGAAAGCATGAATTATCTCAGTTATGACAAATCACCGCTTGAACTATCTTGCTTTGCATGTAATGAGTCTATCTCATATATTAGTTTCACCTTTTAACTTTTGCACGATATTCTAATTTTTCAAGTTTCACCTGTACATACAAACAAGCAACTACAATAACTTTGTATCACATTATTTATGCACTGTTAAACATTGTTCCTGTCCTGACTTGAACATCCCATTATTGTTGCATGGCTGATTTCTTCTTCTACCTCTTAACTGTTCTTTTGCATTTAAACAGCACCTTAGGATCAGTCGAATCTCTGCTCCTCTGTGTGTTCTCATCATCCCCCTAATCTTCAGTACTACCACAACCCTGCATCTTAAATCTGGATCACATCACACTTATAACCACTTACACACTCAGTAATTTCGTACTTGACATTCAGCATTACTTACACGGGTATTTTATGCCTGATTGTTCATTTGAATCTCTGTGACTGGTGTGTTTGTGTCTCATAAGCAGAAGTGATTAAATGCATGTAATTTTTTGGGTCATTTTTATCTACTCAGGACGTCAGGACCGTTAATTGTGCAGTGGAAAGGAGATTAGCGCTTTTATTATTTGTGTGAAGTAGCACAAGTGATGTGACAAATGAAAGTTTCGGATTTGCTGGAAACTTTAATAAATACATAGAAAGGTTTCCTCCTGCTCGAGCCCCATCAATATTAATGAGTCTAATGTTTTTTGACGAAGGAAAAGTAAATGGCCAGCTGTTGTATTAGTGGATTGTTTGGAACAGTTTTTTCATTTATTTTCCATAGAAGTCTTGTGCAATCTCGTCCTTTCTTCAGTTATTTTTGATATTACTTTCATGAAAGACTAATAATAATTTAAAAAGGTAATATTAAATATAATAATTAGTTATTCTTTATATTCTGATTAATTCATTGTTAATTATTTTTTGCAGTGAGAATAAATGATTATCTAGCTCCAGGGTCACCATTTTTTGTTCATTTTATCGTAGGGGTCAGTATAGTGGAGCGGATCTGATTTGGCGCAGGTTGGACAAAGGACAATGATAAGTTTTCTCTGTAATGGTTTCTGCAAACATTAATTAAGCACTGAAAATGGTTAAGTCCAGAAATGAACTGATTGAAATCAGTGATGGCTGGTGGAAATGTGAGGTGGGGCTGTAGCACATTGACTAAACACAATTATGCTTAAATAAAGAGAGACAAGAAGATACATACGTTTAAAGCTGCAGACAAAATCCATTGCGCTTATTTCAGATGACTACTAATGAGTCCTCATCTGAAATAATTTGTATTTAAATTCAATTGTACAATTAAATTGTAAACAACGGACAACGCTGAGGCGTAGCCATTTTTCTCATGTAGTTCTGCACTTCATCCACAAGAGGGCTAGAGTAAACACAGTGTTTAACGTTTCCTTGTGCAAGCTTTTCCAAATGATTTCGACCACGTCCAATAGCAAGGATGCTACATGCTATATAGGCGTCTTAGTTAAAATACAAGAATGGAAATTGTAACGACACCGGTGTACTCATCTATAAAACACAGAAACACCAGATGTAAATGATACACACTCTCCCAAAGTGTACACCTTAGTTTTGCACAGTGGTACACTAGTCATAATTATTTCATATCTGCCCTGGTGTCCTCATGTTTCCATATTTTCTCAGACAGGCGCTTCATATCCCACAATCCCATAACTGTCTCTTAAAAACACGTTTGGGATGCGCTGAGATGAGGTTAGCCATGTCGATCGTGAAGCCCGTGAGATTGCTACTCTTGCTTGCAGGTTTCCTGTGACGAAAGCACATTGGTGTGAGCCCTCCTGGAACTCATAAAGTGCCTAAAGTAAAAACATATGGCAGTCTATGATAAGTATTTGGCCGATTTTCTACCAAACTGAAATTGCCCAGAAAAGGGTGTGCGCAGTACTCAACAGAACAGAAGCCTTGACACTGATAGGACCGTATTCAGAGAGTCAGGCAGGAGCAGCTGAGTGTAGAACAATGAAAGCTAATGTAATTGAAATAATCAAACCTTTGGCGGTGCGTCATCTGATTGCCCTATGGAAAAAAACAACCATGATTAAAATGCTGTGGTATGATGTAGGGTATGGGGTGTACAAGAATAAATCTGCACACTCCAAGCAGAAATTACACGTTGTGGCAAGAAATCACTCCTCATACACGGTAGCAAGGGCAAATATAACCGATCGCCTCGCACACTGACTACATCCGCCTGCTTTTTCATGGAATTATACAGTTATGTGAGAACAATGCAGTGCATAAACTCATGCAGACAAAGGTCAGGAGTTTCACTTCATGTTCAGTGATATCAGCAACTTTGACCATGGCATATTGTAATGTGCTGGAGCCAGATCACACAAGGTTCCACTCCTATTCAAGAAAATCTATCTGAGGTTACATTGGGCGGAGACTATGGACAGATAACATAGCAAAGATAGTTAAACAGCTTAGAACATGGCACCTTTTAAACCCATTTTTCAAGTCATCAAAAATATTGGCACATGTGACTCACAAGTGTAACCTGCTGCCAGAGGTACCCTGTTAGATTGTTTGAACAGTTAATAGCTCTGAATAGGAATCTACTTTTGGTTTAAGTGCTATAAAGATTTATTTGTTGATAGAAAATACAGAATTTGACGAACATAGAGCTGCTCATGGGAGAAAAGCTATTTTAAACCTGATAAATGAAAAGCACTGGTGTACAAACAACCAGACACTGAACAGGTCAGCGAAGGAAATCAACAGGTAATGAAAGAAACTTTATGAAGGCTGTGAGAAGGAAAACATGAGTCAGTGACATCACTAACAACCTCCACAGGACAGGGGTGAAGGTATCACAAACAACCATTCAAGGCGTTCTTTGAGAGCAGCACTATAGAAGCCGTACTGCACGAAGAACTGGAAGGCTAAAAGTGATGGATAGAGCAACGTGTCTAAAAAAAAAAAAGACCAACTCCCAAACATATCAGCTCATTTGTCAGGCACGGTGGAGCTAGTGTCATGGCTCGTGCTTGCCTGGCTGCTTCTGAAATGGACTCACTAATCTTATTTTAGGTGGAACTCCTGGTGGTGCAGAAAGTGTTCAGTAGCATTCTGTCTGCCAGTTTAAAGAAAGCTCACACGATCTAATGTGCCATAAGACAATGTGCCAAAACCTGCCGAAACACCTTAAAGCACTTCATCTGTAGATAAACCTTAAATGATTTAGACTGGCCAAGTCAATCGCAACCTCTATACAAATCAGTCAGTTTAGGAGAATGAAACCCTGGTCTGGTTCTCACATTACACTAAAAGCTTTTAACCTCCTGAATGGAGAAATCTTCCTAAATAAACAAAGAAAGGCTGCTTATGTGAAAAGCATTACAAAAGAAAAATGCAAGAGTTTAATTATGCCAGCGTGTGCCAGCTTGATGCAGTTATGTCTTAATGAATATACGGTGGTACTAGGGCTGAAACGATTCCCCGAGTAATTCGATTACAAACAATGATCGAGGCAAAATCTTCTGCCTCAAAGCTTCTTTTAATAAATTTTAAAGCTTGCGTTATGTTCTTGCGCAATTATTTGTTTGGCGTGACATTGACACGCACTTCCGAATGCAAGCCGCCAGTAAACACGACGAAGAAGAAGCGCTTACGTCACCAACAAATCGGAAGGAGACGCAAACAGTTAGCGCTGTATTGATTTGAGGGAGCGTTCTGTTGCAGGCTGCAAAATGGAAGGGAGCGATAAAAATATCAGCGAGCCAAGAAAAGAAGAAACCAGCAAGAAAGTTTTTTTTTTTAAATACTTTTTTTTTAGTTTTTGCATCTGAGAAAAGGCTTTAAGAATAAGAACGTATGGACATGCACTTAATTAATGCACTTAATTCATCTCACTCAACTTTAAGCTGTTCCTTGAACTGTGAATAATGACAATGTTTATTTTTCATAAAATGTTGTATGCATTTAAAAAATAAAAGTTGCTTTTTTTTTTAAAAAAAAAAGGAAACCAATTAATCTTTAATTGTAAAATTATAAATAATAATAAATATGTAAATAAAAAAAATAATAAGTTTAATTAAGCAAAAGTACATTTCATCCGATTACTCGATTAATCAATAAATCTGTAGAATACTCGATTACTAAAATCTTCGATAGCTACGGCTCTAGGTGGTACCATGACGTAGGAATTTAATCCGTTCCGGAGGCGAGTTCTTAAGGCAAAATTTTGTATAGTGAATCGCATTTTCCCACAGGAGATAATGTAACTCCAAATAATCCGTTCCAGACTCCCAAAAATATTACCAATATCATCAGTTTCCAACACTATAAGAATATTACACACAGTATGTGCAAACGGAAATACATGTGACTGGCTCGGACGCTCGTATGCCGAACATGCTTCATATGCTGAGGTACCACTGTATCAGGGACTGAAAACTCAAATTCTGATTTATTGTCATTAATATTTTTATTTTAAACCAAAGCATGTGTGTGTGTGTGTGCATTGCCATTTTCAAGTGTATCCACATGACCAGTTTATTACATTTAATACCTGCATTTACACAGACTAAAAATGTGTGTTATTAAATATGACTTGCGAGTGTGTATGTTGTATGTGCGTGAGTGTGCGCGCGCGCATGTGCGTGTGCGTGTGTGTGTGTGTGTGTGTGCGCGTGTGTGTGTGTGTATACGCAGAACTTGAGCCCATTATGATCTCATTACCACAGTGTAACACTCATGCCCTGTGCACACAGCAGTGGATGTGAATTCTCACACTTGAGAATCTGCTTCTCCTCACGTTAAATTGTTTCAGTTGATTTTACAGTGAAACACCGACATGTACAATAAGCAAATGAGTGTGTCTCAGTTCTTTCTGGACAGCACAGTAAACACAAGAAGTCAAACAGAAATGAGAACTATAGTGAGTCATTAAACCGAGCACACACACCAACAGGCTGCTGAAAACTACTCGTTCTATTCCTGATTAGTTTCTGTTTCTGTGTTGTGTAATTCTGGGTGCTTCTGTGTTATAATGAGATGTGCTTGAATGTAATTATCTTTGCAAATAGCTTTATCTGAACCTTTCAGTAAATCTGTGCTTTCTTTAAAGTGAATGCCACACAGCCCAACAAAGGACACAGTTACAAAGAAGTTAAATTCATATGAATTATGAGGGACGAATTGAAAATATTTTGTGCTAGTTTAAAGAAATTTCAAATAAAAATTTTATTTGTCAGATAGAAAGATTTTACTACAATAAAAAAAAAATTAACATTTAAAATCTACAAATTTACAGATTTCCAGTTTTATAAAAATATATATATATATATGATATTGACAGTAATGCCTAAAACTCTATTAATCCTAGACGTACTGTAGAGTGAAGCGTGGCTGTGGCTCTCTGCAGCAGGGAGAGACAGGGCAGGACTGAAAGAGGGATAAAGGCAGTCAAATTCAGAGGTTCTTCAGTGGTCCTTCAGAGGTCCTCAAGAGTGCTCATGAAGTCAGACTGGAAGATGAAGACTGGAAATGCCAGAAGCATGGAGCCATGACGAGGCAGAATTAGATTCAGGTGAAATCTTTGCATGTTCCTGAGTGGCCCAGGCTCGAATCTCTAAAGAAACCAAAAGATGGGAGTCTATATATGTTACCCACGCAGTCTGATGGAAATTGAGAGGTCATGGATGGAGAAACTGTCCACATTCATTAACTCGAGGATACTGATCACTGCTGAAGGTGCTTCTGCAAAACACTGAGTTAAGAGTCTGAATCCTTAGCTAACTTTTCTCAGAACATTTTTTGTTTTCATTTGTCATTATTAAATGATTAAGTGTAGATTGATGTCCTAATAGTGTATCTGATCCATTTTAAATAAAGTTTGCAAAAAAAAAATAGTGAAGTGAAGGTGACAATTTACAATTGTGAGGGTATGTGGGTGTGTCTGCGCTGATATTTATATAAATACTTTTCTTATAAATATAAGAAAAGATTCTGGATTCTTCCCAGGTGTGGCATTTTTTCCCAATACAAACTGTTGTCTAATGTCTCCCGTCCTCACTCTGAGAACACGACCTCTGATTTCTGACTCTCACCTCACTCCACTTTAACTCTTTGTGTGTGTGTGTGTGTGTGTGTGTTTCCCCCCTGTTTAGAGGGCTTGGCTGTTGGAGTGGGTTTTGGAGCTGCTGGAAAAACGTCCTCTGCTACATTTGAGAGCGCCAGGCGAGTCCCCTGCGTTTTCCTCATACATCTTATCTTACATTGTTTTTAATTCAGTCAAACATTCCCAACCAGTGTGGCTGAATTCTAAAATCGAAAAGTCAGAAAGTGTTGATTAATTTTCTAGAACAGCAGCTCAGGCAGTAACTTCTCTTTAGGACAAATTATGTAGTTATATTAATGCACTAATGCCTTAATATCACTTTTCTTATTGTATTAAACGAGTAAATAGAGAGACATTAGTGAAAAAGCACCTGTTTGTGTTATCTTCATAACACACACCATATACTGTAAGTGTTCCCCACACACACACACTCACGCATTCACTCATCGTCTATACCCCATTATCCTGTATACAGGGTTGCAGGGGGCCTGGAGCCCATCCCAGGAGGCTTAGGCCACGAGGTGTGGTACTGTACACCCTGGACATGTTGCTTTGTCACTATTGAATGATTAAGTGTAGATTGATACCGCCATAGTGTATTTGATCCATTTTAAATTAAGTTTGCAAAACACATCCATAGCAATTTATAGCAGGGCACACACTCACACGCTCATTCACACTCTCAGGGCAATTTGGGAATGCCAGTCATTCCAACACTTAAAAACACAAACAATAAATGAATCAACTGTATGATATGGCATTCATTATTTATTGAGTCATTCATCTCTGTAAGCTCTTTATCCTGTTCAGGTTTGTGGTGACTCGGGCGTCTCTCAGAGAAACACTGAGCATGCACAGAGAGAATTCAGCTCAGCACAACACACACACACACACACACACACACACACACACACATTCAAATACTTATTTACACCTTCACCTACTCACATGTTTTTGAGAGCTTGGAGGAAACTTTTTTAATAATTAAGGTGCTTCTACACTGTTAGGTGATGTCTATCACTGTTATACATCATGGGACTAACAGTAACAGTAAACACTTCCATTGTGTCAGTAGTATAAAAGTTAGATTCAGACCCACATATGTTGTTGCAGTGAGGTGGAGTAACTGTGTTAGAGTACAACAGTGTTTAAAAGGTCTCAGAGAAGCACCTTATTGTGTTTTTATAGCTTTAATTTATAAATGTACAGTGGTTCATCTAAAAAAGATCATCTGCGTTGCTCGTCAGTGGGATACACAATTCAGCACAGGTCAGTACCTCAGTGTTTGCTATGTAGTTAAACAAAATACAATACATAAAGCACATCTTTTCTTTTTCAGTACAGAGACTACTAACTTTACACTAATACGCTGTAAATCAGTTAAACTGGGAAATCTGTAGCACAAAAGTCACTATAAAATAAATGTTAATAATGTTTGAGGTTCAGATTCTATGGAGTGTTTTCACGACACTGCTATAAAAGATTACGCCGGAAAACTATTACAAGTGGTCCAAAGGGCAAATATTTAAGGCAATGAAATCAGTGTTTTACAGCGACACTGTTTCAGGGTCCTGGATTTAATCCCGAGGTTGACTGACTTGACTGTGTGTGTGTTTATAAAGGTGTTTAAAAGTTTAAAAATGATGGATGAACTGCTTGAAGTGTCTGCCTCGCCTCGATACACTTGGCAGCCAGCTTTGGCTTGCTTGCAGATCCGGGGTGGACACACACACACATATATATATATATATATATATATATATATATATATATATATATATATATATATATATATATACAGCTCAAAATATAGCATTGTCTAAATGTTCTCTCTAATTTATTCACAGAAAAACAGCTATGTAAGCTTTACTAATCCATTTCCTGAGTCCACTACATGTCAAAGCCATTCACATGTTCTGTAGAAATCCGGGGAAACAAAAGGATTCTGGTGAGCCATAGGAGGTGTTACCATATAAGGAATGATGAGGAAGAGGGAAACCATGGAAACAGAAGCCTGGGAAATTAAACATCAACCAGGGGAAATGTCCAAAAACCCTAATAAGGCGGCCATATTGGCTTACTCAAAACATGGCAACATGGCAGTAATGTCTGTGCAGGCAAAAATGGTGCCATACAGTGGCAATAACGCTCGCATTCTGCTTAATAGAGGCAATTTCATTAGGACGTTGCGTTGCTCATCGAAATAGTCAAATTTAATGACTCCATCTTATGTGTGTCAGTCTGTTTGTGTCTGCACACACACATATATAGTGCTGCTTCCAGTGATGAAATTATTTCTAGACTAATGACTATAATATAATATAATATAATACAATATAATATAATATATAAAGGCGGCTCGGTGTCTTAGTGGTTAGCACTGTCATCTCTCACCTGCAGGGTTGCGGGTCCGAGTCTGGCCTCAGGTCTGTGTATGTGGAGTTCGCATGTTCTCCTCATGCTTGGTGAGTTTTCTTCAGGTACTCCAGTGTACCAGAGTATGCCGTATAACCCCCTTTGTGCTCTAGGCTCCCTGGGACTCTGCACAGGATAAGCAATAAAGATAATGTGTAATCTGTATAAATAAAAGAACGGTTTTGTACTTTCACACGTCATGCTGTCAGCATATCTGGGTTTTCTGGTTTTCTTCAGAATCTCATGCCTTAAGCGTGAATGTGTGTAAATGTGTGTGCGTGCATAGTTCCCTGTGATGGACATGTGTCCTTTGTATAGTCTCCAAAGCCACCATGCCCATGACCAGGACAGAGTGGTTACTGGTGGTGAGTGAGGGAGTAGTGCCCCGCAGTGGCTCATTAATTTCAGGTTGGAATAGATTGTTTAGAAGCACATAGAGACCAGCTTAATGTGAACCCTGTCGAGTGCCAGCTGAAATCTGATTGGTTGATTTGACATTTTTATTAATTAAATCATAGTAAACTACTTCGGGATGAGCCGAATCTGCAGCCTACTAAATTTCAGTCCAGGTAGCAGTTAGCTTTTTTTTTTTTTTTTCTTTTTTTTTTTTTACTGAAGTTGAAGGATGACATTTAATATTTACCAAAGCTGACACAGGACGGTAACACAGGACATTTTATACAGGATTTGAGTAGAAATAATGTAGCGTAATTCAAACATTCCACAGATGATTGAGTCCTGACATACCATGTGCAGCGCTGTGTTTAGACTGTTGTGTGATGCTGCCACCCGTTGGTCAGGAGCAATGTCAAATATGTAAATATAAATGTGGTTCTAGTGGAAAGACATGAGTAGGTAGGGGAGAAAAATGTGTGTGTGTGTGTGTGTGTGTGTGTGTGTGTGTGTGTGTGTGTGTGTGTGTGTGTGTGTGTGTGTGTGTGTGTGTGTGTGTGAGAAGGGGAGAGAGACCACAAGTGTTCTTTTGTCTCAGTAAACTTATGCTAGAGTAAGAGCATTGTCTGGAATGGAGCTGTGTGCACACATGTTGCAGTTATTATAGCACAAGAAAGGAGTCTTTGTCACACTGACTGAAATCCACCGAAAGGGACGGGGAGAGGAACATTCAACAGTCTCCCAGTTAATATAATCCAATAACTCTGGTGATTTGAAAGTTAGCGTTCCCACCTCACAGCTTCAGAGTTACTGGTTTGATCCTAATCAGGTTTAAGTGCTTACTGGAATGGAATAATGAATGTTATTAATATATTTTAAACTATTTATAGTCTGATGTTGTCATGTACTGTAAAACCCTCAAAAGCTGCTGTTTGCAAATGAAAATGACTTCCCACACTGTCTTTTTTATACACTCTTGTCCTGCCAACCTCACCAATTCTCTCTCTCTCTCTCCCCAAAAGCAGCAGGGCAATAGGTTTGTGTGAAACAAAAGTCTACTTGTTTCCAGAGGGGAAAACTGCTGTATGTCTTTTTTTTATGTCTCGCTCCTTTCTCCTTGCTGTTCTCATGGTCAAAGGCAGTCCTCAAATTCCCCCGTACCCACACATACACACACAGACAGACACACACACACACACACACACACACACACACACACACACACTTGGGTGCACTGTTAAAACCAGATGCTTTGAACCTCTTCAAAGCAGCACGTTATTTTTTTAGCCTTGTTCCTCCTATGTGAAGAATGTTTTGAAGGTGCTGAGCATATGGTTTTCACTACATCTGAGAGTTCAGACACACAGCTGCACTTACAAATGATGCCTTTTCCAGCATCACACACAATATCCACTTTGTTAAGTGGCTGGATAGATGTGGATCCATTCAAAGCCTCGTGTGTAGCCTTTAACAGCGGTAGTGTCTGAGTTTGTGTGTGTTCTTATATAGTTAACAGTCTCAGACACACACACACACACACACACACTGAGCTCTTTTAAAACATGCAGTCGTCTTGTAGAAATGCAAACAGGAAATGACATCATGATTATTCAATTCAATTTGATTTGTATAGCGCTTTTAACAATTGTCATCGTGGCAGAGCAGATTTACACAATCAAAAGAATTATTTAAGTTTGAGAAATGAGTCACATTTAAGAAATGTGAATGTGTAAGAATCAAAAATGGTCAGATAGTCAGATGGTCCCAGGGAAAAACTCCCTGAGATGGCAGTAGGAAGAAACCTTGAGAGGAACCGGACTCAACAGGGAACCCATTCTCATTTGGGGGAAACAGAAAGCAGGAATTGATCTGCATTCATACAGTGTGTTAGGTGGCTGGCAGTTCAGTTTAACTGTTGTTAACAGATGTTAATTAATGTTAATATGCAGTCCAGGTAGTCGAGGCCAGAACCGTCTTCCTAGTAGAGTCAAACCGTCCCCAGACATCGGACGCATCCCAAAGAGACACACGGGGACATCCATGTGATGTCCAACCAGAAGTGGGGCACCAGGATGAGTCAGGCAGGTTCAGAGGGCAGAGGGAGTCTGGATCAATGGCAGCTCAGGAATGACATGTGTAGCTCGACAGAGAGAGGGGGGCGGGGGGAGAGGGGGGCGGGGGGAGAGGGGGGGGAGAGGGAGAGAGAGGAGGGTGAGGGGAGTTATGTTCTATGAATGTGTTCATTAAACATAATTAGCTGGTTTTTATTTAGATGTGCAGAAATCAAAACATCACTGGTTGACGGACTGTAGAATGTAGAATTCAACCAGTAGTGTGTATAGTGAATGAATTACACTGGCATTAATTTAAGATTAAGTGGTTAGCGCTGTCGCCTTGCACCGCCAGGGTCCGGGTTCGATCCCCGGCCAGGTTCGATTCCTGTCTCTGTGTGCATGGAGTTTGCATGTTCTCCCCGTGCTTGGTGGGTTTCCTCCGGGTACTCCGGTTTCCTCCCACAGTCCAAAGACATGTAGGTTAGGCTAATTGACAGTCCCAAATTGCCCGTAGTGTGTGAATGAGTGTATGTATGTGTGTGTGTGTGTCTGTGCCCTGCGATGGATTGGCACCCTGTCCAGGGTGTACCCTGCCATGTGCCCTAAGTCTCCTGGGATAGGCTCCAGGCCCCCCGTGACCCTGAATACAGGATTAAGCGATACAGATGATGAGTGAGTGAGTGAGTGAATTTCTTTTAAGATCCAGTGTTTCTGCCCACCAATAAATGTGAAAAGCATGTATATTTTCTAAATCTGTACGTCTGATCGATAGTCTCATTCATCTCAACTTGAGAGTACTGCAAATTCTGTATTACTGTCCCCCAATTACACCAATACTGCACGTACCTTACAATTAAAATCATTACCAGGTGATGTAAATAATAATGATGGATCAATACAGTGGCAACTGCAAAGGTGTGGGATATGTTAGAGATCAAGTGGACAGTCAGACAGCCTGGGGAGCCGTCTGGTCCGATTCCACAGAAGAACTATTGTAAAACAAACTGTTGAAAAGTTCATGCTGGCTATGAAAGACAAGTGCAAGGACACAGTGAATTGCAGCTTGCTGTGTTTGGGACATTAGTAGTCCATGGGAAGTGTGAGCAATGCAAGAAACAGCCCTGTTGAATCCCCATTTTACGTGGTCTGGCCAGGCAGGTGTGTGTGTGTGTGTGTGCGCGTGTGTGCGTGTGCAGAATGCACTATGGGAAGAAGGTGAGGCAGTGGCATGCTCTCAATACACCACGTAAACAGAATTTACACAGCGGATCGAAATTGTGGTCTTCATACTCCAGATATGCAAAGAAAAGTATTTTATAAGTAAAAAATACTTTTTTAAGTTAAAAAAAAAACCTCTAGACAAACAACGTACAGACACAACAAGTAGCAGGAGTGCACACAAATTATAACAGTAAACCAGTAAACTGAGATGTTTAGAGTATTGCAGATTGGCACTTGAATGTTGCAGTGTCACATGAGAATGCAGTATGAAGGTAATTGAGTGCATAAAGGTGCATAATGTAAAGTGCAAATGCTAAATAGCAGCAAAGAGATACATGATGGGTATTTATGATTTTGTTATATTAAATGTAAACATGTCTATGGTACCATTTTGAGGGAGTTGATAAGTCTGATGGCTTGAGGGAAGAAGCTGTTGCTTAGTCTTGTGGTGTTGCAGCGCATGCTGCGGTAGCGTTTGCCTGATGGTAAGAGGGTGAACAGGTCATGAGCTGGATGTGTGGGGTCTGATGATGTTGATGGCCCTCTTGCTGCAGCAGGACGAATACAAGTCTTTAATGGCTGGTTAGGCTGATCTGGTCATCTTTTCAGCTGTCCTCACCACCCTCTGCAGGGCCTTCTGGTCAGCAGCAGTGCAGTTCCCGTACCAGACTGAGCGGCTGCTGGCTAGGATGCTTTCAATAGCGCATCTATAGAAGGTGATGAGTGCAGAAGGTGGAAGTTCAGCTCTACTCATCCTTCGGAGGAAGTGGAGTTGTTGCTGTGCCTTCTCAGCAACTGTCTGCTGGGAAACCTTGGGTCCTGGCAGTAACGTGGATGTTACTCTGACATGCTCATTTGTACCACCTACCCTAAGATTTTTGCACGCCAAGTTACACCCCTTTTTGACAGCAGTATCCTCTAAAGGCAGAGGTGTCTTTCAGCAGGATAATGTACCCTGCCACACTGCAAAAATTCTTCTGGTTAGTTTTGGCCCAGATCTTGTATTGATGGTGGATGACTCGAACAAGTCCACAAAATTTTTTTTTGAAAAAAACTTTTACTGGGTTAAAGTCAAGACTGTGTGGTGGCCAATTACTGTGAGAAAATGACACATGGAAGCATCTACAATCCAAATACTGACATACTCTGGTCATGAAAGGGGCACAATATAGGACTGATCATTAGCTAGTTATTTCTACAAACCTACACCTGCATTTCAGCCACCTGTTTGTCGGCTTGTGACCTGCTAGCAGAATCCCAGTGTGGGTTTAGTAAAGATGGAAGCACTGTGCATGTGGTCTTCACAACTACAAACTTACACGTGCACAAGATTTTGAATAGTGCACGGAAAACACTAAAATGTACAGCAGTGGCCAAAAGTTTTGAGAACAAGTTTCAAGTTTTATTGTCTTTGGTTTATTTTGTTGTCATATGCACAGTAAAGAAACATGTTCCCCTCGTATATTAAACATATAATTTAAATTGTGCAGATTATTGTGGAAAGTCCGTAATGAATGTTCTAAGATCCGTGTCCACAGTCAGATAGAGTTTAGTCCAGTTGGTAGTTTATGATTGTAAACTCCTGTCAGTTATTTTGGAGTCTGATGGCAGTGTCAAAGAATGAATTGTTTAGCCTGGAAGTCCTGCATCTCACACTTCTGTATGTCCGTCCTGAGGGAAGAGGTGAGAACAGCCTGTGCTCAGGATGGGTGGAGTCCTTTAGGGTGGAGGCAGTTTTTCTCTGGTCGATGAGGTCCTTTTTCCTTTCTCATGTCCACCATCATCTCCTTGAGATCATCCTCATTCTTGTCCGTGTTGAGGGAGAATTTATCCTCACACCATGTTGGGTGAACAGTGTGTAGACAATAGGACACATTCCTGTGGAGTGCCTGTGTTTTACTAATGCTGGCTGAGGTCCTTTTTCCAATCCTGACAGACTGGGGCCTGTCTGTCAGAAAGTCTAAAAGCCAATGGCAGAGTATAGAGTGCAGGCCAAGTGTGGACAGTTTATTAGTGAGTTTTTTGGGGATGACTGTGTTAAAAGCAGAACTATAGTACAAAAAGCATTCTGATGAAAGACCCCTTAATTTCCAGGTGAGAGAGGGAATGATGAAGGGTAGCAGCAATCACATCTGAGGTCGACCTGTTGGTCTGGTAGGGATATTGCAGGTGGTCCACGGTGTCTGGTACACTATTCTGAATGTGGGCCAACACCACTTTCTTTTAAAACTTTATGATGATTGGCGTGACTGATACTGGTCTATTAGTCATTCAGGCATGTGCGTAAGTTCTTCTTGAGAAGGGGGAAGATGGTTGTGTTCCTGAAGCAGGTGAGAAAGTTGCACTGACTCAGGGAAAGGTTAAAGGTGGAGGTGAAAACATCAGTCATCAGGAACAAGTTCTTAGGGCCCGTCCATGGTAACATGGTACTGCTGCCTTATGTGGTTTAATCTTCCTCAGTGCTTTATACCTGGCCTGATGAGACCGTTGGGGGAGGTGAGACCGGGTGTGTATGAGTCTTCTATCTGTGCTGGAGCTGGATGTCTCAAAGCATGTGTAAAAGATGTTGAGATCTGTAGGCTATCTTTGTCCACCTGAGAACTTGAGGATTGACCAATGGTATGGTCTGGGGAGTTTCCAGACCATGGACCCAACATTTTGATGTGTTGCTCGAGCCACTTATTAGTTATCACTTTTGCATTATGGGGATGTGCTCCATCATGCTGGAAAAGTTGTTCATCACCAAACTGTTCTTGGATGATTGGGAAAAGTTGCTCTCGGGGGATGTTTTTGTACAATTCTTTATTAGTGACTGTGTTCTTAGACGAAATTGGCTGAGAAGCAACCCCACACATGAATGGTCTCACCTTCATCAAGTACATTTCAAGAAGCGCAGAGAAGAAGCCACTTCTGTCCAGGAGAAACATCAGCGACAGACTGATATTCTGCAAAACGTACAGGGATGGGACTGCTGAGGACTGGGGTAAAGTCATTTTTTTCTGATGAATCTCCTTTCTAATTGTTTTGGAGCATCTGGGGGAAAATGGGCTGCCATCAGTCAGGATGTGGCCCAGAAATTGATTGACGGCATGTCAGGGTGAATTGCATAAACTCTTTGCATAAACTTAATGTAATTGTCAATAAAAACTTCTCAAACCTTTTGGCCACATCTGTAAAAGGCAGGGGACCCCCAGGAGCCATATTTTTATCTTCTACTTATTTGAGATAATACAAATGTTATACCTTTAAAAGGCATTAGTCATGGCATTAGCCATGGTCACTCTTACCCCTCATGCATATGTACAATCGCGTTCTGAAAAGGAATCAATAAGAACAGCAATGACTCTTCAAACAACTGTGTAGCAATTGAAAGTAGAAAGGTACAGGGGTAAATGGACAAGTGGTAAGGTTCAAGAGTCAGGAGTAAAGCCAAGATTCTTACATCTGAAATCCTCCCAACCCCCCCCCCATCCCCCCCCCCCTCTCTCTCTCTCTCTCTCTCTCTCTCGCTCTCTCTTTTCACACCCCTTAATCTTCATTCTGAGCTGGGTTTTATTATGTTGACTAGACTTGATGTGCTTGTTTTGCTCATATTGTTTTGGTGTCTCCACATTTCGTTCCTGCTTAATCTACTGTTCCTAATCTAACAAGGAAGATTCAATGACTAGCCCAACACTTTAAATTATTTTAATGTAGAGGTTATCGATATGTTTAATATGCGTAAATACAGTATGTTGCACAGACAGGAAAGCATTAATGTCTCTTCTTAATATCAAGTAAGTCATTGGACTGGGTGCATATTGGAATCCATTTAAGTCTGATTAGATTTTGGTAACAGAGCTGATAGTGGTGTGGTCTCAGTGTTCCAAGGACATCAGTGTAAAGTTTTTATGTCAGTTTGTGTGGGTTTAATCTGGCTTCTTCTAGGTAGGTAACTAGTAACACAACAAAAACTAAATTATGTTCAGTTAGAGAAACACAGGACTTGTTTATTTGAATTGTTGAAATATCTTGTAACCTGTGATTTTTACATTATTTATTTAAAACAGTATGTTAGGGAAGGAACAGCAACAGCAAGAGTTTAAAGAGCACTTGTTTTGGCTCTCTGATTCGCATGGCAGAAAAACACCATATTGTCGAGAGACCTCTAGTTCAAATCCCAGAAATGCCATAATCATCTGTGGCCAGGAGAACAGGGGAGCAAAACTGGCTGTGCTTTCTTAGTGGAAGGGTGGATTTTAATTCCTCTGCCATCCACTGTGTGTGTGTGTGTGTGTGTGTGTGTGTGTGTGTGTGTGTGTGTGTGTGTGTGTGTGTGTGTGTGTGTGTGTGAGCGAGCTTGTGTGTGCAGAAGAGGGCAAATAGAGTTCCCCTGAGTGTGTCTCTACACTGTGGCTCAATACGAGAAGCAGCTCAAAAGCATGCACACCTCTATACCTTTACCTATTGCCAGTCTGTCCATTGCGATTTTCTCATTTTTTGTGTTCTACAAGGTTCTAACTACTGTACATCGGATTGGTCCTAGGCTGTGGCAAAACATTCTCCCCTCTCCAGTGCTTTCAGCCTGCTGTGGCTAGTAGATTCTCCATGGCCATCTTGGCAACCTTCCCAGACACTCACACACTCACAAGAACACACTCAACCGTGAACAATTCTTTTAATTCACGAGTGCTGGTTTGGAAAGGACTAATTGAAACTACACAAATTCTTACAGTATGTTTGCTGCTGACTGTGTGCCAGCTTGTTTACAGGGGCAGGACGAGTGTTATACATCATAGGATTTGTAGCTAAACTGGAAAAGTGCAGCATGAGTTCTTAAGATTTTTTTTCCACTATTTTCCAAGAAATTATAAACAAAAAATGTTACATAGAATTACATCAATTTATTATGATTTGTATATATACAGTACCAGTCAAAAGTTTGGACACAAGATTTATTTTTAAAATGATAGAACAATAATGGATTTTTCAGAACTACTGAATAACACACATAATTAGGTGATTAATTATCAACAATAACAACAGTCATTTGTTATTTTTAACACACAGAGGTTAGCTGATCTGGAGCAGTTCTTACAAGAATAGTATTGTGCATCTGCAAAAGCCATCAAGCTCCATGATGAAACTGGCTCTCATGAAGACCTTCCCACGAAAGCAAGACCAAAACTTACCTCTGTTAAGTGATAGTTAATTTAGAGTTACCATCCTCAGAAATCAACAACTAACAAATAACACCTCCGATTAGAGCCGTTCGTAACGATACATCGATGCATCTCTATATCAACTGTTCAAAGAAGATGATTATGTGTTTTGTACACCTTCAGCATGGTTTTATAATGTAAAAACAAATAAAAATCAGGAAAGACCATGGAATTAGAAGGGGCGTCCAAATTTCTGACTGGTCGTGGAATTATATTAATTATAAACACTGTGTAACTGATGAGCAAACATTCCCCATTGTTTTATCAGTCTAAATTAGGACTGGTGTTTAATTTCTGAAGGTTTACACTAAATATACCTGTTGGATCTGTGTTCATTTTCAATGCGTCTGTGTCAGATTGTATGCTTGCAAAATAAGTATTTCTGCTTTGGGAGACTAACAGCTTAACTGCCAGATGGGTCAGTCCTGAGGTCATGAAGACCACGGAATTGGCTCAAAGCATTGAGATGAAGTTGTTAGGAGAAATAAAAAGGAAAAGGTTATTAAAACCTGTTGAAAGCTTTGGTTCTTCTGTAAAATCTGTTATAACGAAGTGAACAAATTACCATAAGCTAAACTTTATCGAACTTCATGCTAACAACAACACTCAAGAGGTTACAGAGCTGAAACAGGAGAACCTGTTCATATCTCAACAATATCAGTCTGACTAGTACAGCTACAGTAGCATGAGAGATCCATTTTTGGGAAAGTCCATGTTGGAAAATTTCAGAGTTTAGGGTCCAATGAGATTGAAATTAAGCTGTTTGCCTTAAAGGTAAAGTATAACATTTGGTGAAAACCAAACACAACACACCAGCCAGGTAACACCAGTCCAGTGATCAAACATTTTAATGGATAGTCTTATTCACTCGAGTTGGTTTTTGCCATTGCAGGCAAAATAGATAGAGCTATGTACAAGCAAGTTGTTGGGAAAAGATAGACATCTGCCTTTAAGTGTCCCATGTTAAAATCTGATTGTGTCCACAAACTTTTGTCCACATTGTTTAGATGTCTAAAAAAGCCTGTAGAGAAAAGTCAAATCCGTAATTGCAAAATGACAATTCACATTAATAAGTGAATATCAGTTTAAGATTATCGAGGGAAGGGTCCGTCCACATGCCCTCCAGAGATTTATCCATTCGTTCAGTGGCAGTTTCCTATGCGGAATGCATCTGAGTGACTGAGGGTGAAGGACCTTCCGATCAGCACTCTAATACCTTAACCATCAAGCTACCTCTGCCTGGCTCATTCTGTTATGTCAAAATTAGCAAAAATATACCCTGAGACTCGGCACTGGGGACTGAGCACTTTCTGGATGAACATAAGATACTTTCTGAACCTGGGAGAAGTTTATTTTAGGGCACAGCATCTGACTTGTTTAAGGTTTTCCATAGAGACTGATATTTATTGGTGCAAATGATTTTAAGCATTTGAATCGAGAGGTGTGTGTGTGTGTGTCTGTGTGTGCGTGTGTGTGTGTGTGTGTGTGTGTGTGTGTGTGTGTGTGTGTGTGTGTGTGTGTGTGTGTGTGTGTGTGTGTCTGTCTGTCTGTCTGTCTGTCTGTCTGTCTGTGTCCCTGTGTTTGTCCGTGTGTGTGTGTGTCAGGCTCAAGTGGAGAGCAATGGCTGCTTTAAGGTGAGGTGCTTCTGTCTTGTCCTGTGGCCATTGTTTTGCATGCTTGTGTATCTGAACACAACTTTTTGAGTGTAAAAAAAAAAAAAAAAAAATAGAAAAGTAACTGAATAAACCTTATGAACTCAGTCTGCAGTTCTGATTCCGTGCACCAGCGGAATCACCACCATGTTGAAATAATAATAAAGTCCAAAGTAAGCTTTGCTTTCGAACAATTTACACTATAAATTTACACTATAAAAACCCCTCAGATGAATTTTCACAGACAGTTTACTGTAAGTTGGATCCACCAGGGATGGAGAAATTGATGGGTGGACACACTAACTGTGCCAGAATGCTACAGATCTGCCTTAGTGGGATGATTCACGCCAGCACACATTTTTAAAGCATTGGAAAAATAAGCTTGTATTGAAACAGTACGAGGCTCTGTGATTCATTCCCCTTCCTGAATGAACCCAGAGTGAACTGAGGAATTTGGTGACTGAGTTCACTCCACCCCAGTGAGCACTTTCCCCTTTCTGCCGCTCCTTCATCGACAAAACAAATCTAAATAAGTGAATAAAATAAATTGACTAAAAGAAGAGAGGAAAAACAGAAAGTGGAGTTCATTCTTCTTCCTCACTTTTTCTTGATTTTTTTTTAAAGATAGATAAAAACAAAAAAATCTTTAATATTGTGTCAGGATTTGTACAGCCCTGGCCGATTAGTTTTAAAAATTAAGCAAATGGTAATTTTCTATTATGAAATAATAATTAAAGTCTGCGGCTTGCTGCAATGTTTGTCTGTGTCCTGCCACAGTACAGCATCCTGAGACCATTCATGTGTAGGGTTGCATCTCAGTCAAGGGAGTGGGCTCACTCACATTTTTGCCTAACAACATAGCCATGGATAAAGAATGGTACAAAAACATCTTCCAAGAGCAACTTCTCCCAACCATCCAAGAACATTTTGGTGATGAACTTTCGATGAAATTCATTTTCCAGCATGATTGACCATCTTGTCTTAAGGCAAAAGTGATACTGTAACTAAGTGTCTTGGGGAATAAAGCATGGAAATTTGGGGTCCATGTCCAGGAAACTCCCAAGACTTTAATCCCATTGAGAACTTGTGGTTAATCTTCAAGAGGCGGGTGGACAAACAAAACCCCACAAATTTTGACAAACTCCAGGCGTTGATAATGTAAGAGTGGGCTGCGCCATCAGTCAGCATGTGGCCAAGGAGTTGATTGACATGATGCCAGGGCCAATTGCAGACGTCTTGAAAACGAATGGTCAACCCTGCAAATGTTGACTCTTTGAATAAACTTAATGTAATTGTCAATAAAAGCCTCTAACACTTATGAAATGCTTCTGTATACCAGAGCAACACCTGACTAAAAACACTATAAACACAATAATCAGCATCTTTTCAGCTCAGTACTGTTTGTCTTTAGTCTTCTGCACTTGAATGATAGTTATTATCCCTCTGTCTGATGTCAGCCAAACTTGGTTTTAATGTTAAAATAATGCACTTTGCTTGCTCGTTTTATGTGGTATTTTTATAACATAAAATGAATCATTAAATCTGTTATTTATAAAAAACTGGAGTGACACCTTCTCGTCACATTTGACACGCCATATCCAGACCAACCAAAATACTGAGCGACGCCTATTCTCCTCTTCCTCACCCTGAGTTCAGTGAGTGAAGCCAGCTAGTTTTGAGGAGGCAAATACAGTATACATCACTCATCACAGTTAGCCTGGTGCTAAGAAAAGAGCACTGGGACTTGCATATGTTTCCCCATTCTGTAGCGTGAATGTAAAGTGTGTGTAAATGACATTATTATGAGTTCCCTCTACTGAAGTAAATTGAATGCATCATTATTCTCCCCGGTTCATCCGTCTCTTGTCCTAACCCAGAGCTACACTCTGTATGCCCCAACACTCTCTCCTCGCCTCGTCCCTCCTTCCCACAGACCTCGTCCTGCTCTTAGCCTTTTCGTGACTGGCTGTCATTAGCCTTTCTTCTCTCAGGGGCAGGATCTTGATGGTGAGCCAGGAACGGCTTTGAATGGAGGGAACTAAGGACTGCAAAAAAGAGTGGAGGGGGCGTAAGCAGTCGTTCTTAAAACAAAGCAACTTTTCTTGTGCTTGTTCAAATGCAGGCCAAACAAATAAACCCGGATATGAGGTCTAGTGAAAGCGAGACCACCCTCATGCTCACACCGTTGGTTGTTAGTTTTTACAGACAGCTCAACACTTTCTCTATTGTTTTAAGTCCAATTAAATAATGGGTCTTAGGAATAAGAAATACATTGAAATGTGCCTCGTTTAAATATTTAATGTCTGAGCGTAGAGTTGAACAGTGACATTCTCTGTGTTTCAGAAACCTGGCTATAGGCATAGGAATCCAAAATTTCCCAGAAGGCCTTGCAGTGAGTTTGCCGCTAAGAGCCTCAGGAGTGTCCACATGGCGAGCTTTCTGGTGAGTCTCACTTCCTCACATTGTGTCATACACAAGAAAGGTTTCAGAAAATCACAGTTATGAGAAAAAGATTGATCTGAATTTCTGTACATTTATACAAGAGGACTTATTAAACAAACAAACTCACTCACTCACTCATCGTCTATACCGCTGTATTCAGGGTCGCGGGGGGGCCTGGAGCCTATCCCAGGAGACAGGGCATAAGGCGGGGTACACCCAGGACAGGGTGCCAGTCCATCGCAGGGCACACACATATGTATACACACTCACACACTCATTCACACACTACAGGCAATTTGGGAACGCCAATTAGCTTAATCTGCATGTCTTTAGACTGTGGGAGGAAACCGGAGTACCCGGAGGAAAACCACTAAACAAACTCATCAGTTACATATGACTTTTTCAATATTCATGTAAAAGTATTTGAATAAAAAAAAATTATATTGAAAAAGTAATTTTTTATCTGCCAATATATGTCGCATCAAGCCAAGTAAGTGCAGTATACAACTATTCAGTACAAAGGCAGGGGTACATCCTAGCAGGTGATTAGTTTGGTGTGCCGGACGCTCGCCAGACAGGACTAGAGCTGTTTATTTCATATTTACAGTATATTAAAAATTATTCTTGCATACACATGAGTCGAAGGCAAATTTTTATCTGTATCCCAATTATGAATGCTAAATTGAGCTAATAAATTACAAATGGCTCAAAAACATCATGATGATATTATGAATTTAATCACTTTTGAATTATTTTACAAAGTGACAGTTTTCACCTTCTGTAGCTTTTGTTAAAGAAGACGTGGTGTAAAAATACCTGCTTTTTAAAATTTTAATATCAATGTGTCAGTCTGTACACATTCTACATTAACTACCTACTGGAACCTTCTATATCTGGAGCATTTAAGGAAATTTCTCACTCAACAGTTTTAATAATAGTATATAAAACTTTTCAACTTTTTAAAGTGGTTCTTGCTTAAATGAGCTCCATAACTTTGTATTTCAGGATCAGAAATACCATAATCAGGATTACTGAAACATGATTGACAGGTGTTTCTTGTTGCCCAGGCGTTAATAGTAGCTATTAATAGCTCTCAGTGCCTAGTCTTGGCCTGTGCCCTGGCTTTCACCTGTGAGGAATGTATTTGCAGTTAAATCCATGTTTTGTATGGACAAAAATATATGACGGCTAGAGAGGTGTAAATGGGAGAACAGCAAGCCACTTTAAACTGGAGAAGAGGAAAAGATTCAGTAGAGCCTTTGCACAAACATTTGCAATCGCCATATGGATTTAAATTTGGAATTTGGAAAGAAACCACTGACATACTAAGAGGCAGACATGGAACAGGTAGTTCAACAGTAGCTGATGACAGAAACATTGTACGAGCTGTTAAGAAAAACAACAGTCAGTGACATCAACAATAACATACACAATGAAAATAACACAATCGCCGTATGAAGACTTTGAGAGCAGAACTATCGAAGCCACAAGATCCAGAAGAATCAGAAGGCCAGATATGAATTTGCGAAGAAAAACAGAGAGAAAGAGAGCCTACTGTAAACCTAGAATAATCCTTACTTAAGTGATGAAAAATAATAAAAGTGTGCAGACAGAAATGAGCTGCTAACAATTAAAATCACTCAAACTCATCAGTCAGGCCTGTTGGAGGTAGTGGCATGGCCTGGACCTGCACGGCTGCTTCTGGAACAGGATCACTAGTCTTTATTAAATATGTAACTCATGATGATAACATAATGAATTCAGACGTCTACACAAACATTATGTAAATTGTAGGAAATTAATTCTAATTGAAAGGAACTTTTATCATTCACCAAAATACACCATCAGCACAATTTCAACTTGTCATGTGGCTGCCAAGTTAATCAGCAGGCCTTAACCCAATTGTGCAGCTTTTCACTTCTTGAAGAGGATCCTGAAGGAAAACAATCCTCAAAACAAACAACTACTGAACCTGAACCTGCACTACAGGCCTGGAAAAGCATCAGAAAAGAAGAATGCAACAGTTTGCTGAGGGTCGGCCCAGTGGGTCACCAGTCTGGTGCAGCTATTTAAGTGTTATATACTTTATTTATGGTAATTAACGTTAATTAATATTAATATCTACATTTTAATATCAAGACATCAAAGCTGAAATTCTGTGAAATAACAGTTATTGTGAAATAACAGCTTTTTAAAAAATTATATGGTTCATCTTTGTTGCAGACAGACATGTGCGTCGGCTCCAACCTGAAATAATAACAAAATGAGTGATTACATTAAAGCTGATCAATGTTTTGTGTGTGTGTGTGTGTGTGTGTGTGTGTGTGTGTGTGTGTGTGTGTGTGTGTGTGTGCTCTATTCTCAGGTATGGGCAGCTCAGTGGGATGGTAGAGCCAATGGCGGGGTTACTAGGTGCTGTTGCCGTGGTACTGGCTGAGCCGCTGTTACCTTACGCACTGGCCTTTGCTGCAGGAGCCATGGTTTATGTCGTTTTTGATGACATCATACCTGAAGCTCAAGTCAGGTGATTGAACTCTTGCTGAAATTATTTTTGTTGCTTTTAACACACTACTGGTTTTTAAAAACGTACTGTATTTGTAATGAGAAGAACACTGATTACCTCATTACAGTGGCACGTCTAAAGAGTGCGGTGTATAAGGCAGAAAGTGAGCAGTCAGTTCTCAACGTTAATGCAGGAGAAATAGGCAGGTGTTTGGATCTCAGTGATTTTGAGCAGGGGCCAAACTGTGGTGGTGAGATGACTGAGTCAGAGCCTCATCAAAACAAGAGGACTCGAGTGTCAAGTGTCCCTGGAATGCAGTGGTGTGTGACTCCCAGACATATCACTCAAACCTCTGTTCAATGTTCTGCTGGGACTCTGCTGGGCCGTGGCGTTCATATGACTATTATAAGACACATACCACCTACACTGTTGCTGACCAAGTACACCCCTCCATGAAAACAGTGTTCCCTGATGGCAGTGGCGTCTTCAGCAGGATAATGTGCTATGAGACACTACAAACCTTGTGCTCAGGAATGGTTTGAGAAACATGACAAAGATTTCATGTGTTGCCTTCAGATTGTCCAGATCTCAACCTGATCAATAGCAAAAAAATTATAAACTTAAACCACACATGGTTCACTTACTTTAAGTCAGTTCCTTTTAGTTTCATTGTCATTCTTAGACTTTTGTCATCAAAACTGCACTAGAGTTCTCTTGGAACAATATCGAGAGGATTTCATTTAGATGCTCTCAGATGCTCTTCCATCAGGCCAGAGCAATCCTAAACCCATGTGAGGCTGCAGGAGTTACCACAATGATGTTCTGACACAAAACTGCAAACGTTACACACCATCATGCTTGCTTTAGAGTAATGTACTGACAAAGCTGTTAGATGTCCTTTTGTTCTGATTGTTCGAAATTCTGATTGTGTGTGTGTGTGTGTGTGTGTGTGTGTGTGTGTGTGTGTGTGTGTGTGTGTGTGTGTGTGTGTGTGTGTTTTCAGTGGAAATGGAAAGCTGGCTTCCTGGACTGCCATCCTTGGCTTTATTGTGATGATGTCACTGGATGTTGGCCTGGGATAAAGACGTATTGTTCACCAAAAAATGACAGAATGACTTTACTGGTCTCCTTAATAAAGCAACAACAAAAAAAAAAAAGAAAGGACAAATGAATCGTCATGTCAGCATCAGGTTTAACAAATGCCTTGGGAGTTTTTTCAACTCCTCATTTTATTATTGCTTTTATTTTATTCATAGGAAGTTTGGTAAATGTTTAATTCATGAATAACTAAATACTTGAATGTCACTGGAACAGAAGGAGCTATAAGGTTGTGGTTTGCTTGCTGCAGTTTAGTCCTGGTCTCACGACCGCTGACCGAAGGTTGTTTGTTTGTTAAAACTCTAAATGGTCTTCCGTCATGGACTGTAAATGTCTCCTTTGATTTTGGACGTATTTTAGATTTCTATAAAAGTACTGTATCCTAAAAAAACATTCCATTAAATTTTATTATTTAAATGTGTGATAAAAGATTTAGACTTCTGGGTTTTTGTTCTTCATTCTGCACTGCTTCATCTACATCCCAGCTCACCTCCTTCAGTCCTCTGGGGTGTGTGTACTGTACTGTGTGCTGTCTGTCATGCTTTCATTTAATTATTACATAATGCTTTATTCCAAAACAGTGGAATACTGTGTGTTTTGAAATATGGTGTATGTTCTTAGTAACGAAGTTATGATGTGTTAGATTTTCACTTGCTAATTCCCAACCTTCAAAAGCCAAAGAAAAGCAACACCCCCCCCCCCCCCCCCCCCCCCCCCCCATTACAGAGAGACGTCAATAATCATATGCCTTATTAATATATATAGACATGTAGTAGCTTGTTAAACCTAAATAGAGCCAAGGAGATTTCATTAATTGAAAGAGTGTTTTATTTATTTTTTAATCAGGTCTTAAAAAATTCTAATAAGAGTAACAAGTAACAACAAATAACACCGACCCCTTTAAACAATCAGAAACCAGTGGACTAAAAATAAGTACACCCTATAATGCACGTAGACTCACATTTAGCAACAATGAGATGGAGCAAATGGTTTCTGTAGGCGTGTACAAGTCTTTCACACTGTTTTGGATCATTTGTCCCACTCTTATTTATATCATGGTGTGAGGTGTTTTTGGTGATGTTTGGTTGGTGTTTGTTTTCTTGAATGATGATTTTGTCCCAGGACTTCTGTGGTTTGTTCAGATGTAGTTTTGCAAATAAAAGTCCTGCTGCTATGTTCTCAGAGAAGGTGTGTTCCAGTCACCTTTACAGGAAAGCCTTAGTTTTTAAGTCTTTTTGATTGTTACAGGCTTACAGTATAAAGGCTTGTGGTCACGTCATGTAGGTCTGGGCTTTTTTCTTTAGATATATGCGTGTTAAGTGGTCTGATGTTGGACTGAAGTTGCTGTGAAGAGTGAACTTCAGGTTGTTTAGGACTTCTAACCCTTTGCAGATTGCAGTGCAGCACCCAGGTACTTCTCTGAGGTCGTAGCTGATGGCCTTTCTTCTTGGCCAGATGTAGTGACATGTCCTGATGATTTGCTGATGTTAGTAAGGCGGTTAATTACACTCCTAACGATTGTGGACAGATGAAGATCTTATTTTTCCCCACCTGGTTTTGTTTGTCATAAAAAAATAATCATTCAACAGCATGATTTGCACAATCGCTGTCGCTTTATCACTGACTCTTCCACATTTTCTGGAGACAAACGTCTTGCTGCAGTCGGCAGTGTATTGTTTACAGAACATTCATTTGATGTTGAGTGTTTTTTTCAGTGTGTTACAGTATTCTGTAGAATCATGGGGAATTCTATAATAAGGCAATCTGAAAAAGTTATAACATTAACATTATAACTAAAGCACACTATACTAAACACGATGGCTGGTGTGGAGCTCTACATTTGTCTTATTGTTTTTTTTGTTAGTTTGTCCTGTTTTTTGTTTCTCAAATGTTATCAGTTATACCAGAGATGAACTGCTGAACATTCACCACACAATTTCCAACCAGTTTTTTTTTTTTTTTTGATTATTCAGCCGTGTTGTTTAACATCGTAACTGGCGGAGCAGCGGCGCTGTTGAAACGCTTTAAGACGCGCGCGCGGGGGAAGAGAGCCCGCGCGCTCGTCAAGCTCCGACAGCGCGGCTTTAGAACTGCATGCCGAGTGTATACTCTCGAGTGTATACATCCGGCGAACCTCCGCTCTTTACCCAACAAAATGCACGAACTTTTCCTGCTCTCCAGGAGAAATAAGGACTTTTCAAACTCTGCCGCACTGTGTTTGACGGAAACCTGGCTGAACGAAGCCATTCCAGATAACGCGGTACACCTGCCGGGCTTCCAGCTGTTCAGAGCGGACCGCGACACAGAATCCACGGGGAAACCGCGAGGCGGCGGGACGTGCTTTTACATCAGTCAACGTTGGTGTACAAATGTCACACCATTGGAAGAAATGTGCTGTCCCGTTCTAGAGGCATATTTTATCAACTGTAAGCCTTTCTATTCGCCGCGGGACTGTGTGTGTGTGTGTGTGTACATTCCTCCACAAGCGTGTGTGAACGCAGCATTACAACAGCTGGCTGCTCAGATCTCAGACACGGAGCAACAACACCCGGACCCTGCTATGATTATACTTGGTGATTTTAACAAAGCGTGTTTTTAAATACAAACAGCACATTACACGCCCCACCAGAGAGAATAATATTTTGAATCACTGCTACACCACAATAAAGGATGCATATCGCTCCGTCCCCAGAGCAGCTTTAGGACTTTCTGACCCCCGCCTGGTTCATCTTCTCCCGACCTATAGGCAAAAACTTAAATCTGCTAAGCCTGTAGTAAGGACTGTAAAAAGCTGGGCCAGTGAAGCAGAGCAGGAATTACAGGCCTGTTTCGACTGCACTGATTGGAGTGTTTTTGAAGCTGCTGCCACCAATCTGGATGAGCTCACAGATTCGGTAACATCCTACATCAGGTTCAGTGAAGATATGTGCATTCCTATTAACATATAATAACGACAAACCATGGTTTACAGCAAAACTCTACACACCCTACTCCATTTGATGTTAACCCAAAAAAAATCCATCCTACTCAATTTGTTGCAATTTTCTATTTTTTTTTTCTCCTGTTTTGTGTCATGCTGTTTTGTCTTGTTATTTGTTTTGTCCTGGAGCTCTGTCACTAATACAAATTCCTTGTACGTGCAAGCGTACTTGGCAATAAAACTCTTCTGATTCTGATTACACTAATCTGCTGTCAGTGTACTGAGCAGTTGCTCTAAGACTTTAAACTCAAAAGGGAAATGTTATGTCTGCAATCTGCGTCTGACGGCCTAAAGTGATCCTTAGAGAAAAAAAAGAGGTTTTCGTTTTTTAAATAATGAAACACTTGGTCTGTCGCTGCAGTGGTATTTAATCCATATTTAAACACATTGTTTGCTTTGAGAGCTTTGGTCTACTGAGAATCCTGTGATTTCTGGTTTGTGCTTGTTTTATGTTAATGCGTCATTCTGTTCCAGCCCTAACTTTAATAACAGCATTAGAGCAGCTATTCAAATGAACCACACATCTGTTGTTGTTGTGTTCTGCAAAATAATATTCAGTCTGGTGTTTTTTTATGAACAGTGATTGCCATATTGCATATAAATCTACTGAACATCGGCTCATGATTACATGTGAGTTATTACTTCTGTTACGACCTCTAGGGGTTAGCCGTGACAGAAAAAGAGAACTGAATGAGCTTACACCAGAGAGATAGTTCAATAGTTTATTTTTGTTCTACACGGGGTTTCCTTCAGAGGTAGACCAGGCCAAAACAATAAACAAACTAGATTTGGAGTTAAACCTAAATAACCTGAAATTAAAGTTTAGAAAACAAAATACAAATTTACTTACCTGACTTCCTAAATCAAAAACAGAGTAAAAAGATATGTGAAAAGGAAATGGCGTCTCACCCCCTACTTCCCGTGTGTCAAGTTATCTACTAATTATTTACAAAAGTTGATGTTTACTAGCAACCAAATCAGAATCCATTCCATAGTCAAACGAGCAAAAGATCAAATAAACCGGGGAGTCAATCCATACAGAGATTTACAAAGACAACAAAATACTACTACATTCACTCTTTCTTTCTCTCTGGCACAACACTCAAAACAAACAAACGACGTAACATACAACAGTCAATTGAAATTTCACAAATTTAGCACACGACAGATCAAAATTACCGAGGCTCAAAATGGCAAAAGCTGAGTGTTTGGGGCGGTCCTTATATCAGGATAGGATGCAGGGTAGAACCAATCCCGAGCTCCAGCTGATTAACAGGCCACACCCACCTAGAACAGACACAAGTGCTACAGCAGAGAGATATCTGCCAACAGAATCTCAGAAATCATAACACCCCCACCCACAAAATAAAACATACAATGTTTTACTGGTTAACACGTGACAGGGAATCGGCAATTACATTTTCAACGCCCCTTTTGTGACAAATTTTCAAATTGAAACTTTGACAAATCAGAGACCATCGCATTAAACGATGATTAGCATTTGACATCTGTTGGAGAAAGGTAAGAGGATTATGATCTGTAAAAACAGTGACAGGCTGCATAGTCGAACCAATATACACTTCAAAATGTTGCAAGGCAAGGATTAAGGCAAGGGCTTCTTTTTCAATAGTACTGTAACTCATTTGATGTTTAAGGAACTTCTTAGAAAAGAAACTGATCGGATGGTTCAAACCATCATCTCCGGTTTGCAATAATATGGCACCGACACCTGTACCACTGGCATCTACTTCTAACAAAAATGGTTTCTCAAAATGAGGGACCACAAGTACTGGGGCACTACACAGCAGAGTTTTCAAAGAATCAAAGGCAGTTTGACACATAGGAGTCCACTTAAAGGAAACAGATTTACAAAGCAGAGCTGTGAGATGACTGGCCACAACAGAAAAGTTTTTACAAAAACAGCGATAATAGCCGGTCATGCCAAGAAATCGTCGAAGTTCTCTCTTGTTCTTGGGAACTGGAAAATCGAGGATAGCTTGCACCTTTGAATTTAGGGGACGAACTTGACCACTGCCAACTTCCTTACCTAAATAGGTGATCGTAGCACAACCAAATTCACACTTTGCTAGATTTAGTGTAAGATTTGCATCAGAAAGGCTTCTGAAGACATCATCTATGGATTTAAGATGGTCATCCCAAGTGTCAGCATAGCAGACAACATCATCTAGATAAGCTTCACAGTTAGAAACCTTAGATAACACGATAGACATTAACCGTTGAAAGGTAGCTCCTGCATTTCGAAGGCCAAAAGGCATCACACGATACTGTAAGAATGCATCAGGAGTAGCAAAAGCAGAAATTTCAGATGCACGGTCAGTGAGTGGCACTTGCCAATAACCTTTTAGTAGATCAAGTTTCGTTACAAACTTAGCATTTCCCACTCGGTCTACGCAGTCTTCCATGCGCGGCATTGGAAAGGAGTCAGCTTTGGTCAACGCATTGACTTTCCTATAATCAGTACAGAACCGGGAAGTACCATCTGGCTTGGGAACTAAAAGACATGGGGAACACCATGGACTAGAACTAGGGAATGCTAGATTATGTTCAAGCAAATATTGGGTTTCTTTTCTCATCAGCTCTTTCTTAAATGGATTTACCCGATAAGCCCTTTGTTTGATGGGTGCATGAGAACCAACTTCAATGTCATGTGTTAACACACGAGTAGTGGTGGGAATGTCACTAAACAAATTAGGATATTTCCTAATCACATCCTTAATGTCAGCTTGAGCTGATGGAGGTAAGTGAGACAACTTCGTCGAAAGGTTTAATAAAGTCTCTGAATTTGACAACCGAGCTGACGTAAAGGTGGCATTATTCATCTTCAAACCATCAATTTCTGGTGAATACTCAGAAAGTGGAACAATTACGGGGGCAATCGTAAGGAGGGGAGTCTTAACTTTAGAGTCGGAACGTGCCACATATGCTTTCAGCATATTTACATGACAAACACGTGTCTTTCTCCTTCGATCAGGAGTGTTAACAACATAGTCAGTGTCACTCAACTTTTCTTTTATCTCATAAGGGCCAGTGAATCTAGCTTGAAGTGTTGATCCAGGCACGGGAAGTAAAACAAGAACTTTATCACCAATTTGGAATGAGCGTGGGACAGCCTTTTGATCATATCGAGTTTTCATCTTTTCTTGTGCAGAATCAAGCGAGTGTTTTGCCAGTTTCCACAACTGATGCAGTCTGTCACGAAACGAGCTAATATAATCCAAAACATTCTTAGTAGTAGAAGGGTGGTCAGTGGAGAGAATTTGCTCTTGCAAGATCTTTAAGGGACCACGTACCGTGTGCCCGAAAATTAGCTCTGACGGACTAAAACTGAGAGAATCTTGAGTCATAGTACGAATAGCAAACAACAACAATGGGATTTCCTCATCCCATTCTTTTTGTTGTTCAACACAAAACGTACGGAGCATAGATTTGAGGGTTTGATGAAATCGTTCGAGGGCACCCTGGGACTGAGGGTGATAGGGACTAGATACTTGATGTCTAATGTTTAATTTTTTTATTACTTTGGCAAACACTTTAGACATGAAATTTGTTCCTTGATCAGATTGTATATATTTAGGCACCCCAAAAGTAGTGCAGAATTTGACAATCGCTTTGACAATTGCATGAGCTTTAAGTGAGCGTAGAGGTACCGCTTCAGGATATCTGGTTGACGAACACATTAGAGTTAATAAATAGGAATTTCCAGATTTGGTTTTAGGTAAGGGTCCAACGCAATCAACCAAAATTCGTTCAAATGGTTCACCAATTACCGGTATCGGCTTCAATGGGGCCAGGGGAATAACCTGATTGGGCTTGCCAGATAATTGACATGCATGACAAGACTTACAGAACTTGGAAACGTCGGATTTCATCGAAGGCCAAAAGAAATGTTTCAATAACCTATCATAAGTTTTTCTGATACCTACATGACCGGAAAGTTCATGGTCGTGTGCAACGCTCAAAACTTGCTCTCGAAAAGGTTTTGGAATAACAACCTGAAACACAGTTCCCCAGTCATCGGTGACATGATGTGGAGACCACTTGCGCATCAAAACACCATCGTCAAAGTAGTAGGCAACTGGGTGCTCTGGCAAAACGCTCGGCTTGACCGCAGCTGCAACACAGGACCACAGAGTTTGATCGGCACCTTGGGCCTCAATTAACATGGCTTTCCCAAATGGCAAATCAACACTGGGAAGTCCACACATTTTTACTTCAACTAATTCACCTTTGTCATCATGCTCAACAGAATTTTCAGCACACAAGAAGGTCTTTGACAAATCTACAGTCTCTTTTAATTTTTGGGCTTGAGCACGAGTCACCACACAATCACTAAATACATTTGGAAATTGTTCCTGTAAAGAATCATCCTGTACCTCAGGAACATCTGTAACCTCAGGTAAACAAAAAACCTTTTTACCTGCCAGATCATTTCCCAGTATGAGTGCAACACCCTTAACAGGCAACTCAGATCGAACTGCCAGCTTAACTTTGCCTGAAATAATTCCAGAACGCAAATAGACATTGTGTAATGGAACTTTAACCACAGAAAGATCAATGCCTTGCAATAATACGCTAGAACCACAGCTTGACTGTTCCGAAAATGGCAGCACATTCTCCAAGATTATGGACTGAGAAGCTCCAGTATCACGAAGGATGCGAATTTTTTTTGTTTCAGTGTCGGTGTCATTAAATGAAACAACACCATCGAAAATGAAGGGCTCAAAGGCAGATTCAACAGTTGTACTCAAATTCTCAGGCCTGGGAGAAAGAATGGGCCGCTCAATCAAACCCACACTTTTAGAAACATTTGTTTTCTTGCCAGTTTTACGTTTCAAAGTGGGACACATGGCAATGAGGTGTCCTACTTCATGACAGTAAAAACACTCACGATTTTCCTCTTTCACTGCACTCAAACCGTTCTTAGATACTGCTATGGTACCTTTAGAACTGCGAAGATGATCAAAAAGATTACGCTTGGCGGGCGACGGAAAAACTATTTTATGAGTGAGTACAAACTCATCAGCAAAAACGGCGGCTTCAGAAAGAGAGGAAACTTTCTGTTCATTCAGATATATCACAATTTTCTCTGGAAGACAATTCTTAAATTCTTCCAATAGTATTAACTCTTTTAACTGTGCGAATGTAACAACTTTATTTGCAGCGCACCATTTCTCAAACAAATTGGCTTTGTCTCTTGCAAATTCAACAAAAGTTTGACTAGCAGTTTTCACATGGTGGCGGAACTTCTGTCGGTATGCCTCAGGAACCAGCTCATAAGCGCGCAACACAGCATTTTTAATTTCCTCATAATTCAAGCTCTGTTCAAGTGTTAAAGCAGAACAGACTTCCTGTGCTTTCCCAATTAGTTTGCATTGTAACAAAAGAGGCCAAATATTTCGTGGCCATTTCAAAGTAGCCGCGATGCGTTCGAAAACAGTAAAATAGGTGTCAACTTCACTTTCACGAAACATCGGAACTAACGCAATTTGTCTGCTAATATCACATTCAGGTTCACTTACTTGCAAAGCGCGTCGTGGTGCCGGAGTAGGGCTCGGAGTGGACGCATTAACAGGCGGTGATACAGGTACGCCGATGCTGGGTGCTGCAGGAACTGAGGGTTGAGCAAGTTGTTTAGCCACCAGCTCCAAGTCCAGCTCCTTGAGCCTGATCGCTCGCTGGGTTTCGAGTTCAACTGTGCGCACCTGCAACAGTTGGCTCTGATACTGCTGTTTGCTCAATTCTAGCTCCAGCTCTTTCAGTCTGATCGCCAGCAAAGGGTCACTCGGAGAAGGAATGTTAGCAGGATCTATGCTAGTCAGTTCCCCAGGTTTGGGCAACTCTGCCCCCTCGCCTACGGAAGCCAACATTTGAATTGCAACACCTGCCTCACCTTCCTCCGGCAAAGTTCCTCGTTCTACTAAATGCCTGTAAACCACTTCCTTAATTTCTTGTTTCCTGACACCACGAGTAACCTGGATGCAATATAAATCTGCAATCGCCAATAAATCCTCTTTTCGGCACATATTTAACTGATGTACTGATGGTTGAATCGCAAACATATCTAATTCAAATTTTGAAGCCATTTCTAATTCCCTCCACCTCAAAGTGAAAACCACTAGGCAAACGAATGTACACAAAGCCAATTTCACGAAGTTAACACAACGGTAAGAATCCAAATTGGTCTTTTTTGTTTAGACGAGCCCCCAATTTCTGTTACGACCTCTAGGGGTTAGCCGTGACAGAAAAAGAGAACTGAATGAGCTTACACCAGAGAGATAGTTCAATAGTTTATTTTTGTTCTACACGGGGTTTCCTTCAGAGGTAGACCAGGCCAAAACAATAAACAAAATAGATTTGGAGTTAAACCTAAATAACCTGAAATTAAAGTTTAGAAAACAAAATACAAATTTACTTACCTGACTTCCTAAATCAAAAACAGAGTAAAAAGATATGTGAAAAGGAAATGGCGTCTCACCCCCTACTTCCCGTGTGTCAAGTTATCTACTAATTATTTACAAAAGTTGATGTTTACTAGCAACCAAATCAGAATCCATTCCATAGTCAAACGAGCAAAAGATCAAATAAACCGGGGAGTCAATCCATACAGAGATTTACAAAGACAACAAAATACTACTACATTCACTCTTTCTTTCTCTCTGGCACAACACTCAAAACAAACAAACGACGTAACATACAACAGTCAATTGAAATTTCACAAATTTAGCACACGACAGATCAAAATTACCGAGGCTCAAAATGGCAAAAGCTGAGTGTTTGGGGCGGTCCTTATATCAGGATAGGATGCAGGGTAGAACCAATCCCGAGCTCCAGCTGATTAACAGGCCACACCCACCTAGAACAGACACAAGTGCTACAGCAGAGAGATATCTGCCAACAGAATCTCAGAAATCATAACACATCCATCATTCAAATGAACAGTTGTTTATTAGCAGCATATTTCTTCCTTAAATATAATATAATCTAAAATATTTTTCTTAAATCTGCACTGTGTACAAGTAAATCTTTTCTATATTGACATGTAATTAAGTTAATTTGGTTTGATATCCCTCTGAAATGTGGTGTATGTAATTGTGTAAAGGGCATCTGGTTTGATGAATTGTAAAATTAATCTGACTTCATTAAAGTGAAAATGATTCTAGAGTGATTTGAATATTGTGTGTGTGTGTGTGTGTCTGTGTGTGCGACTGCTTGAATAAAATAAAATATCAAAATAAAGTCATACTAAAGAAACGTGTTGGTGTGTTTTTTCTCCTTATATGCACTCATTCATGTACACTACCCGCGCCAACAAAATGTTGTTGATAATGAATCAAAGAAAACTAACTAAGGAGATGAAATTACTGAAATTAACAGGGTTACAAACTGCAGGTTAGGATAAGTGACATTTCTACATTGCCCGTAGTGAGTGTGTGTCCTGTGATAGATTGGCACCTAGTCCTGCCTATTGCCCCGGGTACCCTGGGAAAGGCTCCAGGCCGCCCAAGAACAGGATAAGCGGTATAGCACACACACACTTGCACCTGGAGATAATTTAAAGTTCACCTGCCTAGACTTTTGAGAAGTGTCAGGCAGCCAGATGAAGCCCAGACAGACACTCACTCAATCATCGTCATTACCGCTTAATCCTGTATTCAAGGTCGTGGGGGCGGAGCCTATCCCAGGAGACTTGGGGCATGAGGGCAGGATACACCCTGAACAGGGTGCCAATCCATCGCAGGGCACACAGACATACACACACTCCTTTACACACTACGGGCAATTTGGGAACAATGTAATCATGGGCTGTATTATTAACCTAACATACATGTCTTTGGAATGTGGGAGGAAACCCACCAAGCACGGGGAGAACATGCAAACTCCATGCACACAGAGACGGGATTCGAGCCTGGCCGGGGATCGAACACGGACCCTGGAGGTGCAAGGCGACAGACACATAAAACTTTAACCTGAGCTCAGGATTGAACTGGGACTCCTACTAACACCCTGCCATTATTCAGCTTCTGCACTGGAGAGACTTCAATAGAAGGTCAATTTACACCTAAGATGCCTACAACAGTAGAGTGTTTCCAGAAAAAATGGAGAAAATGGGGCAAAAGCTGTGAAAGCAAACTGATGCTTAGGCTGTAGGAAGTAACACCAGGTCATCATAAAAAAACAAACTCATACTGATCCACTTACACATGCAGAGCAGCGTCCTGGTCATGGCCTTTGTGCTTGTTCCTGGCCCTGAGAAATCTGTTTATGAACAATGTTGAACCCTAAATCATTTCGTCAGAGAGCCAGAATGCCTGGAACAGACGCTCTGATATGTTCCAAATATGATGATATTAATTCTAATTTCCTGTCAACCACTTCATCCCGACCAGACACGACCGCTTCACCTGATTCATATTTGTGTTCATTAACATTAGCATTTTAATCACATGTTGTCCAGCACACAGAGTTCGCCTTACTGCTATTTTAATGTTCGTTATGTTGACTTACAGTTTCTTCTCCATGTTTCCGAATCATGTTTCTTCATTTTGCATTGCTGCGTGTGCACACCCGCCTCCTCTACACTTCACCCATTCCATGCGTAGCTGACAGATGTGGCGTTGCTCCCCGCTCGCCTGAAGAGCTTCAGCTGTTCATTTCTTCCATTTTTACATCTCACATGGATCACACACACACTGGCTCAAGCACAAACTTTATGTCAGGGACGTCAACAGACACACACTCTTACAGTACAATGCTTTCCTAACAAAACCACAGCTAAACTTCTCTTCCTCATTCATACCTACTTAATACACTGAAGCAAATCTGCAGTGAAATTAATGAAAGTCATTGAGAAGATGCTGTGACCCCCTACTGAGTGAACCTCTAAACAATCCAAAACACAGAGATCCTGCAGGTACAGGTCACGAGCTTCAGGTACTCTCCACATCAAATATCAGAATCAAGAAAAATGTAGCTTGAAGCTTGAGCCAGGCTTTATAACTGCAAAAAATGAAAGAGCTGTAAAAAAAAAAAAGGGAAAAAGAAGAAGAAAAAGAACCCAAAATAAATAATGTCTGTTGTTAACAAAAACAGGTGGGAAACTTGATCCTAACAATGGCACCTTTGTGGATCTGCAGCACACACACACACACACACACACACACACACACACGTACACACAAACACACACACACACACACACACACACACACACACACACACACACACACACACACACACACACACACACACACACACACATACACACACGTACACAAACACACACACACACACACATACACATACACACACGTACACAAACACACACACACACACATAATAAATTAAATAATAATGACCTTGGAATAATAACAGTCATCATAATGATCAGGTGTCACTAACAAGCTGCAAACTCCCATCCATGACTGGGACGCCTTAATATAATCACACATATCCTCTTTCCCATTCTTACACTTGCCCGTTCTTTCTGTTTCCAACACATCAACTTTAGGGACAAAACGTTCACTTTCCAGGTGCCATTGGCACAGAAGCTACTGTGACAGGGTCCAAATTGTGATAACTAGACGGCTGGGTCAGAGCAACACCAAAACTGCAGCTCTTGTGGGATATTCCTGGTGCTTGATGCTCAGGCCAAATCTGAAGTGACCCAAGGAAGGAAAACCAGTCAGCTGGAGACAGTCATGGGTGACTCAGTGATGCACATGTGGAGTGAACACTGGCCCATTTAATCCTATCCAATAGAGGAGCTATGGTAGATCAAACTGTTGCCATACATGTGCAGTGACAATAAATTTGAATCAAATTGAATCGAATGTAATAGTAATATGGAAAGAGTGCCTCACAAGTCATGGGAACACAGCTGCCAATTCATTATTATATTTTTTGTTTATTGCTATAGTACTTAATGATTGTTGTAATAATACATATAGTACAATATACTCTAATAAGTGTAATAATAGACATGAGAAATTTTTCACAAAGCAGCTGTACAGAAAGGACCATGACCCAAATCATCATGCCAGAGGTTAAAGTGGAAAGAAAAAACCTGGTCCTGTAAAAATGAGTGATTCTGGTATTTTTTATTTAATAACTAACTTGTTACTTTTAAAGTTTGGATGTAACAGAAGATACGTGAACATTTCATGCACTGTTGTAGATAAGAGCATGNCATACATACATATATATACACATAACATCAATATTAATAACAATAACTATCTGAACAGTATTGATATAATTTCATTTATTTATTCATTTATTTTTGTTATGAACGTTCAGGTTGCGCTGTGTCTCACTGTCTCTCAGGCTCTCACACTCGGACACGTATTTTGCAGCGAGGGGAGCAGTGCGACCTTCTCCTAAAATCATTCTCATTTTTTCATCTTCTGTTAATTTGGAAAAATTTGGGATTTTATAAGTAATGATCTCAGTGAAGGTCTTCCTTATGTGTTGATATTTTTGGCAGTAAAGAAGGAAGTGCATCTCTGTCCGTCCAATCAGAGGGAGAGAGCGTATACATATATATACATACAAACAATGTATACTTCTGATCTTGCTGCCCCTGGCAGTGGGCGTGGCCTTCTTCAAAATGAATTACTAAATAAAAATAGAGAGCGAGAGAGAGAATGAAAAACAAATTGAGTTAAAAGAGAAACAAAGACAAAAAGTGTGAAGCTGTTTTAACAGAAAGAGAGATTAAAAAACGGCAGGTGTGTGTGTCTGTGTGTGTGTGTGTGTGTGTGTGTGTGTGTGTGTGTGTGTGTGTGTGTGTGTGTGTGTGTGTGAATAAGAAATAAAGCCCTATTTGACTTTCATCTTGTTTTTTCCTTTGGAAAGGATGTCATTAAAGGAGTAAGTTAAAAAATAAAAAAAGATAGAAATATACTGCACCTGCTTTAAATAATGAGAGCCACGAACACACACACACACACACACACACACACACACACACACACACACACACACACACACACAAATAATGATTCTCTAGACTGTTTATACATCTTCATTTGATGAGACGTTTAATTACAAATAAAACACACATCCTCTTATGCAGATTAAAAGCTTATTGGTCGGCTGCTCATGAATATGCAAATGAGTTTATAATGACATCATCACTCAGCTCACACGGTGATGCGTTGATGTTGATTTAACGTGACGTTTTAACATGCTCTGACTCTATGATGTTCCTCAGAGACACACAGTTCCACTGGGAATTGTTTGCAAAAGTTTTGACACCCCTGATGCATTTGATTAAACGCAAAATAATTTCCGCATTTGTTCTGCCTAATTACTAATATAAAGAATAAACCTGCACATGTGGTGTGTGTGTGTGTGTGTGATAGCATGGTTATGCTAACTTTATTGGTCAGGTCTCAGAACATCACTACTCATGCATTAGACTGCAATCTTAACCTTTTTCTGACTCTCTCTGCTCAGTCTCTTCTAAACAGCTTCCTGACCGTCAGAAAATGAAAGATAATTGATGATGAAAAGGCTATAAAAAGATATATAATGCTTCAGTCTTGCCGGTTCCATTGTCTGAAATGTCATTAAGAAATGGAAGTTACAGGAATCTGATGAAATTGAATCAGGATCTAAAAGGCTGAGAAAAATCTGTGATAAGAAGTGCTTATAAAATGCTGAGAAATACTGAAGCAAAATCCACTAATCACTGCACAAGATTTAACCAAAAACTATTTCTTTTCAGAAATCTAATCACAAATATTGACGTATAGCATACAAAGAGAGGAATGCAAAAGTTTTAATAAAAAAATAAAAATGTAAAAGTTTAAATGAAATGCGATCTGGATCAGTCCAAGGTGCTTTGGCTAAGAGATTGCAGCATATGACCGGATGTGTAAACTTTTGCACTGATAATATTTCATTTGCTTTGCCATCACGCTATTTACTCCATATCCTACTCTTTACTAGTTTGTGCGTGATAATCAAATTTGATCATTTTAATGATGACTTCTGATTAACTGTTTTTGCATGGCAGTAAAAAGAGAAGGAAAGTCGAACTACAGCAAAAGTACACCACCTTGTGGTCACTCAGTACATTCAGGTGGTCAGCTGACTTTATTTTATTGCCACATAACGTTGCTGAGTCTAGACCTGTCATGATTTATGTGCTGTCTGAACTTTTTCCCACGCTGTCACGACTGACATGTGCCTTTGTTTTTCTTACCTGTCATGTGTTTTTTCCACGGTCCCATTTCCGCCCCTCCTGCGCACCTGTTTCCTATCCTCCGCTGATTACTCCAGCGATTTAAGCAGCGTGCAGAGTGTGCATACACATTATCTTGTGTATTACGTACCTTGATTTTCTTGCGTTTTCTTTTTCTCGTGTTCACATTGCCAAGTTCGCTTTGTTTTTCGGTTCTCGATTTTTTGTCTCTCATCTCGGATTTGTTCACCTCACTCTTTTGATCTCTCGATTTTGATCTCGTGCTTCCTTGCATTTGACCACGGCTTTTTGTTTACGTTTTTTGGATTGTCGCTCCACTGCTTGATTTTCCGGTTACTGATTTAACGCTTCCTCTTTTGACCACGGCTCTCGCTTTACGATTTGGCATAGATGCTACGTTGACTGATCTCCCAGTATTTGACCTCCACTTCCGCATTCTGACTGCGCTCCTCTTTAACGTTACTATCTCTCATCTGCGCTTGGATTTATCTCGTTCCGCTCCGCCGCGTGACAGAATAATCCAGCCAACAATATGAATCCAGAAGATGTTGACTGCATGAAATTGGCACTGGAGAGTCAAGGTGCACTTCTTGGAGCTCACCAGCAGGAGCTGCTCAACACAAAGCTAACCCTTGATGACGTCACGACCCAGCGTCAACTCTCTCCAGTGCAAAGTGGGGGCTCCTGCATTCAACGAAAACCACAGCTTCCTGCCACTCCCACCTATGAAGGAGATCCAGGCATCTGTCGATCCTTCCTCTCTCAGTGCATGCTGATATTTGAGCTCCAGCCCTCCACGTTTTCCACTGAAAGCTCAAAGGTCATGTACGTGATAATTCTCCTCTCAGGACGAGCTCGGGAATGGAGCACTGCACTCTGGGATGCTCACGACCCCTGCTGCTCCAACCACAAAGATTTTGCTAAAGAGATGAGGAGGGTGTTCGATCGCTCATGTCACGGCAGGGAGGCAGGTCACCAGTTGTTAAAGCTCCACCAAGGCTTGCACTCAGCCTATGACTACGCCATTAAGTTACAGAACCTAGCTCTCTCCAGTGGGTGGAATGGTTGGGCCCTGAGTGACACCTTTTTTGAAGGACTGACTGAGAAACTCCAGGACACGCAAATCTCCCACAAACTTCCCTCGACAGTCCAAGAGCTCATGGATCTAGTTGGCCGAGTGGATTCACGCCTCCACCTTCAAAGTTCAGCCAGACTCTCACCACCCAGAGACCTCCCACGACCCCCCTCCCCACGAACTAACCTTCAGGAGGGACCCAGAAGGTTCATGGACAGAACCCGTATCTCCCCTGGAGAATGCCGCTGCCGGTGAGTGGAGGGTGCCTGCTTCTACTGTGGGAGATCTTGTCATCAACTCAAGAGCTGTCCTGTATAGTGGAGGCATCCTTTAGTCCAGCTTGGAGGACTGGAAGGTGTGACTCCAGGACAATTCCCAGATGAACGCCGTCTGCTTCCCGTTTTCCTCATCCACGAGCAACAAACCCACCTGGTTCAAGCATTGATTGATTTAGGTTAAGACTGCAATCTGATCGACGCAGCTTCAGCCAAGGCTCTAGGAATCTCCTCTCTCCCCTTGGAGACCCACGTTAAGGTTCAGACACTCAACGGTAGCCCGATCCTATCACCCACAGAACTCCCCTCGTCGGCCTAAGAGTCTCGGGCAACCACTTAGAGCGGACGTCACTATTTATGATGAAGGGATCACATGCCACTGTTGTCCTAGGCCTGTGCTGGCTAACCCGGCACAACCAACAAATCAATTGGATCAAAAACACAATTGCAGCTTGGAACCCGTCATGTGCTACTACCTGCTGGCGAGCTGCAGCCACGTCTTGTCTCAGTCCTGCGTCTGTGGAGGAACCACCAGATCTCATCAATGTCCCTTCAGATTACCATGATCTCAAGGAGGTCTTAAGTAAATCTTGTACTGTCTCTCTGGCCCCCACCGACCATATGACTGTGCCATCGACCTGCTCCCAGGCACCACACCTCCCAAGGGCTGTTTATACTCTCTGTGACCCAGAGAACGGGAGGCAATGAATCACTACAGTACATCTCGGAATCCCTTGCGGCAGGAATCATTCGCCCCTCCTCCCCCCCGGCAAGGGCTGGCTTCTTTTTTGTGAGTAAAAAAGATGGTTCCCTTCATCCATGCATCATGACTGCTGGTGGATCGGTTCTCTTAGCCCGCACACTTCGCTCTACTACCCAAACTCCCATCTTCTAAGGACACTCCGGACCTCTTGATTATGCACGTTTTCAGGCTGCACGGTCTCCCCAAAAATATCATTTCTGACCGTGGGCCCAAGTTCACCTCTCAATTTTGGAAGGCATTTTGCAGACTCATTGGAGCCACGCCCAGTCTGTCCTCAGGTTTTCACCCCCAGTCCAATAGTCAGACTGAAAGAAAGAACCAGTCCCTCAAGGTAGCCCTAAGGTGCATGGTTTTCCGAGATGTCACCTCTTGGAGCAAGTTTTTGCCTTGGGTGGAGTACACCCACAACTCCCAGGTATCGTCATCCACTGGATTGTCTCCCTTCCAGTGCTTCCTGGGCTATCAACCACCATTGTTCCCATCACAGGAGGAGGAGGTCAGTGTCCCATCTGCCCAAGCTTTTATCCGACGCTGCAGAAGGACCCAGCTACAAGCAAGGAGAACGCTGTTACGGATACAAGAGACAGGCCGACTGCAAACACTCTCAGGCTCCCAAGTACAGGGTGGGCCAGAGATTCATGCTCGCCGCCAGAGACATCCCCCTAAAGACCACCTGCCGCAAACTCTCCCCTTGTTACCTTGGTCCCTTCACCATCTCTAAAATAGTCAAAGACATGAAGGTCAGCTGTTCTGGAACAGTTCTTTCAAGAGCAGTATCGTCAAGTGCATTTGAGTCTCTCATGAAGAACTTCCCAGGAAAGCAAGACCAAAACTTAGCTCTGCTGCAGAGGAGAAGTTCATTTAGAGTCACCAGCCTCAGATTGCACCAATTAACAACCAGCACCTCAGAATAGAGCCGTTCAACTGTTATATCAACTGTTCAGAGAAGATTATTGTGTGTTTATATAAATGCCTTCAGTTAATATTGTAAATATAAAGTGTAAAAAGAAATATAAAATTAGGGATGACCATGGAGTTAGAAAGAAACCCCAAACTTTTGAGTGGAAGCATATTTTTGTAGACTTGCTCAAGCATGGTCTCTCTTGTCAAAAAGTTCACAATTTTTATAAAACTTAGGCCTGACCAATTTAAACCCTGATTTAAATCCCCTGCTACAATGCTGGTGGCAGCACATTCCTGCCAAAGCATGCACTTCCTGTTTATCTGACATAAATTTTATGCAATAAAACATCCAGTAATATAGTAATGCAATGTATATTTAGAAATCTTAAAATACCATGGTTCTGTTCCTGCAAATAATTTTATTATCCGTTATTCATGACAGTTACAATAGTCTCGTTATCAACACAGAATGAGCGAGAACTAGCACCCCTGCCTCTATTCACAGACACATCATAATCCAGAACATGTAGTCTTGATATACAAAGAAAGAGTCAATTTCCACACTTCGAACATCGCTGTATATTCATGTTATCAAAGCCTGAAACATAGATCATGCAAGTACACAAACACAGAAGCTTGGAGCTGTTCAAGGCCGATTGGGCTTGCCATTGTGTTTAGAAATGTATCCACTGAAAAATCAGCTGTAGTCTGCATTGCTACTAGGGGCTCTATAGCATAGAAACTCTATAGAAACAACATATGAAAGTTGACTCTTTTTCTTGGGTTATATACTGTAGTTGTGGAAAGGTCTGAACTTTCAGGAGATTATAACACCAGACTCAGTCCACAAGGTGATCACCTCCATTGGTATGTAAAAGTAAACATTGACAAATGTGGCCATTAAGAATGCGCACTTTTCCCCATGAAATGCCACAATTTGTTGCGTGCTATGCCGCGAAATCCCACAAGCATCATTCGGGAATTTAAATAAATGTGTTGTGCTTCACTGAATATCTGCCAGATGGCGCATGGAAAGACTTTATCTAAAAGCCAGACCAAGTACAACAAAGAATTGTGTATAATAAGTTAGCGTAAAACAATATTGTTTCCAATGCTGAAGCAAACATGAATTTTATTTTGTTTTACAATAGATCTTTCATGATGAATGTGCTTCATATTATGTTCATAATGATGAAATGAGATGCCCTAAATCATGCTTTAAAATTCATAATAACAAGTTTCCTAACCCTAACCCTAACAGGGACAAAACAATGAAAGACAATGGCAATGTCTCAGTTTAAATGGTCTTGAAATTTATTACATTTCCTGATAGTACGCTATCGGACAGTGTTAACTATGCGAATGTTCTGATTCATGAATATGTCAACATGTCTTCATTAAAACATAA
>QNUK01001098.1:7500-20000 GCA_013621035.1 Clarias magur | reverse complement strand
AAGTGTACATGACACTGATGTCTACAGAATATAAATAGATAAATAACTCCAAAAATATTAAACTTTGTTCTCCTTCAGTTCTTGAAGAACAGATCAACAAACTCAATGAAAGCCTGATATTGCCATGATACTCATGTTCATAATATGTGATTTTGAGTGCAACTGTAAATGTAAATGTAAATGGATGGATGGATGGATGGGTGGATTATTGGACATTATCGATCCCCAAGGAGAAATTTTGGACACTGTCAGATAATTACCAAAGATGTGTAGAAAATGTAGAGATTACTAAAGTGCAGGACAATCCTGGGGTGAATAATGTGGCTGCAAACATGTAACTGTATGACACACTGAATTCAGATAGAGGTACTGAAAATCAAAAGAGATGAGATGGAGAAAAGCTCAAAGTGTGCTAGTTTAGATGACATTAGAAGAGAACGGTACAAACAGAAATGTTCTTCATGTTGTGAAGAGGAGTGTTTTTTTTCCAGCTGAATTGAAAGACCTTTCTGCTATAGAGGCTGGATATAAGCACCTAGCTTGTCCTCCAGACATCCTTCGACTGCAGAAAACAAAAGAAAGCATACAAAAGTAGGGAAGTAGCTATTTCTTTTTAAAGTAAATTGCTCAGATGTAATGAGATAAAAAATGTAAGTCGCTCTGGATAAGGGCGTCTGCCAAATGCCTAGAAGTAGATGTAGGTGTGGAAGTGTTCAAATTTTCAAATTCAAATTCAAATTCAAATTTTATTTGTCACATACACAGTCATACACAGTACGATATGCAGTGAAATGCTTATACGACCGCTCCGTGACCTTAAATAATTTTTACAAAAGGAACCTATAAAACAGATTCCAACAAAGTTACAAAATATATATATATACATAAAATCTGAAGTATGAAAGAATGTGCTCTTGTCAGAAGTGGGATGTGATGTAATATATTGCGACTATAGTCTGTGAAAACTTGAGGTAGTTTTTTAATGAGATGGGGGGGTGTGAAAAGAAGTCCTTGAAGTGTGCAAAATGTGCATATGTGCATATATGTGCGATGTGCATTGGCATAATTGTCCGTTCTGTGTGTGCAAGAAAATGCAAAGGTGTTTTAGTCCAGTGTGTTGGTTTGATTGAGAGACCGTATCGCCTGCGGGAAGAAGCTCCTTCTCAGTCTCTCTGTATTGGCCTTGAGGGAGCGGAAGCGCTTTCCTGACCTCAACAGAGAGAACAGTCCATTGCTGGGGTGGCTGAGGTCCTTCATGATCTTCCTGGCCTTGGTCCAGCACCGCTTGCTGTAGACAGAGTGCAGGTCAGGGAGCTCGGTTCGGATGATGCGCTCAGCTGATCGCACCACCCTCTGTAAGGCTCGTCTGTCCTGCATGGTGCTGTTCCCGAACCAGGATGCGATGTTTCCCGTCAGGATGCTCTCTATGGTGCAGGAGTAAAAGTTCCTGAGCACCTTGGAGGGCAGTCTAAAGTCTCTCAGGCGTCTGAGGTGGTAGAGACGCTGTCGGGCCTTTTTCACCACGGTGTTGATGTGACAGGACCATGATAGGTCCTGCGTGATGTGAACACCGAGGTACTTGAAGCAGTCCACTCTCTCCACTGGGCTCTCGTTGATGACGGGGGTCTGGTAGTTCCTCTCCTGCTTAGTGCTGAAGTCCACTATCAGCTCCTTTGTTTTACTGACATTTAGAAGAAGGTTGTTCCTCTGGCACCAGTTCTCCAGATTTCCAATCTCCTTCAAGTAGGCCGTCTCGTCGTTGTCAGAGATCAGGCCCACCACGACGGTGTCGTCAGCAAACTTGATGATGGTGGTGGAGCTGGTAGTGGCCGCACAGTCATGTGTGTACAGAGAGTACAGCAGGGGGCTCAGAACACAGCCCTGTGGGGCTCCAGTGCTGAGAGTGAGAGAGGCTGAGACGTGTCCACCCATCCTTACTGCCTGTGGTCTCCCAGTTAGGAAATTAGAGATCCACTGACACAGAGATGAGCTGAGTCCCAGATGCTCCAGTTTGGTGGTGAGTGTGGAGGGAATTATGGTGTTAAATGCTGAGCTGTAGTCGATGAAAAGCATTTTAAGATAATTCCCCCTTCTAGTGTCTAGGTGAGTGAGTGTTGTGTGGAGGAGATGAGAGATGGCATCATCTGTGGAGCGGTTCGGGCGGTATGCAAACTGTAGTGGGTCCAGAGTGTCGGGTAGTGAAGAGATGATGAAGTCTCTGACCAGCCGTTCAAAGCATTTCATCACCACTGAGGTGAGGGCTACAGGTCGATAGTCATTGAGGGAAGCAGGATGTGGTTTCTTCGGAACAGGAACAATGATGGGCTCTTTGAAGCATGTGGGGATCACCGACTGAGATAAGGAGAGGTTGAATATCTCTGTGAACACAGGTGCAAGCTTGTCTGCGCAGGCTCTGAGGACTCTACCTGAGATGCCGTCTGGTCCTGCTGCTTTCCTGGTCTTCACTCTCCTGAAGGCTCTCCTCACGTCATGTTCGGAGATGATGAACGCGTTTCCGGTGCTGGCAGTGACTTCCTCTCTGCAGCCGTTAGCACCGCTAGCATTAGCAACGCTAGCGTCTTTAGCTGCAGCCTCGAAGCGAGCATAAAAGGTGTTCAGCTCGTCTGCCAGAGTCATGTCCGCGTTCGTCATACCGGATGTTGGTGCTTTATAATCCGTGATTGTCCTTAGTCCCTGCCACAGGCTCCTAGAGTCACTCTGTTGGAGTTGTGACTCTAGTTTCCTTCCGTAGCGCTGCTTCGCCTCTTTAACCGCCTTCCGGACGTTATAGGACGCAGCCTTGTACTGGTTCATGTCCCCCGATGCAAGTCCCGCGTTGTAGGCAGCGGCGCGAGATCTCAGAGCGTCGCGGATGGTTTTATCCACCCACGGCTTCTGATTGGGAAACGTTCTGATGGTCGTTTTCTGCACGGTATCATCCGCTAGTTTCCCGACGAATCCCACGACCGCTTCCGTAAACATGCTGACGTCATCGGAGCTGTTCCGGAACATGTCCCAGTCTGCGTCATCGAGTGCGTCCTGAAGCGCGGCCACCGATTGGTCCGTCCAGCGCGCGACCTCCCTCTGAACCGGAAGTTCCTGTTTAAGCCTTTGTTTATATTTTGGCATGAGGAAGATGGCGGCATGGTCGGATTTCCCAAACGGTGGACGAGATTGTGCCTTGTAGCCGTCCTTGACTGTTGTATAACAATGGTCCAGTGTCCTTTCACCCCTGGTTGGGCATGTGATGTGGTGATAAAAGTTCGGCGCTGCGCGTTTGAGGTTGGCACTGTTAAAGTCTCCCGCCACAATGAGCGCAGCGTCCCGGTGTTGTGTCTGGTGCTGTGAGAGTGTCTCATGCAGCTCGCATAAGGCAGTGTCCGTGTCCGCTTGTGGCGGAATATAAACGGCGCTGATTATGACTGATGTAAACTCCCGAGGAAGATAAAAAGGACGACACTTGATGGTCAATAGTTCCAGGTTGGGTGTGCAGGAGCGTGCGAGAGAAACAACGCTCGCGCTGTTGCACCAGCCGCTGTTCACCATTAAACACACGCCGCCTTCCCTTGTCTTCCCCGAGTCCCTTGTCCTGTCCATGCGGTGAACCGAGAAGAACTCGGCCGGCTGGATGGCGTGGTCCGGCACCGCTGGGTTCAGCCATGTCTCGGTGAAGCAGAGAAGATTGCAGTCCCGAATGTCTCTCTGGAACTTTATCCTGGCCCTGAGGTCATCGAGTTTGTTCTCCAGTGACTGGACGTTGGCGAGCAGGATGCTAGGCAGAGGTGTGCGGTGTGCACGGGCTCTCAGCCTGTTCCTGACGTCGGCTCGTTTTCCTCGGGGCCGCGCTTCGCGTCGCGTCCTTTGTTTTCCCTTAGGATCTCACTCGACCAGCTCGGATCCGGAGTCAAAAACGTCGAATTGTGAGTACATTGTAGACCAATAGAAATAAGAGTATCTCTATCGTACCTAATGCACTCAATTGTGATGAATTGGCCGGATTAAAGTTGCTAGAAATTAAATAAAAAGACGAAAACAAAGTAAAGTCGGTCGGAGCAGTCGTGACGGCAGCCGACCTCACCGGCGCCATCTTTATTTAATTAAGTGTTAAATTGGCCGTGACCTCAGTACCAAGGCTCTCCACAAGGGCTGTAGTTTGGATTTTTCCTGTGGGTGGCCCTGGCAACAAACAGTCAACACTGAAGTTAATGTTAATGTTACAGTTGATTATGTATAGGTTTTAATGTAAAAGTTGATTACATTAAAACCGGTTTCATTGTAGCTCATTGCAAAGAGCAAATCCTGTAGCTATATGATGCCGCATGCAAAACACCAAAATGTCATACTCCAGTACATCTAAATGCATTAACATGCACACACTTATTTAGTCCCGCTAATACCCTGAACGTCAACTACTCTAATTCTTTCCACCTGTTCTTCCTTTCTCTGCCCATCCCGAGGCACCTGGAGATCGCGCCAGTTCCAGTAGACAGAGACCAACCCTGCGAGGACCCTGAGGCATCCAGAGGTTGGATGCTGCTGTATGATGGTTTGGAGCTACACATGCTGCTCCTGGGCTCCCAGTGATCCAGACCCCCATCTGTCCTCTGCTCCTGCTGACTCATCCCTGTACTGAACTGGACTTTATGTCAATTTAAATAACTTCTGTTATACTGAACGTCCAGCAGCCTAACACACGTGATGTCGTTATATAATCCCTGCTCTCCGTTATCACCCAGATGAGGATGGGTTCACTGCTGAGTCTGGTTCCTCTCAAGGTTTCTTCCTATTGCCATCTCAGGGAGTTTTTCCTTGCCACCATCACCAACACCCTTGGCACGCTCATCAGGGACAGTATCATTATCTAAACATATTTTTTGTCACTATTCATTTTGTGAAGCTACTTTGAGACAATGACTTGTTAAAAGCGCTATAGAAATAAAATTGAATTGGATTGAAACACTTTGTTGTGAGCCGGTGTTGTCTCCTGTTGTTATGTATTGTTGATCAATGACAGGAAGACAAACTCCAACAGAAAGAAAGATAAAAAATGTTTACCATCGCAAAGAAAAGAAACAGACAGTCACTTATACATAGCCACATGACTTATGCTAAATCACTGCACACACGCGCGTTATCCACCTCCGCTCCTCGACCGCAGACAAAGTTCTCCAGCCGTTTGTTCCTAGCATTCTTAATTAATTTCTTGATAATCCCACCTTATCAACAACTGCTTCTGGCTTGATAAAGGCTCCTCATGCTCTCTCTCGGCTCGATTAACTCCAGCAAACATAAACAACATACACCACAGAAATGTTGTGAGCGTGTGATCGAGCTGGCTTCATGAAAATGTACTTCCTGTCAGGAACTCCGTGACGTGGCATCAACAAATGCCTTATTCTACAGTGATGTGACCTTATACACAGCATTGCAATATGTGTGTGTGTGCGTGTGTGTGTGTGTGTGTGTGTGTGTGTGTTAATGAACACTAATAAAGTGTAAATCAGATATATTGGTGCGTTTCTGTGTAAATACACACACAGTTCTCGCTCATGCTCAGATCAACATTGCTGTCATTTCTATTCATCCTGAGTATTCGGTCTGTTATTGGCACTGAATAAACCCTGAAATTTATTTATTTTTTGCACATCTTGCTTTCACAGCAAACAACAGAGAGATGGAAAAGGTCATTCAGCAAACAGGAAGTGCAGCCTTTTTAACCACTGTTTATTTGATTACAGTGTGTTGATGATAAAGCGTGTAAACACACACTGACCCGTTGTTCCACATGGATGAATAACGCTTATTCAATTGTCTTCCATCCCGAGCAGTGAACACAAAGGCCAGGCTCGAGCTCATCTGATTTACTGGAGGTGCTACAGAGGAAACGGTGTGGAGTGTTAGTGCGGGGTCAGCAGCACTCACACACACTGACCCTGCACAAAGTGTGAACAATACACAATTCCAAAAAACAAATAAACAAACAAACAAATAAATAAATAAATAAACATGCTTTTTTATACCTTTATTTTAATGCTTAAGATTGTTCAGGTCAGTGTTATGGAGAGTTATTACGTCCACATTACTGCCATGAACACTGACATGATTCAGTTTCTGTTCTTCAGGTAAAAGAACATCTATTTAAATCTGTTTAAACATTGTGGCGATGTGCTGAAGCCCAGTGTACATTATATAAAACATCTTCTCGCTCATGTTGGGGGAAGTAGAAAGGGAACTCAAACAGCACCGTGGATAGCACCGAGTTCCAAAAAGGGGCGGGGCGCCGTACTGGTGAGTGGAAACCTGCACACATCTGGACCGGCCCACATCTGGACCGGCCCACCGGAGCGCAGCAGATCGACGGGACCCGGACTACACCCCGCTAAACAATCACACCGCCCATCTCCTTCTCAACCTCCCAGAGCGCATAATCGCCCCACGTTCACCTGTTTTCTGCACTAAATAATTATAAAACACACCCCTTTGAGTTCACCACATGTCTGACTCTCTGTGTCCGTAATTTCCGAACCCACTCAGAGCTTTACAACATAAAAAAGAATTCAACTTTGTGGTAATGTGAATTAGTCTGGGGTTATCTTAGGGTTAGCATTATCACTGTATTACTGATGTGTACATAAATAAAGGTTTATGGGAAAATGTAATGTGTGTAAAACAGAAGTATAAGGAAAACTCTGACGTGTGGAATAATGATGTGTACTGAACACAGAGTCTATAAAAACCTGTGTGTTCTCAGTACTAAAGGATATGAAATACTGCAGTTAATAGAACACTGAGTTCTCCAGAGTACTTCGGTGTTACAGTAGGGGGTATATGGGCCTGACAGCAAAACCGTTATATAGAAACTTATTTTAGAACTTTTAAACATCCGTGTTTAGAGTAAAGCATGACACAACAAATGTCGACACGCTGTGACGAGCCAATTACATCGTTTTTTGGTTTCTTTCTTTCTCTCTTTCTTTTTTTTAAATACATGACTGGTAAAGTGAAAATAGTTACTGTGCTACACAATGTCTGCTGTGAGTGGTCGAAATGTGTTTAAAGGAATTTTGGAGAATACTGAAGGCAAGAAAAACAATATTAACTTATTAAACTGCAGGCTGATTTATCCATTGTGGCAGAACTGTGGGAGGTGGATTTATAGCATTTTGCTAAATCACAAAAAATTTGCACTGATATAAACCAAACAACTTTTTTTACTAAATATTTTGGCTTTTGTGTTTTTAATTGCAATCAGTGTGCAGACCTTTCAGCTACATTTGAAGAAATTTGTCTTTTAATTTATTTATAATCTGAGCTTGTTTCCAGGTTATGTAGTGATATGAAATCATCATCATTTAGAGTAAATATCAGTGTATTATTTAACCTTCGACGCCGTGCACTATGTCTCTGATTTTGGACAAAGCCCTTCAGAAAGAAGGGGACACACTCTCATCTCTCCTTTATCTCACAGACTTCAAAGTTAATTTCATCAAAGCTGAAGAGAGCCGAACGTTCACTCCGGAGTGACTGTCACATTTGGGAATCTCTTTGCTCTGGAATGATGATTGGTTCAGTCATTGACTGATTTCTCAAAGGTGATATGTGTAAAATATATAAATATATAAATCTACATTGCGACACACTGACACTCAGTGCGCTTTGATTTTTTTTTTTCTCTTTTTAATATGTTTCTGCGTATTGCATCAGCAAGATTCAAGCATGGATAAAGGAATCATTATATTGGAATTGTTGGAAAAAAGGCACCCTCAACATATTTGAGATTGAAGCCTGTGTTACATGACTGTGTGATTCACAGGGGGCTGATGGGATTTAAAATCTGATCAATACAGTCTACGGAATACTGAAGTGTGTAAAGAATATTAAAGTTAAGGAAAAATAAAGTGTACAGAATATTGTTTACAGTAAGGAATACTGAAGTGTGTGTGTGTGTGTGTGTGTGTGTGTGTGTGTGTGTGTGTGTGTTAAACTAACTTTATTTGTTGCAACACACTTTGCTAGCTCAGACATGCAAAAGAGAGAAAGAGAGAGAGAGAGAGAGAGGGAGAGAGAGAGGGAGAGAGAGAGAGAGAGAGAGAGAGAGAGAGAGAGAGAGAGAGAGAGAGAGAGAGAGAGGAGAGAGAGAGAGAGAAGCACTTCAGGCAGAGACCAAGAACTCGATTTTATTTCCTCATTAATCACAGTTAGGTTTTCAGGCTACATGAGGAGGAAAAAGGTGTCGGAGAATCACCAGCTGGTAATCAATTAGCTGCTAATGCTAACCCCTGCATGAGCTGACTGACACACACACACACACACACACACGTATGAGTGTTAGCTCTTCACTGAGGTGCTGAAGATGAGATTAGCATTAGCGTAAGTGTTAGCGTGCTGTCAGAAGGATCAGTTAGCTCATTTATAAACAGGTTTTCATAATCGTGCTAATTAAGCATCACAGTCACCTGCCACTCAAAATAAACACAGCTAGCCATCCGTGAAGCTAAACGGCACAACCTTCTGAAAATCTCCAGCCAAGAAACACTGTGTGTGTGTGTGTGTGTGTGTGTGTGTGTGTGTGTGTGTGTGTGTGTGTCCCATAGGGCGATGTTCCTGATTAGTTTTTGCACTGTGTTGGTGAGTCAGATGTTTACGAAGTCGATGGAGCGGTGTAGCTCCTCCGCTAAAGTCGTTATCGTTAGCCAAGCATGTGCACATCTTTTCCGGATCACGCACAATGCAGTGTTGGTGACTGGCAAAACACACACACACACACACACACACACACACACACACAAACTCAAGCTCTCACCAAAAATTGTATTCCATCTCACCGTGTGTTTAATCTCAGAGTGAAGCATAAGGAGGATCAGGAGAACCTTTAGCTCCATCACTTCTCCAACACGGATTCATTTACCTTCGATTCTTTAAACCTGAACAACATTTTATTTGACGTTTAGTAGAGAAGATGATGGAGCACGGCCGCCCCCTGTAACACACCTGAGTGCACACATAAACACATTATATAAGTCTAAAAGCCTTCACACACACACGCAGACCGGACAGCCAAGCTCAAGCTCTCATGATCACTGACTGCACGATCGCATTTAAAATCCCATCATGCTTTGCGTGGACGCCTCCTGATTCACAATCACACAAAGAGTCGCCTTTTCAATTCCCTCTGAAGCGCCTCAGGAGTGTGAGCGAAATATAAATCCCTGACTTCTGCCATCTCGCATTAACTCTGCTTTCACTCTTCACTAATGTGTGTCTTCATTTTTTTAATAGATGATGAATTAAAAAAGGCGACGAGCTCGCGCGGTCACACGCCGCCTCGTTTAGACGAATCTTTATTAGCGTTATTTGCATTTAAAGAGACAGATCGTCTAAATGTTTATTAACTTATCAATCCGTCAACTTCATCCAGAGCAGCTCGTGTGTGATCTTTGCTTCTGGAGTCGTGAGGCTAAAGAAATATTCTGATATATAACATAAGCTTAAAGATAATGCCAATTCACTTAGCTTAACAAATGACTCACTGTGTCATTTCTTTACATTTATTTACCGTTCAACTCCTTTACTCACTTATAATTAATTTACGTACACCATAAATTTGTGCCATATATAAATTATTAAGTTTCATAAATTACTTTTCCTGTGATTTATTTACAGCTATAAATGATTCAGTAAGTTATTTATGAACTTTAATAAATGGCTCCTCAAATGATTCATATACTTCAATAAATTATCCCTTTAGTAATAGATTTACAGCTGTAAAAGACTCATTAACTGATTTGTCTATAATAGCAAATGACTATTTAAGTGACTCACTTAATTTAATAAATGATTCATCCAGTAACATATTTAATTGTAAAAGTTATTTATTAATGTTAAAGATTTCAACGATTCATTGAATTGAATAATTAATTTTCAAAAAATGACTCCTGAAATGATTCACACAATTTAATAAATGATTCCTTTAGTAATGTGTTTAGAACTTACATTACTGCATGATTCCTCAAGCGACTCACTTACAGTCGTAAATAACTCCACTAAAACACTTTCATTAATAAACAAATTACTAAATTATTTATTCATGTTAACGGAAATCGAATCCTCATGTGATTCACTTAAGTTGTGTGTCGGCTACATTAGCATTAGCGCACCTCTCGACTCACTGACTTCACTATAGACAAAATTGACATTTTCGACATTTCATTTTTACATTTCTGTCGTTTCTCCCGACGTGAAACAGTGAAACGTTCATAAGCGTTTTTGTAGCGTAGCCACAGTGCTAACGTGCGACATTTCCCACCAGCACCGAAAGACATCCACCTTCTTTACTGTTCTGTGAAACGGTTATATTTTATTCATTTTAGGTGTGCACACACACATAGACACACACACAGACACACACACACAGATGTAAGTGTCTTTTTCACTTCTTCCTGTCACCCTCAAAGCTCATGCTCTTGCTCATAATATTCATTAAATTATTTAAGGGTGCGTGACAGGTGAGCGTGAACGATGTCATCCCGCTGCCTTTAACAAGCCCTCGCTCCGGGACGCATTCCAATGCCGTGTTTAGAGCTCCCTCGTCTGAGTGCCACTCGGTTGACATCGCTGTAGACTTCGGGACTCGTTCAGCTCGTGCCAGAGATTTCAGTCGTTTGAGAAAACACATTATTATACCAAAATCATCCTTTATTTTATTTTCAAGGTAAAAACTGTGACTGGGGATTGAGCCAACGCTGACTAACATTAGCATGAGCAATGAAACCAGTCCTCACACAACATCCCAGGATTTCTGCTATCACTTATTACTTACTATAACTGTAAATTATTCATTCATTAGAATTGACTCCTTGACTGATCCACCCGCTGCACATTTGTAACCGACTCATGATTCATTTCTTTAGCGAACGACTCCTTGAGTGACCTTGTCATGTGATAGCGGCTGAGCGCAGTGATGCATTCGGCTTCCAGTCCGTCAGAAAACACTCAGGAACCTGGAATTCCCACTGAAGGGGCAACACGAGGGCTGAGATCTGTGACCTGACGAGGGGCAAAGATTAATAAAACATTGACCTTTTATTTCTCCTTATATCACCTTGTTTGTTGTTTCTCTCTCTCTGTGTGTGTGTGTGTGTGTGTGTGTGTGTGTGTGTGTGTGTGTGTACAGTAATTGTGTATTCTGATCTTTTATTTCTCTTTTTATCACCTTGTGTGTTGTTTCTGTGATTTGATGGCGGCCTACTTAGTGCAGTACTTCTTGCAGTCACACACTGTGTACGCGACATAAGGTGCACCAGTGACACCACGGACTGAGACTCATCAGGAGACGTCTCTTTGCTTCCACCCGGTGAGTAGAGAATATCTGTGCATATTTTCACACGTTTCTTCCGTCTCTGCAGACTCGTCTACATCCGAGTCCAACTCGCCAAGAGGACAGCTGCCTGTCTCGTCTTCTCGCACTGTTTCTGGCTGCATCGCACCACCTGCTCAGTGCCGCTTGCCTCACCTACTCCGCTCATGATACCGATGACACGGCGTCTACTGAGCCTCAACCCATGAACCCCCGCCATTCACCATTATAGAGAACATAACCTCACTAAGACTGCATTCGTATAACCTGCTTAAAAGTTTTTGTTTTGTGGCTGTGACATCTGTTTCCCATGTGTTCTTTATGTGTTTCACTGTTGGAGAATGCAGCACATGGAACTGAACCAGGACCCACATGTCCCCAGAGGAAGACTTGAGACATCTGCTCAAAATGAGAATACAGCAACAACAGCTTCTCGAGCAGCTCTTGTAAGGACTACAGGTTACCTCCAACGTGATGTGTCGCTTCCTGACCCCTGCCACGATGCACAACACCTGCTCATCAAACCCATGCCCCATGATGACATTGAAGCGTACTTATGCACCTTTGAAAAAACACTGAGCAGGAGTGGTGACTTCACGAGGAGTGGAGTGGCATTTCCTTAACATTGTTGTCAGATGTGGCGTCAGAATCTGCTTATTCTTTCATATCAGACGAGGATGTGGATAACTACGAGCTGCTTGAAGCTGAGATCCTAGCCACTCTGTAGGCTCTCCAGCACTCAAGCAGTTGTTAAGCTTCACAATTGGTCCTATGATGCACATGTCTCACAGAGAGTGCAACTGGACCGACGCAGGCAGATTGCAATCACGTGTTGGAACGTGTGGTGATAGATTGTGTGCTCTGCTTCCCCCGAAAAGAGGAGTGAGAAGCCGTATGCATGAGACGGCAAGAACATTCCAGAGCTGGTGAGTGGCTGGAATGTGCTACTCTTCATTTTAAACCTGCTTGAAAGTGCTTATTAAAGAAGCTCGTTTTTGTGACTGTGACATCTGGTTCCCATGTGTTCTCTCTGTGTGTCAGTCCCGTTACACTGGTGGTGAATGCTAAAACTATGATATTGAAACTGGAGGAGAGGCTAATGATCCCCCTAACCCCTATGTCCCCTATCCAAAAAGATGGCAGT
>QNUK01001098.1:0-2500 GCA_013621035.1 Clarias magur | reverse complement strand
AGTAATCTCTTAAGGACCGCTCTGACATGCTGGGTGTGTTCCTCGGCGGTGCGTGAATAAATAAGTATGTCGTCTAGGTAAACGAACACCCACCGCCCTAGCATGTCCCTAAGGACATCATTGATGAACTGTTGGAAGGCGGCGGGTGCGTTGCAGAGTCCGAATGGGATGACCAAGCTCTCGTAGTGTCCAGTAGGGGTGATGAAAGCCGTCTTCCACTCATCGCCCTCCCTGATGCGCACCAAGTCGTAGGCGCTCCGGAGGTCCAACTTTGTGAAAATGGTGGCACCAGAGAGGGCGTCCAGGGCTGAGTTGGTAAGCGGCAAAGGGTGTCTGTTCTTAATGGTGATGTTATTAAGCCCCCGATAATCGACACAGGGACGTAAGTCGCCCCCTTTCTTCTTTACAAAGAAGAATCCCGCGGCGGCAGGCGAGGAGGAGGGCCGGATGGTGCCGTGGCGAAGGGCGTCAGAAACATATCTCTCCATCGCCTGCGTCTCATCGGCGGAGAGGGAGTAAAGATGGCCGCGGGGGGGGACCGAGCCCGGCTGAAGTTCAATTGTCAGGTCATAGGGGCGATGAGGAGGAAGGTGTGTAGCTCGTCTCTTGCAGAATACTTCAGCCAGGTCTCGGTAGATGACGGGGATGGCATTGGTGTCGACATCGGGTGCCTCGGACTCCCTAGAACACGTCCCAGCCGGGCCCCGCAGGCAGAGTTTGGTGCAGGTCGGCCCCCACTGCAGGATCCGGTTCTGCGTCCAGGAGATGAGGGGGTCATGTTGGAGCAGCCAGGGGTGTCCGAGGATGATGGGTGGTGATGAAATGGAGGTGAGGTGGAACTGGATCCGTTCATGATGTTGGCCGATGGCAAGGGTGAGCGGCTGAGTCTGAGTGGTGATGGGGCTGGAGGAAAGGGGCCGACCGTCGACAGAGGTGATACGAACGGGCTGGGATAACACCTCAAGTTCCACTCCTAGTTCTTTGGCAAACGAAGAGTCAATAAAGTTACCTGCGGCACCGGAATCGATGAACGCAGTACTTCCGACCCGTTTGTGGCCAAACCAGAGGTGTACTTTGACCGTGTCGGGTGTCGTGACCGAGAGGTGGAGGGGGCCCGGTGAACTGCCCCGTTTGCTCACCGGGCCTGAGCGTTTCCCAGGCGAAGTGGACAGAGGGCCCTGTGGTGCGCCGCTGACCCACAGTAGGCGCAAAGCCCTTTTCTGAAGCGTCGTTCCCGTTCTGCAGCGGTCAAGGAGGCGCGTCCTAGTTGCATGGGTTCCCCAGCTCCGGTGTTAACCACGGCGGGAGGTGGAGGTCCGACAGGTGCCATGGCGGTGGTGGTGAAAGAGGGACGCATCTCAGGAACCGGGACGTGAGGGTATGAAGGTGATGTAGTGGGTGGCAGGGTCCGGGGGGCTGGCCTCGGACGAGAGAACAGGCGCTGGTCAATGCGAAGGGCGAGCTGAATCAGTCCTTCCAGCGTGGCGGGAATCTCTCGCCCGGCGAGTTCATCTTTAATCCGTGAGGCCAGTCCCTCGTAGTAGGCCGTCCGGAGGGCGGCGTCTCCCCAGGTGGTCTGCACGGCTAGAGTACGAAAGTCCGCTGTGTAGCGACTCACGGGCGACCCTCCCTGCCGCAGATGATATAATTTGGTGTCGGTCTCCACCTCAGCAGCAGGATGTTCAAATGTTAGTTTCAGTTGATGGGTGAACTCTCCGTATGAGTAGGCCGTGTCTGAATCTGATCTGGGGACCGCCGTGGCCCACTCAGCTGCCTGCCCGGATAGCAACGAAACGAGAAGCGCAACACGCAGTCGGTCTGTGGAGTATTTGCTGGAATTAAACTCAAACACAAGATCCAATGCAGTTAGAAAGACACTGCACTTCCCATCTGTGCCATCCCACTTATCCGGTAGAGCTATGAAAACATCAGAAGGGGGGTGGGGAGGCGGTGCCGCAGCCACTGCGATGGGCGTGGCAACAACCGAGTGAGCAGCCGCCCCACGGAGGGTCGCGTTCTCCTGCCGTAGCTCCGCCACCTCGCGGCGCAAAGCCGCGACGTCTTGGAGGTCCTTTTGGAGAGACATGACTTCTCCACGAAGCTTATTGATCAGCTCGGCATGCTGGTCAACCACATCACAGAGGCAAGCAAACTCCGCTGGGTTTACTGCTTTTGGCTCAGTCATTCTGTCACGAGCTATAGTAGGGTAAGCACAGAAGCCTTAGCAGTTAGCCCGTGTAGCGTGGATGGTAAACCCAAACGCGGAAGCAACACGAGTAGGCAGGATAACCACGCAATTTATCTAAGAACTCTCTTATACGAAGAGCTAGGATCTACACAAATAAATCCGCGTTCTAGCAACACACACTCAATCAAAGAAGCAACCCAAATAGGTGAGTACTCACAGAATAGTCGACAAGGCATGGGCGAACTCAATGACTGAGCAATGTGAAGCTCATTTGTCTCCTTTTATGCTTCACAATCCCGACAGTAACTACCG